>JAJMCL010000008.1:0-373104 GCA_030572985.1 Zygotorulaspora danielsina
AAAAGCAAGGATTAATCTAAAGATTTATAGACCTATATACTCCACCAGCTAATTACCAATGTCTACTAACCCAAGTATCAACGAAGCCGTAAATAAAAACCTCTTCCAATAATTTTATCTTACTGACTCTCCATTCTAACAAAACTAGACTTATCCACTTTGCCCAAGTGCTTGGTATGTATAATACAGTTCTACTACAATTCTACAAATTACAAGGGCGTGTGGTCTAGTGGTATGATTCTCGCTTTGGGCGAATCTTCGGAAAACTGAGGATTTACATATCAAGCATGCGAGAGGCCCTGGGTTCAATTCCCAGCTCGCCCCATTTGTTTTTTTCACTCGAAAAAAGGTTAAAAGTTCTCTATCCTAAAAGTCAAAGAGAAAAATTTTGAACTTTCCTTATATTTGAAGAAACAACAAGATTTCGCAAGACCGGTTGTCAACTTTATCTCTTCAACAACTTTTTTATTCCTGGTGTCGAGTTATACTTTCCAGCGGTGGAAAACATGGCTCAGCAGGGAAAATCGTTCCGCCATGGCCAATCTATGGCACCTTACAGAGAGCCCTTGAAGGCCCATAAGATGGCAAAACCTTCCTTGTTCAACAAAATCAAAAATCTTCTAGATAGGAAGACAGGATTAAGCTCGAAAGCCTCTGAAAAGTCAATTCAGACAAAATTTTCTTCAAGCAGACGTAACGCCGCCGACTCCCATATGGCAGCTATACCCGGAGGATTCTTCACTCCGTCAAACACATCAACGTCAATAAACCTGCCCAAGCACCGTAATCTCAGACGGAAGGACTCCTCAAATATCAGCGTTGTTGACGGTCATCCTTCGATAGAGGATGAAACTGCCGACGAAAGCTGTTCTGCAGACATATCTAACGCCAAGCTAGCAGATTTTTTTCGGGGAAAGGGTGATCAGCCTCTATCAGATATGGAAATGGAAGGCGTAATTTCACTAATGAGAAAAGCAAACACTGCAGAAAGCTCCCGCAGAAGTTCTGTTGCTAATTCTGTGGATCATACGAATGATTTCATTGACGTAGGAGTCTCACGAGTACTAAAGAGCTCTAGAGCGCCATCTTTAACATCATCATCATTTAGAGCACCAACATTCATTCCAAAGTACGACACATCCAGTGGCTCGCATTCCATAGCAAATCCTAGCATCAGGTCCTCTTCGTCCAGAAGGCGTGTATTCGACTATTCAAATCTACCGTCTCCTTATAGGACAACGGTTTATAAATACAGTGCCGCCGATAATAGAGACAACGCAAGGGCGCAAAGTTCCAATTCCGTTTCCCCAATCGCTTCCTCTAAAAGCTCTGTGCAAGAGGTTCCACCTTCACCTGTCAATGGTGACCACAAAAAAATTAGTAACACAGCATCTGCGTTGGTCTCACTCCTCGATGGCTCATCATCAAATAAGCAGCAGCCAGTTTCCCAATTGGCTAACCCCTACGCTTCCCATGTTCGAAAGTACAAAAAAGTGTTGGAGGGACAGAATATTAGACAAAACTCTTTTGTTGCTCCTCAGGACCCTCAAGAACACAATAATAGTCAGGGCTTTAAAACAGATAATACCGGACCTGAAATTCTACCAAAAACGCAAAGCACATTTGAAAAATATAAGCCTTTAAGATCTTCATCGCTGCGCTCGGGTATAGAGATTCATGAACAACCGTCACATAGTCTTCAAAATAATCTGGAAACTTCAAAGAAATTGCCAACATCAAACTTCACATTTAAGTTCAACAATTCAACAGATGATAGGGAATCGAATAAAAAGAAGGAGGTGAAAGAAGAGAACGCATCTTCGGTCCTGTTCGCAAGTCAAAAAGAGCCCTTGATACCAGCACATCAAATCCCAGAAGATAACCCCCCTCAAAAGTTAAATACGAAGCGAGCATTGAATAAAGTTAATGATGTCGCTTATCCAAGCACTGACAAGAAGCCTCCAACAATTGAAAATGTTAGCAAAAATCGATTTTCATCTTCTCTCGAAAAATCTAAAGCAACATCTCAATTTTCTGTTCAATCTCCAAATGTATTACGCATTGCTGAAACATTTGATTTTGGCACACCAATTCCCTCTAATTTAAATACAGATGTGCTAGACGATAACAAAGTGAAGGAGTTAAGATCATCGTTCATATTTTAAGCTAATTACTCTCAATAGGTTACATAACCCAAGAAACTCAAAATAGCCTCTTGTGACAAATTACCTGTCGTAGAGGCTATGCCTAAAATGTATATATTTACGTGTTAGCTATGAATGCAGTTATTCTGAAGACTTAATTAGATAATTTTCGTTACAAAACTTTTTGCTTCACAAAGAAAGTTCTCAAATGTCTCATCTGCCAAGCGCAGGTTCCTGCCAATACAATGAATTGAATAATAGTCCACCACATTGCACTGGAATTAACAGATTCGGAAGCATCTCTGAATTGTGCTTCACGTTCCCTTATCAGCGTTTGCTCTCTTCTGATCTCCACTACCTTATCATTCAAAATATTGATCTTGTTGTGTAATGTTTGCAGTGTGCTTTTCTTTCTTGAATCAAATTTAGAGTCTTGGCCTATAACAAACTCCAAACTCACCTTAGTTTTTCCTTTGCTCATCCACCTAGTGGCTTGTGGTGAAATGCAAAATTTGTGCTCACCAGAGTCAACTGCTAAGAATGAAAAGCTTCCCGATGGTGCTAATTTTTGTGCGGCCACTCGATGATTGTCATCAAATGCTTCTTCGACATCAAAAAGGACATCAAACTCCTTATTATCTGCATCTATATATGTTTGCAAATTTTCATCATACGATTGAACGTTATATTGGATATCTAGTAGTGTTCCCTTTGATAATTCTTTACTAAAGCATTTACGATCACCGCCATTTCCATAATAATAAAATCCTGTGACCTTCAAGGGAAATAATACGGATACGAATATCAATTGTAAAATCATCTTGGAAAGCATAGTGAATGGTGTGATATAAGCAGATAAAAGAAAATACCAGTTTAACTTCACTCACGTCCTCAAAGGTTTAAATGATCTTGTTTTTCTGAATTGTAACATTTATGAGGTGGCCAGAATTGAAGTTTTCAACTACAAAAAAAGACCACACGCGTAAAGTTTTCAGTATGTGGTAAAAACAGTAAGACCGAGCAGCAAAAGTACGGCTCCAACATGACAAACCTTCTACTTCAGGACCCATTTGCAGTACTTAAAGAATACCCAGAGAAGCTTACACACACATTCGAGAATCCGTTACATACAGAATGTCTTCAATTTAGTCCCAGAGGCGACTATCTAGCGCTTGGATCTAGAAATGGTGGGGTCGTGATTTACGATATGGACACCAATAGACCTATATTGGCTCTAGGTAGCAAAGTTGGGGCCCATATCAGATCGCTGCAATCCGTTTCATGGTCTGATTGTGGTAGATATCTGTTAACCGCTTCGCGCGACTGGTATGTGAAGCTTTGGGACCTAAATGACCATAGCCAGCCACTGAAGGAAATCTGCATAGGCTCGCCTGTATGGACCTGTCAGTGGATTGATTCATCTAGGGGACTTTGTGTAGCAACTGCATTGGAGGAAGAGACTTCATTTCTTATTGATTTCGAACATGACCCCACTATATGTCCATTAGGTAACCGTACTGCAGACGATTCATCGGCAAATCAAGGCTATGTAATCAACTTGGCAGTCCATCATACATTCAAGGATGTAATAATAACTGGATCGTCGAAAGGTTGGGTCAACTTTCACCGCATAGATAACAAGTCCGGATCAACAGTACTTATGAGTCAAAAGATAGCTAATTCGAATATTAAACATTTGATAATATCGCAAACCGGCGACAAGCTGGCAATTAACTCCTCAGATAGAACAATTAGACAGTATTCTTTGAATATCAACGAAGATAGAACATCGGTAGATTTGCAACTGGAGCATAAATATCAAGATGTCATTAACAAACTTCAATGGAATAATATTTTTTTCAGCAGTAAATCCGCCGATTATTTAGTGGCATCGACAAATGGATCATCCGCTCATGAACTATACCTTTGGGAAACAACATCGGGAACATTGGTTCGTGTTCTAGAAGGGTCTGAAGAAGAATTGATGGATATAGATTGGAATTTTTATAATATGTGCATCGCAAGTAACGGTCTAGAATCTGGCGACGTCTATATTTGGTCGATGATAATTGCGCCAAAATGGAGTGCTCTTGCACCAGATTTCGAAGAAGTCGAGGAAAACATTGAATATCAAGAAAAAGAGGACGAATTTGATCAAGTCGACGAATTAGAACAACAACAAGAACTTAATCAAGCTGAAGAAGTGGATATTGATCTTCAAACTAGTGAACGACTAGATGTGCGTGGCAACGATCTGTCCATTCCTTTGTTCACTATTCCTACGAACTATGAACGTATCCTGATGATGAAATCGAACAAGGCGTTGAGCGAAGACCATGATGCTATTTGATGCAATCAAGTTCACTAACTAGCTCAATTGATTTTTAAGTTCGATGGCAGTCTTTTTGTACGGTGATTAGTCTGCCGAAATACTGCGATCGTTTTCCAATTTTGAAGAAAATGAAGAAACCGGTAAAGGCAAGTTTCTGAAAACCAAAAGAACAGAAACAAATTGAGGGAGTGAGTATAAGACTCAGCAGACCATCTATCTTCTTCTCAAAGGGAACATTTCCTTTTTTGTTCTCTCTTTTTATTCCTTAATTTACGGACATCTGGTTCTAATGTCAGGCTCTCTGGAGAATCCATTTATGAATAATACTCCATCATCTTCCCCTTCGAAACCAGCAGAAGTGAATAGGGTATTCAAGCGTCCTCTGGCTAACAATTCTAGCTCTTCATTGCTTTCCTCACCCGGTCGACGAGTAAGAGCTTCTGGATCGGTTATTTATGGGGATCGTTTTATACCTAATCGCACAAGCATAGACTTGAATAGTATGATATCGATAGGAAATACTGCCAGTGTTCCACCTCTGGTACCATCAATTACAGAAGATCAAGTGGAGTTACAGAAGGAAATACAGGCAAGAGAAACATTTGATACAGTACTCAAAAACGAACTGTTCGGTGAGAAACTAGTACGGGACTCGGTCGGGAATGAAAGTAGCATCGATCGAATAAAGAACACAAAGCCGACCACACTCAACTACTCAGCTGCTGGTGGAATTGCTAGCAACGAAAATGATGAAGATATGCCTAGCACACCGCCAGATAGCGATCCCCGCCCTCAGTCGGCACCTGTTACACCCAGGAGACTTTTACCACAACATGTGGAAGAATCGCATCGTCCCTCCAGCAACTCTATGAGAGGAGCAAGTCTTTTGACCTATAGAGAACGCACTGGAACTAGACCATCCACAACATCCATATTGCAATCTCATTTCTTCGACTCAGCCTCGCCTGTTCGACCTGAATCGAAACAACTACTATTATCACCGGGGAAAAAATTTCGTCAAATAGCTAAGATTCCTTACAGAGTACTTGATGCCCCATCTCTAGCGGACGATTTCTACTACGACCTTATTGACTGGTCCTCTACAGATGTACTAGCAGTTGCATTGGGCAAATCAATTTTTCTAACGGATAACACTACAGGTGACGTGATTCATCTTTGCGATACTGAAAACGAGTTTACAAGTCTAAGTTGGGTAGGAGCTGGCTCTCATCTAGCTGTTGGTCAGGGCGACGGATTGGTCGAAATATATGATGTGATAAAAAGAAAATGCATTAGGACCCTTTCAGGGCATATGGATAGGGTTGCCTGCTTATCATGGAATAATCATGTTCTCAGCTCCGGTAGTCGAGATAGGTCTATATTGCATAGAGACGTCCGCGTTCCTGATTCTTTTTTTGAGCGGGTGGAAACTCACTCCCAGGAGGTATGCGGATTGAAATGGAATCCGGAAACCAATAAACTAGCATCTGGTGGTAATGATAATATGATATACGTGTATGATGGGACATCAAAGAATCCAACGTTAAGTTTTAATGAACACACAGCTGCTGTCAAAGCGATGGCCTGGTCCCCACACAAAAGGGGAGTCCTCAGTACAGGGGGGGGTACGGCTGATAGAAAACTGAAGGTTTGGAATACTGCAACGGGAGCAAAGCTGAGTGACGTGGATACTGGGTCCCAAGTTTGCAATATGATTTGGTCAAAGAATACGGATGAGATAGTAACTTCACATGGATATTCCAGATATAATTTGAGTGTCTGGGATTGTCAGACAATGGATCCTGTGGCTATACTCAAAGGTCACAGCTTTCGAGTATTGCATTTAACTTTATCTGCGGATGGTACCACTGTTGTATCTGGTGCTGGAGATGAAACACTGAGGTATTGGAAGATATTTGATAAAGCGAAGGTTAAGACAAATCAGAATTCAATTATTTTCAGCTCTTTCAATCAAATTAGGTAAAATGGTATGTATTTTATAAAGAATAGGAGTCATATTTATTTATGAGATGACAGTAGCTTGGACACTTTGTTAACTACACAGCATGGTATCCTGTTTTATCACCTCTGATGGAAGTCTAACAGCCAGTTGGTAAGAATCTTTTCAAGATCAATTGGTGCCTTATCTGACTCCCAAGTTTTCAAGTATTCCTCAAAATCGATGGTTTTCATATTTTGTAAATGCTCCATACCAATCAAAAAGAGACCTTGTGTTTTGAGACTCTGTAAGTTTTCCTTATGCGCTTGCAATTTCCCGTCATAAGCTTGCCAGACTTTTTCCTTGAGTGTCTTAACCAGTAAAAATTTATAAAGCTCTTCATTGCTCCATAGGGATGCAAGCTTAAGTTCCATCAAACCTAGCATCACCTCAACTAGAACGTATTTATAGAGCATAGAATTTGTGTTCATAACATCACGAATATCAGCATCAACTGTTTGTTGAATCACAGCAGGAAAATCGCACCACTTGTAGGACTTTTCTGGATTTTGATATATATCCTTGATAATCACAAACAAGTATTGCATTACCGTTGATCCTCTCGTGTACCATATGTATTTATCAATATTAGATTGAACTAGCCTTTTGCAGGTGTGAAAAAGCAATAAGATTGATAAGTGAATGACTTCTTCTCTGAAAGTTTGTTTCAGCTCTAGTATTCCCGTAATGTCCATGGTATTCATGATT
Organism: Zygotorulaspora danielsina; assembly: GCA_030572985.1. NCBI lineage: Eukaryota > Fungi > Ascomycota > Saccharomycetes > Saccharomycetales > Saccharomycetaceae > Zygotorulaspora > Zygotorulaspora danielsina. The sequence goes on from JAJMCL010000008.1 coordinate 7,184, forward strand.
GCAATTTCTTTGCTTGTTTTACGCAAGACTTTATCCTGTTCCGAATGTAAGCATAAAAGCGCATAGTACCTCAGATGCAATCTATAGAGAAAAATGTTGAGGGTGCATGCAAAATAATCTGAGGCTTCAGATGTCGAGATTCGTACAATATCATTAATCAAGCATACCTCTTTGTATAAAACTGCGATTCTTTCTTCCGTTTGGTCTAATTCAGCTTTCCGCAATAACGTTCTAGAAGTTAGCTCCATTATTTGACGAAATACGACATTTATATTGCACCTACCGATTGCATAAGCTATTGGAAGCTCTATAATGATACCCGGTTTCAAAACCGGTAAAGGTACACAATTCATCAACTCTGATGGAATAGAGAATGAAAATCCACAGACCACAGAAGAAGATCCTTCAATATAAAGTAAGAAGTTCCATAGTAACTTGATATCCTGAGATTCATAGGCTGCAGTTTTGTGTAGACCCAACTGTTGCCCCATTCTGACCAACATTGCTGAATATGCTGTTGCATTCACCATATTTGGATCAATGACAAAATTAACGATCACAAAAGCCGTAAGAGATTCCAACAGAGGTCTCATTGGAAACTCGGCAACATCTAGTAGGTATCTGTAGGCTCTATAGTAGTTATTGCAGAGAAGCAAATCGGGAATGACGCCTAATGCCACTGCTGCGTAGGAAGAACAAAAGAAGATCGCCATGAGGAGGAGTATATTAAGTGCATTCACATTTTTCTGATCCCTCAAAGATCGGTATACCTGTGAAAGAATATCGTCAATTTTCTTTCGATCCAAGATGGGGATTACTGGGTGAATGCAATCAAAATATGTTTCAATTTGACTCATTGCGGATTCCTGAGTTGAAGGAAGGAGAACTAGGACATCATCTATGTTACGAGCTGGATTTGAAAACACATCGAATTTAGTTATCTCATTACGTCTAATAACACTATCTATCACCAAATGACTATAATGATCGGCACTTATAATTTTGTCATTGATAGAACTTGTGAAAAAAGGATAGAAAAATTTAGACTTATAGATCACTGAATCGGTGCACAGATTCTTAGAATTTTTAAATTTCTTATGATTATTCTTTAAATGTGTCGATTTCTCCTGGCGCACCGCAGCTGATATATCGGATATCTTATCGAAGCCGTAGATACACTGAGCGGTGATGTCTAAACTGACACAAGTAGAACACGGTCGTTCCTTGTCACATTTCAGTTTATGCTCATAGCAGTATCTACAAGATTTGATTGCTCTATTTCTAGTGATTTTCTGACCTTTCATCCATCTTATTCTCTTCTGGTCGTTCTTTTATGAGGTTCATGCCTTGCCCAACGTTTTAGGTTGGCCCCATTTTTTTATAACTCACAGCATTTTTAAAAAGCTACAACTGAAAACATACAAAAAGATAATATATAATAAAACTGGATATCGTGGAAGAGAAATCCCTATCGAAATTGTAGACTACGCCAAAAATATTTTTTTAAGCTCATCTGCTAGGAAATCAGCTTCGGCTTTATAATTTAATTTGTGCAGGTTCGCTACGGTATATCTTATTCTCGTTTGATCGTTGTACGTGTCTTCTCGAGCCCTTATTCTGAAATCGTATTGATTCATTTGGATGCCTTGGGTAATTTTAGTGAACTCGTTTGGATCATTCTGTTTTAAGTTCACTAATGTCGCAGCATCCACTCCAATTAATTCCTTTGCTTGATCATTGAACAACGTCAACCACATGTTTCCGGTTTCATCTATGACAGAAATTGTTAACATATACCTCCAGTCTGGTGAATCGTTGTTGGTATCACATTTTTCACATCTCCATGTATCGTCTGGTTGTGGTAATACTTTCTTGTTACACGAATCATTGGTACAAGCAGCATAAGCAAAATTATCAACTTTTAAGAAACTGACAGCTGCTTTTACGCTAAAAAAATCACCCTTGTCATTTCTACCCAGGTTTTGGTCTTGAGCTGTTGCAATTGTAATACGCTGAGCAATAAATTTCATCAAATTGGCCGTCGGAGCACCCATTCCGGGGTCTTGCTTCAAAGAAGCGAAATTTTCGTGACGTCCAGTGGTGTCAAACCAGCCTTTTAAAGAGTAAGCCTCTGAAATTTCTGGGTTTGGAACCATGGTACTTGTAAAGCCCATTGAAAGCGATTTTCCACCAAAATCAGTGACACGGACACCTTTGAATGCAACCACAGAGCCTTCAGGAAGGTTGAACTCGAGTGCCTGCTGATTCCATAGACCGACCGAAATTGAATACCCCGAATCATCAACAATGGAAATATCACGGCGATCGAACTTCTTACCAGCTTTAGATGTTAGCTCAAAGGGAGGGTTTACAGTTTGTATGATACCTAGAACGTCAACGGAAGAGTTCACTTCTTGGTTTTGAATTGAGTTCAACTTAATAAAGCTGAAATGAGTCTTTGGAACATTACTCTCGTCGTAACATTCTTCGATCACTGTTTCTCTATCCATACTCAACTCATACGGATGGGACAAATTGGAGAATTGTGGTTTCGCTGGCTGTAACCTTGCTTTAGACACATAGTAGACTTTTCCTTCTTGTAGTTTTTCGTTTAACTTATCAGCCATATCATTAAAAGCTGTGGCTCTGATTTCACCAGAGGTGTCCAGGAAATTGACGTTTAAAAGTTTACCATCACCTCTCTGGTTGTGCCAAGTCTTGATTTCGCCCTTAAACGAAACCCGTGCTTTGATCGTCCACACATTTTGGTACGGAGATAACTGCTCAATTGCAAATATAGGTCTAGTCTTTTGTGAAGTATTGATTGCCGATTGTTGATAGTGTTGCTGATTTTCGGTTTGACCCTGTTGTGGTTGTTGAACTGTGGGCTGTCTAGCGGCTGGCTGCACGTATTGCGCTTGATCCGGTGCCGCAGATTCATCCAGATCTTCGCCAGGGTGAGCCGCGAAGTAACTGTCCACAAACTCACTTCTGTCGTTGATAATTTCCAATCCGATCTTGACAGTATCAAAAGCATCAATTATTAGAACGTGCTTCTTCCTTTCTTTGACAATAGCTGCTTCTGCACTTGTAACACGAATTACGTCCCCTCTTTGCAAGTTCAATTTTAAGAAATTGGTTGCAGCATCATCTCTGATCAGTGCTTTCATCTTAAATTCACCATCAGAAAGCATCACTAGGAACTTTTTTGGGGCAATCGTGTCATCTTTCTTTTTTGTTTGCAAAATCTGATATACTCCCCCTGTAGGATTGTCATATCTCTTTTGATTCGTGAAAATGGTATGAAAATCCTTGCTTGTTAAACGAACACCATCCATTATTCAATTATCTATCTTTTAGACACGTCGCTCGCTAGTGATGGTATATTTCAAAACTCTTCGTTGTTAGCAGTTCACTTGATGGTGGCAAACTTCTTTTTCTCGTGTCTCATCATTTAATTTGAATCGTTTTCGCGTGTGGTCCAAACCTAAAACTCGTTTCGATGCTAACCGACAACGTGAAAAGAATAAAGAAGTTATTATTTGCTTATAATTATGGTTGGTAGAGCAATTACCGTAGGGCATATTCAGCATGATTTCGAACAGTGCATTGCAGAGGATGCCGGACAAGTTTCTCAATTCTATATCAATGTTGATAAAACCCTAAATGAAATACAGGAATTCGTTATAAGAAAACTACCGGACGATAAAGTATTCGATGCAGGGAGAGGAAACGCATTCGCTAAAATCGAAAATCATGTTTATAGGGCGATACTAGATGGTACGCAGTATGAGTTCTGTACTATGGACCAAGATTTTACGCCGAACCTCATTTCTGATGGGAAGGACGCTGACTGGACAGCTATCGGTGCTGCACTTCTACCCGAGAGAAGATATGCGCTCGGAGATTCTTCGGGGGGTATCAAAGTTTACGATGCTTGCTTGGATTTGCAAAGAAAGTTTATTGGTGCGCATGCCGGTGAAATCACCTCGTTGAAGTTTCTCACTAGCGGTGACGTTCTCCTCTCGAGCTCTACAGATGCTCGTATAAAGCTTTGGTCCTTGCTGGACGGTTCAAATCCAAGAACATTTGATGGGCACAAAGGTGCGGTGACTGATTTGTCAGTCATTGAACGGGGTCGGAATTTCTTGTCCTCGTCAACTGACGGAACTGTTCGCTTATGGGAATGCGGATCAGGACAAAACATTCATTCTTTCACTAGGAAAGAGAACCCTAATGATGGCATAAATAAACTAGATTTAGTCTCCAAATGCGCTAGCGCGGAATCCACTGCAGCTCGCCCTTTAGAATTCGGTACTGAAGGGAAACAGGTACTTGCGGGACATGAATCGGGAGTTGTGACATTTCACGACATCTTTGCAAGAGAACAATTATTACAATTACCTAGCAAGCATATGTCCTCGTGTAATGCTTTAAAGGCGGACTTGGAGGACAAAAACTATGTTTATGTCGGATATCAAAACGGTCTTTTAGCACAGTGGGATCTGAGACAGCCAAAAAGCGAAGTTGATTGTATTGCTATCAATGAGGGTACGCCAATCAACGATATTTTTCTTCATTCAAACTATATTTACGTCTCCTCTGGTATTGACACCAGTCTTAGATTGAATATAGGAACATCAGGAAGACGTATTCGAGCCGATAGTCCAACCTTTCTGGTAGCTAACGATTATCAAGTTTCTCAATTTATTTTAGATCCACAAGACAAGAAAACCATCTTGATAGGGAACTGGGGTTTTTGTGCCAAATACGGAGAAGCTTAGAATTCAGATAATACTATTTATTAGTGCCGCCATTGGTAATCGAATGACCTGACGCCAGTGTTCAATTTCATATAATCTCCGGCCTAGACTTAAATAGCTTTTTTTTTCGAATTATGAAAAAGTAAATATATTTATAAGAGACGAACAAATAATAAGGAGTGAAGAAAGGCTTGAAGCATGGTAACCAGTGATCCAGTTCCTAATATCGACAATAATGAAGATGAAATTTTAAAGATATTTTTTGATGAGACCTTTGTGCCGCAAGCCTTTGTTGATATCCTTCTCACTAACGCGGCTGACAAAGACATGAACCAGGTACAGTCAATATCATCTTCTTTGCTTGGAAGACTGGACTATTACACGAAAAACATCACCAAAGAATTAGAATCAACAATAAGAAAAATGGAGAACCTTTCAGAAACCCTTCCTGGTATGTGGAATGTAAGTGTGGATGGCAGTGTCAAGAATGATGCTTACGATACTAGCTCAAATGTGATTGGTGGATCATCCAAACTTGAATACTATCTTGATACATTGGGCGGTGCCGTTAGAGCCTTAGAAAGTGATATGACCAAAATTGACCATCAGCTGGATGAAATTAATCTGGCAAATAAGGATAGCGAGAATCCGGTAGCGAAGCTCGAAAATCTGAAAAAGATCAAGGAAAGACTCTTGAAAGTTTCGCAGAATTTCAACACATTAAGGGTTCTGCTCGAAATATCAGTTGGAACTCGAACTAAGGAATCTGCGGGTAAACAGTTGCATTTGAGTTTATCAGACTTCAAGATTTCGCTCAAGACATTAGAAGAGACAATTCTTCTATCTCTGAACGAACAATCGGATAAGAAAGAAATTTTAGACACAAATCAAGAATTGCTAAAGAAGGTCGAACTTTTTGTAGGGCTGAAGCCCTTATTTAAAGGCTTAGATAAATTCTACCCAATATATTCTGACTTTTCGGCAAAAATAGAGAAGTCAGCTCAAGATTTCTTGAATTCAAAGGGTGCAGAAGAAGAATTGGGCATCTAGTATGAGGAAATCAGCCGTGAATTAACCACACTAATCTTGCCGAAAAGGGCAATTAAAATTTTAAACCTCGGTGGAGTCAGGAACTCAAATAGGCTTCCCCGTATGAATAACGGCTATGAATATGTTGTGAACTGTAATTTTTTTTCATCTTTTTTATAGTAATATATCTGCAGCTTTTACTGGAGTATGTTAAATCGCTATTTAAGTTTAGAAGATTGTATTAACATAATTTGGGAAAACGCTGACCTCGATGATATGCTTACCGCTATTATATAAATATTAGTGCTTATAATACGCTTCATTGGTGTTGTAACATCTTGTCAAATTTCTTTGTTTTAAGTTCTTGTTTTTTATTTTACTGCAAACGAATTTGAATTAATTAGTCATAAAGCCAACAAAACAAAAATTTTTAGTTGTGACAAAGATGGGGAAAAGTAAATAATATTTAAATGGTATTTCAAAGAATATATATTTGATAAATAAGCCAGCTGCCAATATGTAGGGATGATTTATAAAATACATAGGTCAAGATTCGATGTAAGAGTTTCTTGCCAAGCCTCACTAACATACTTTTACCAAATCATTCATAATCAGTTGAACCTTCTGAGTGCGGACTGCCATCGGGACCCAACAATGATTCCTCATCATGATGTACTCTTGGGCTGCTTCTGAGAAATCCAAAACTACATATGTACCGGACCTTCATGAGGAATTTACCAGGGAAAAATCTCAAAAACCATTCATCAGGACATATTCTGACTATCATGGCCATCGGCAAAGACAACATACCACAACATATCGCCGTAACCCACATTGCACCCGTTTGTTCCCCAATTGAAAATGCAATACCACCATAAAACATGATCAGTACCTGACATATACCGATTAACGCCATGACTGATATGAAATAGCCGTTTCGAAACAAATCCTGAAAAAAGTTTAGATTTTTCTGCGAGATACGCATTCTCCAATTGGCTATACCATCTGCTTCATCCAGTTTTCTTGAGGCAATCAAAGTAAAAAATTGTAACCAAACAAAAGTATTGAAAATGCACGCATTTAGCTGTTCTCTTTCATGACCACTTAATGACTTTTTGCCGGGAAAGAAAAAGTATTGGCCTTTAAATGTTAAAAAAAATGTTATCAAAAGTTGTAGAGACGATTGACTCATAATCATCTTCCAAGTTGAGACTGTTATTAATGGAGCTGACCGACCCATCGGTTCATGCTCCATGATATTAGGATCAGGTTTATCAGTTGCTAGAGCAAGTGCTGCCAGGGTGTCCATTATCAAGTTAACCCATAATAACTGAACTGCAGTCAAAACTGATGCCTCGTCTTGCGAAGAGACAGAGGATACAAAAGTTAGTACAACAGCGGTGACATTGACAGTCAGTTGAAATTGAATAAATTTTTTAATCGAGACAGAAACGCATCTTCCCCATTTAATAGCATTTACTATAGCAGAGAAATCATCAGTCATAAGAATTATATCAGAAGCTTCTCTGGCGACTTCTGTGCCCGAAATACCCATAGAAAACCCAACATCAGCCAATTTCAAAGCTGGGGCATCATTTGTACCATCACCAGTCACTGCAACAACATCTTTCATTTCCCTTAGTGTTGAAACCAAAATTCTCTTGTCTCCGGGAGAAGATCTAGCAAGAACTCTTAACTTAGGTATAATTCGTATACGTTCTTCTCTTGTTAACTTTCTGAATTTTGGTCCTTCCATAGAACATTTTTCATCTTCTTGGCTATCCTCCGATAAAATACCGCAGTTTTCAGCGATTGCCTTTGCAGTGACCAAATTATCGCCAGTTACCATTCTAACCGTAACCCCAGCACTTTGACATTGGGCAATAGAGTTTGCAACTCCCTCGCGAAGAGGATCTTGAATTCCAACGATTGCATCTAAGACCAATCCAAGTTCGCCCTCGTCAGATTTATCATCACTGGTAGATCCTTTATGCGTAAGTTCCGGGCCAAATAATTTCTCTTCAGAGGCTATAGTTTCATCATTCTTGTCGCGTAAATCCTCTGGAGGCCACTCTTTACAATTAGTAAAATCTTTATGGGCTAGGGAGATGGCACGTAAAGCATTTGTTGTTAGATTATTGATATCATTTTTGATATCGGCTGAAACATCTTCTGTAATAGTTTCCAAGCTGTCATTAGACATTCTTCTGTAGTTGCATCTGGTGAAAATAATTTCTGCTGCTCCCTTAACGTAAAATCTATAGGTATTTGGGCGCTTACATTTAACAACGATTGCCGCCCACTTTCGCGAACTTTCGAAAGGTATTATCTGTACAATTTTTTCAATTTCGAATTTTGATGACGGATTATCACGTAATTGGCGTACGGAATGTAAACCTAATGATTTCTTTGCTAGACTTAATAAAGCTGTTTCAGTTTTGGATCCGATAAACTCCTCTTTTGGCGCTTCAGGAACCTGCTCATCATCTGAATCATCTGATATCCTATTGAAATGAAAGATTGCTTGTAATTTATTCGGCGTACTGATCGATCTAGAAGATTTATTCTCTTGACTTGAGCCAGTTTCCTGATCCATTTCTTCCCTTTTGTTTTCAAATGCTGTTGAATTCAATGATATGTTAGCCAATAAATCTGATCTCAAACTTGAAGAACAGTGCTTGTCGAAAACCTGCCTAGAATGTTTACCTGCAGCTTCATTACGGTCATCGAAGCTTGTACCACATAAGTATCCTTTCACTACAGTCATGATATTCTCAGTTAAAGTGCCAGTTTTATCAGAGCATATAGCTGTAGCAGAACCCATTGTCTCACATGCACTTAAAACTCTTACCAAGTTGCCATCTTTTGTCATTCTTGTTGTTGCAAATGCTAATGCTAAAGTTACCGCCAATGGTAAACCCTCCGGAACGGCAACAACGATGATTGTTACAGCTGTGATAAAAATATTCATGAATTTTTCCCCCTTCTGAGGTGGCTTCAAATCGCTGTATTTACCATTTTTCCGAATGTTGAAGACAAATTTGACAAATAGAACAAAAAATAAAATCATTGCAGCACAGCAACCGTAAACAGAAACGGTATCTGTAAGTTCACTCAGTCTCTCCTGTAGTGGTGTGGATTCGGCATCTTCTTTCAAGGATGCCATTGTTCTTCCATGAACGGAATTTGGCCCCACGCAAGTAACGACGGCCTTGCCTAATCCAGATAATAGCCGGGAGCCACTAATGAGAAAACAATTACAGGACTCCTCATCGGTAGGATCCTTATCAAATTTCTCTGAAGCTAAAGATATGGGAATGACCTTTATTGCATCCGATTCACCTGTCATTGACGATTCATCGGCTTCACATTTCCCATCGATCAGTATACAATCAGCTGGTATGACATCACCAGTTTGTAAAATAATCAAATCTCCAACCATTAAATCGTATACAGATATCAACTTCTCTTGACCACTTCGTATAACGACAATTTGTCTATCTTCCTTTTTCTTATTCAGTTTCATGAATTGTTTTTCCTTTTGGTAATCATTCGTGGCACCAACTAGTACCACCACAATTACTGCTAACATAATAGCAATACCTTCAATCCAATCAACTTTGGTAATTTTATTACCTTCTGGGTCGTATTCTGGCGGTTGTCCGAATACTTCATACAGTCCAAGCGCAAACGACACCACAGCAGCCGCGGTTAAGAGTAACATTGTATTATCATTAAACGCTTCGCAGATGAACCTACCAAAACTTTTTGGTGGCCTGTCAGGTAATTTATTGCCGTCAAATTTGGCGATTCTTTCGGCGTTCGCACCATTTTCATCACTTATGCCATCTTTGGCGTCGGTATTCAAGAACTGAAACAAGTTTGAAATTTTGTTCTCGAATAATGCGTTGAAGGTATCCATCGATTTCGGCTCATACAACTCCGCCAGACGCTCTTTCGAGACTTGGAAGCTTCCATTGCCCCTAGTAGACCTGTTTTCTAACTGATATCCTGCTTCATCGTTTTCTAGGTTTCCGGCGGCTCTTAACATAGGCTTATTCTATATGTCAACTGAGTAGTGGACTACTTTCGTAAGCTGAGCTGTAACTTCTGGCAGTATGTGTCCAAAGATGGATTGAATTCAAAGTGATTCAATCTCTCAAGAGCTGGATTTCCGAGAGTTAGCAGAGGTAGCGAGGGTATCGTCAAACTTTAAGCGGACGCGGGGATCGAATCCATGCAGCAATTTTTTGAATGAACGGGGCATGCTGAGGCTTAATTTACGATCTTCGATATGTTCTAGTCCCCCGATTAAGGTTGGCCGTGGACGAAGCAGTTTACCCTGTGTATGCATCCTGCTAAGAGAGAGAGGACTAAGCCTCTTTGATACTACGCCTCTTTTCCTGCAGTGAATTGTCGCGGGGTTTTTTTTTTTTTTTCACAAACCGTTTTGCTGCGCTTCGCTTAGAAACAAGGCAATTTTGTAGTCGGATCTGCTGGGGAGAAAAGAGATTGACTATCGCATTGACAGCCACCTGTGTGGTTCGCTCTTAATCAATCAGCAATGGAGCCCATCAGCATCAATGTTACGTTATACAACTCTTCCGGGGAATGCTGTGTTTCAGATGGACTGATATTTGCACTGGACGATGTTAAAAGGTTGCGACAGCTGGGGATATGCGGCGTGCTCTGTGGGACCCTTCCCACGCTCGCACAGCAGAACGTGTTTCTTTCCGTGCCTCTAAGACTTAGCGGCGAGGAAGTGTTGTGGCTGCTTGCCAATGGATACGGGAAATTGAACGTCACCGACAGTTCGACAGTTCAAACGTTGCTGCGATCGGGCAGCGTCAGAGATGAGGTGGCTGACGAGAGTCTGAAACAGATGGGCGAGTCGTTTGAGCTGCAGACGGCCACTAAACAGCAGGAATACGCGGCCAAAAGACTGCAGTTCGGCATCACAGGCGAGTCCAACTCAGCCCCGCGGATAGAACCCAAATCGCTGTTCCAGGAGATACCGAACGAGTCGGCCATCTTGCGACGCAACAGGACTACCCAGGACAGGGCAGTCAAGATGCTCTACGAGCAGCATGGCGCAAAACTGGCTCTGTTTTCGCATTTGAAAGAACACGACTTTGTCATCTCGCCCGGTGCCAGGTTCGGCGGCAAATACATCATATATCCGGGTGACCCCCTGCGATTTCACTCGCATCTGATAGTGAGCGACACGATCGACTACTACAGAGACCCGGTCGACTTTAGCAGCATCATCGACGGCGCCCGCCTGGCCACGTCTGTGAAGAAGACCTGGGTGATCAACGGTAACAAGGGCGGGAATGATGTCAAATTGTTCTCAGTGGAATGGGCTGGGTTTGGATGAGAGATATGTGTATATAAGAGCCGGAATGACATCAAATTGTTCTTATATATATGTAGAACTATGTATATAAGCGTGGGAATGGTATCAAATTGTTCTCAGTGGAATGGCTGGATTTCGCTAACCTATACATGTAATTAATTGTGCATACAAGAGCGGCTGTCTATTTGCCTGTACCGAAGAACTCGTGGAACCCCACAAGCGTGAACCTGTACCTCACGTCGCCCTTGTCGAGTCTGGTGAGCCCCTCGTGGACACCTGCCTCGGAGACCTGCAGGGTCTCGACCCAGGGTCTGAACTTGTGCTTGGATGCCAGTTGCAGCAGCTCGATCGCCTCGTCCCTCGAGCCCAGCTTGGACACGCCGACGCAGGACCCGTTGCCGATGAACGTGAAGGGGCTGAAGTCGAACTTCTCGTTCCTCTCTGGCAGCCCGACGGAGATCAGGTTCCTGTTGACCTTGAGCAGCGTCAGGAACGCGTCCAGGTCCAGCTCCGTGGTCGACGAAGCGCAGTTGAGCACGAGGTGGAACTGGTCGCTGAGCTTCACGTGCCAGTCCTGCTCCTCGGCGGTAGCCACAAACTGGTCGGCGCCCATCTTGGCGGCATCGGCCTTTTTCCGCGAAGAGCGCGAAAACGCGGTCACGTGCGCGCCCAGCGCCTTGGCGATCATGATGGCCATGTGACCCAGCCCGCCGATCCCGATGATGCCCACCCTGGGGGCCTCGATGCCGGCGATGTTGCGCTTGATGGGCGAGTACACCGTGAGTCCACCGCACATCAGCGGCGCCACGATCTCCGAGGCGATGTCGTCTGGGATGGGGAAGCAGAACTGCTCGTGGGCTCTGACGTGGGATGCGTACCCACCCTGCGAGACATAGCCGTCCGGGTACGCCGAGCAGTACGTGCCCACGCTGTGGGCACAGTACTGCTCGTTGCTCGCGTGGCAGCGAGGACAGTCCATGCAGGACGACGCCTGTGCGCCAAGACCGACCCTCTGGCCGACCTGGCAGAGCTGGACGTCGGCGCCCACCGCGATCACCTTGCCGACGACCTCATGGCCCACCACCTGCGACTTGGGGCCGTATTTCGACGACAAGCACGCCATGGGCTTGCCGGTCCACTCGTTTTTCAGCGAGAAAAGCTCCGACGCGCAGATGCCGCAGCACTCGATCTCGATGTCGACATCCTTTGGGCCGAAGTTCTTGGGCTGGTAGCTGGTCAGCGTCGGGTTGGCCCAGTTCTTGGGGTCGCTGATGGCGAACCCTTTAAATTCTCTGGGATAGTCTACCGTCATGGAGCGGATCTACGATGGAGTGGGAGTGTAAGTGTAAGTGTAAGTCCGGGATCGAAGTCGAGGTCGAGGTCGAAGTCGCGGATGGATGTTGCAGGACAAGACCCCCAAGGTCGCGGTGCTGAGTGAAATTCCAAGACCTGCATCTTTTAAAGCGTGCCATGGACGCTGGCGCTGGCCCGCTGCTCTGGAACCTCCAGATAAGGATCGAGCCGACAGCTGCCCTCTGGGCGCGATGACGTATGTCTGCCTGAACGACGGCCGAGCAGCCCGGAGCCACATTACAGCCGACGGCGACGGCAAGAACGAGCGTCGTCTCGAGAGGCCCCAACACACGCCGGCGTGCTGCAACATCACCACACACGACACACGACACAGACAAGCACAACAAGCACCGCTGCAAGCACACCAGCTCATCTCCTCAGGGTGCGCCATTTCTGTACGATCACGCACAGCGTGGGCGGCGCTTGTGCGTTAATTTACGCCTGTCTACACCCCATGCGGAAAAACACACACACACCCTCGCTCACCAATACGGAAGCACGGGTTGCATATATGTCCCGTCTCGGTGTGATTAACGAACGAGATATTTTTTTATCTGTGCAAACAGCAGCGGGCCGCTTTGTCAGGATGGTGGTGAATGGTTTTTTTCTCTCCCTGGCATTCAGCGAGATGAGAGAAAATCGGCGAGCGAGTGGGCTCTGGGCGCTCTCTCCCGCAGCGAAAGCACTGAAGATGCGACACTTCTAGTAGAAACGGAATGTTTTGCTTTTTCCGAGAAAAGACAACAAGACAAACAACTGTTGTTACTATTACTCTCTTGTCGACGGGTTCCCCTTTCAGGTGTGTTGTGTGTCAACACAAGACTTATATCTCTCTCTGGAGATGGGCAGAGGGTGCGTCGACTGCGAATATAAAAGGGTCGCCTCGGGTGGCCACTTTCTCATCTCGACTTTTCCCTCTCTCTTGTTCTACTAATACTCTAAGCAGATTTTTTGTCTTTTTTGTCTACCGCAAAGAAAAAAAATTGTTATTAGTATTGTTATTGCAGTTGTCTTAGTTTGTGACTTCCGATTTTGATTTAATTCCTAATAAAATTAATTGAAGACCTCAATAATAATAGTAATACCAAGATATTTTTCTTTTTAATTAATAGAGATCAGAATAATTAAGGTATGTTGACAGATTTAGCAGTTTCCGCTGCAGTTTTGCAGCTTTTGACAGCCCAGGTGGCCTTTTTGGCCTGCCAGTCCCATTGGACGGCCGCGTCGTTATCGGCGGATGACGACATTTAGATTTCCCCAACGCCGTCGCGCGTGCGCGCGCGGGCGCTGGTGTGGCGTATGTCCCGAATTCGGCCGGCGTGCGCGGCTCTTATCGTCGGGGAACGAGTGTGTCTCGTATGTCCGGAATGTCGTTCCGCTCGAACGGAGGTTCTTTTTTCGTCCGTCCGTGCCCGTTTGAGCGGAGCAACTTTTTGGAAAAAAAAACCGCATCCCAAAACGGAAAATTGTAAACAAGTTCTGTATTTGGACGCAGCAGGACGGGAATGTGGAAGAACAACGAACGACATGCAGCGACATACAGCGACGACGACGACGGCGACGACGGCGACAACAACGACAAGCGTCTCGACAAATGTGCCAATGGGGAGAAATTGGGTGAAATTTTTTTCCACTCATGCATTGGCCGTTGGTTCGTTTGTTGTGTTATATAAATGGGATCATGACCATGCCATTGTTTTTGGGCTGTCTTTTATCTTTTATCTTTTGTCCCTTCGAAATACTAACCTGTGTTTACTGTTTTAATTTCTACCTACAGAGAGAAAAATGTCTGACACAGAACATGAACCAACAACTGAGAAGCCACCTCAACCGGTTGCTGACGACTCAGACGAGTCGGATGACGATGACATCGACGCCTTGATCGAGGAGCTGCAGTCGCACCACGGTCTCGACGACGAAGAGGAGTCCGAAGACGAGGGCGAAGCCGCTGCTGGTGAAGCCAGACTCATCCCAGAAGAACTGCTTCAGACAGACCCTTCGTACGGTTTGAGTTCCGACGAAGTCGTCAAGAGAAGAAAGAAGTACGGTCTGAATCAAATGGCCGAGGAAAACGAAAACTTGGTCGTCAAGTTCTTGGGTTTCTTCATCGGTCCTATCCAATTCGTTATGGAAGCCGCTGCTATTTTGGCTGCAGGTTTGGAAGATTGGGTCGATTTCGGTGTTATCTGTGCTTTGTTGATGCTTAATGCCGGTGTCGGTTTCATCCAAGAATACCAGGCCGGTTCCATTGTGGACGAGTTGAAAAAGACTCTTGCTAACTCCGCCATTCTTATCAGAGACGGTGAGTTGGTCGAGGTCCCATCCAACGAGATCGTTCCAGGTGATATTTTGCAATTGGAAGACGGTGTTGTCATCCCAGCCGATGGCCGTATCGTCACTGAGGACTGTTTCGTGCAAATTGATCAATCTGCCATCACTGGTGAATCTCTAGCTGTCGACAAACATTACGGGGACCAGGCCTTCTCCTCTTCCACCGTCAAGAGAGGTGAGGCTTTCATGATCATCACTGCTACCGGTGACAACACCTTTGTTGGTAGAGCTGCTGCTTTGGTCAACAAGGCTTCCGGTGGCCAAGGTCATTTCACTGAAGTTTTGAACGGTATCGGTATTATCTTGTTGGTTTTGGTTATCATCACATTGTTGCTTGTATGGACTGCTTGTTTCTACAGAACCGTGCGTATTGTTCCAATCTTGAGATACTCTTTGGGTATCACCATTGTCGGTGTCCCAGTCGGTTTGCCAGCTGTCGTCACCACCACCATGGCTGTCGGTGCTGCTTACTTGGCCAAGAAGGATGCTATTGTCCAAAAATTGTCTGCCATTGAATCTCTAGCCGGTGTTGAAATCTTGTGTTCCGACAAAACTGGTACTCTAACCAAGAACAAGTTGTCTCTACACGAACCATACACTGTCGAAGGTGTCTCTGCCGATGACTTGATGTTGACTGCTTGTTTGGCTGCTTCCAGAAAGAAGAAGGGTCTAGATGCTATCGACAAGGCTTTCTTGAAATCTTTGATTGAATATCCAAAGGCTAAGGCTGCTTTGACCAAGTACAAGGTTCTTGAATTCCACCCATTTGACCCCGTTTCCAAGAAAGTTACCGCCGTTGTTCAATCTCCAGAAGGTGAAAGAATCGTTTGTGTTAAAGGTGCTCCATTATTCGTCTTAAAAACTGTCGAAGAAGACCACCCAATTCCAGAAGATGTTCATGAAAACTACGAAAACAAAGTTGCAGAATTAGCTTCAAGAGGTTTCAGAGCTTTAGGTGTTGCTAGAAAGAGAGGTGAAGGTCACTGGGAAATTCTAGGTGTTATGCCATGTATGGATCCTCCAAGAATTGACACTGCTGAAACTGTTGCTGAGGCAAGACGTTTAGGTTTAAGAGTTAAGATGTTAACTGGTGATGCTGTTGGTATTGCTAAGGAAACTTGTAGACAATTAGGATTAGGTACTAACATTTACAACGCTGAGAGATTAGGTCTTGGTGGTGGTGGTGACATGCCAGGTTCTGAATTAGCTGATTTTGTTGAAAATGCCGATGGTTTTGCTGAAGTTTTCCCACAACATAAATATAGAGTTGTTGAAATTTTGCAACAAAGAGGTTACTTGGTTGCTATGACTGGTGATGGTGTTAACGATGCTCCTTCTTTGAAGAAAGCTGATACCGGTATTGCTGTGGAAGGTGCCACTGATGCTGCTAGATCCGCTGCTGATATCGTTTTCTTAGCTCCTGGTTTATCTGCTATTATCGATGCCTTGAAAACTTCAAGACAAATTTTCCACAGAATGTACTCCTACGTCGTTTACCGTATCGCTTTATCTCTACATTTGGAAATCTTTTTGGGTCTATGGATTGCTATTTTGAATCACTCTTTGGATATTGATTTAATCGTTTTCATTGCTATTTTTGCTGATGTTGCCACTTTAGCCATTGCTTATGATAATGCTCCATTCTCTCAAAAGCCTGTTAAATGGAACTTACCAAGATTATGGGGTATGTCCATTTTCTTGGGTATCATCTTGGCTATCGGTACTTGGATTTGTTTGACTACTATGTTCTTACCAAAGGGTGGTATTGTCCAAAACTTTGGTTCTATCGATGGTATTTTGTTTTTGGAAATTTCTTTGACTGAAAATTGGTTGATTTTCATTACAAGAGCTGTTGGTCCATTCTGGTCTTCAATTCCATCTTGGCAATTAGCCGGTGCTGTGTTCGGTGTTGATATCATTGCAACTATGTTCACATTGTTCGGCTGGTGGTCTGAAAACTGGACTGACATTGTTACTGTCGTCCGTATTTACATCTGGTCTGTTGGTGTCTTCTGTGTCATGGGTGGTGCTTACTACTTGATGTCTGAATCCGAAACTTTCGACAAGTTGATGAACGGTAAGCCATTGAAGGAAGAAAAATCTACCAGATCAGTTGAAGATTTCTTAGCTGCTATGCAAAGAGTTTCTACTCAACACGAAAAAGAACATTAAATTTCGTGCTAATATTTTGAAATTATAATTTTTTTTTTTTTTTTTCTAAAAAAAAAGAGATTTTATTTCACTTTTTCTTTTTCGACTATCATTTCAATATAGTCCTAATCTTTTATTATTATCCAATGCGATTAATACTATTTTTTTTTCCCCCATCAACTAACTGATATCCCTAATTTCTAATAAAAACCTATAAACAGAACTAATATACTGAAATGGAATTTTGATATGCGAACCTATTTTTTGGGAATAATTTCAGATGATTTTACACACACACACACACACACACACACGTAAAATTATCTGAAAGAATTTCCGATAGGTTTTTTTTCGCTATTCTCGTTCTTTTTGTTTATTAGTATTTGGTTTTCAAAAAAAAAATTAAAGCTTTTTTACTATTTCCACGCACCATAATTTTAATTACGCTGGTACGCACACATTTTCGAATTAGGAATGAGACATTATCTTAATTGTTTTACAACTAATATAGTCAACACACAGACTCACACACAAACACGCACATCATCATTGATTTTTAATTTGTTTTTTCTTAATGCACAAAAATTCGTGGTATTTTTTTTTATATATCGTTTTATCTTATATACCTGCACACACTAATTTATTCTTAAATTTTTTAATCAGTCTTATCTTCAGTTAAATTTAGCAGATCGTCAGTTTGGTTGGTACCAAAACTGTCTTAATTCAAGGATGTCATCGTGTCGCACGTACTCCTAATGTAATTTTTTTTTTTTTTCCCTTTAAGTCCTTACAGTTCGACTCTTCGTTGAAGAAAAGTGAAAAAAGTTGAAAATTTAGCTAACATCATTTGATAGTACAACCCGCATGATTGAAGAAGTATCAAGTGAATATATCAAAGTATTGAGGTTTTGAAATTCGATTTATCCTATTATTAATTTAAACGGTTATTCTCAGGGACATTTCATTAGCCCATCTTTTTGGACGTGGTAAATTTATTCACTCAATTTGTACATTATTTATTTGCTTTGTCATAAAAAATTGAAATCTTTTTTGTACATTATCCATTAACATAAGGAACTGTTTACCTCTCATTGTACATTATTACGCTATCTTAATTGATCCTTTTCCTTGATTTCAATATCACATATCAGATTTTCCTTAGCGTTTGGCAAGCATGTCTGTTGATCCGAGCGAAAAAAATGCTGATGAATATACGGATGTCGATCCGCTGGTCTCAAAGACGCTCGATTCTGCTCTGGAACAGTTACATCTAGATGATTTAGAAAACAATGATAGTCCTGGCCATCAACAAGAGTCGAATGCTCCTAAATTTGGTGATCCCTACTCCACATCATTTTCTGGCGTTCCTCCATCTCATATTTTCCCGCATCCTCAAATGATTGGAATGGGATTCATTCCGTTTTCTCAAATGATTCCTGTTCCTCATCAAAACGGATTTTTCCCACCTCCAGAATTTGGTAATACGGGACTTCGCATGGGCTCTAATGGCCCTGATACCATAATATTGAATAATTCTAATGACGCTTCCGTTTTCAATTCTGAAAATCCAGTTCAACCGCCAACGAGTGACTTCGCAACCGTTTCGATTGGTGATAAACCTTCGGCACCTAACAACCCTAACGATCCATTATGGTATGCCTCTAATCCCCAGACGGCACAAAATGTTGTTGACTCAGCAGCTGGATCATCTGCTGTTGAAGATTCCAGTTTTTTGGAAGAAAGTTTCCCTCAAAAGGCTCCAGGTGGAGCGGTCAGAAGACAAACTTTCCATGCTATTTCAACGAACGATTTAATTAGTAATGCCACCTCAGCAGTAGGTGAAACCGAAGCACATGTGCCCGGAATACCCCATCCCACAACAGGCTCCATTGTCGTGCAACCACAAATGATTCATGCCAGTGTCGTGGCGCAGAGTGGGACCGTGAGAGCTCAATCTACATCTGATAACCAGCAACTCTTTAATGTCATAAAATTTGGAGATAAGAAAGATAAAGATACAGAAGGCTCTGAATCAAATGAAATTTTGAATGGCAAGGAAACTGCGAACTCTCCATCATATGCTGCAGCTTACCCATACGGAGGGCCCCTACTGCAACCAAATCCCGTTTTACCGGGACATACTCCTCCTGGCTCTCAACCTGCGTACGGAATTCCTTCACCATTCCACGGCGCTTATGGCTTCGCCTCACCTTTCCAATTTTCCCCCGTCATGGGCAATCCAAACACTCAAATTCCGCCTCATCACCAGCACAATCCTCATGCCTCGGTACCAATTCAAATTTTGGAAGATCCAAACACAGGCCCAGTGGCTAATTCTCAAGCATGCGGTAAGGGAACGTCTTCTTCTTCAGATGATCAAACCAATGTTCTACCCCCACACCAGGGAATGCATCAACAGAGCGGAACGCCACCGACATGGGTCTATGGAAACCATCCGTTTGGAATTCCTGCACATCCTCATAATATTTCTCAGGATCACCCACACATGATACATCCTCATAATTCTCATCCTCTCAACAACAACAGCCAGAATAACCGTCGCGGAGGAAATAGAGGCGGAAAATCCGGCTACAGTGGTAATTCGAAATATAAACATAATAAGAATTTTCATTACTATCATAACGGAAACTTTATTGGCCCAAAACATAAAAAAAATGAAGATGCTTCACGTTACTTAGATGCCATTTTGCAGGATTACGTGGGTAATATCTATTCATTGTGTAAGGATCAACATGGATGTCGTTTTTTACAGAGGCAACTTGATATACTTGGCACTGAGGCCGCTGATTTGATTTTCAACGAAACAAGAGATTATACAGTTGAATTAATGACAGATTCGTTCGGAAATTATCTCGTCCAAAAGTTACTGGAAAGAATTAATATTGAGCAAAGAATTACGTTAATTAAAATTGCAGCACCTCATTTCGTATACATCGCTTCGAACCCTCACGGCACGAGAGCTTTGCAGAAGCTGGTGGAATGTATTGATACCGAAAAGGAGGCAGACATAGTTGTGCAGTCACTGAAAGGTTCAATTGTACAACTCAGTAAAGATCTTAATGGAAATCACATTGTTCAAAAATGTTTACAAAAATTGCAGCCTAAGAACTTACAATTCATATTTGATGCTATTCGTGAGAATTGTATTGACGTTGCCACTCATAGACACGGATGTTGTGTACTACAGCGTTGCCTCGATCACGGATCGCCTGAACAACGCAAAAGCCTATGCGAAAAACTTTTGGAGCATGTCGATTTGTTAACATTTGATCCCTTCGGAAACTATGTGGTCCAATACATTATCACCAGAGAATCGGAAGATAACAAATATAACTTTACTCATAATATTGTTCATCTACTCACTCCAAGGATTTCTGATTTATCTTTACATAAATTCGGTTCCAACGTTGTTGAAAAGATATTGAGAACACCAGCAGTTTCAGATACTGTTATTTCGAGCTTTCTTAACAGCAAAAATGAATCTGAAGTGCAGGCTTTATTAAATGATAGTTATGGTAACTACGTTTTGCAGACAATGCTTGATGTTTCTAAAGACAGCAACAGGGAAAACTACGAAAAATTAGTCGAGGTTGTACGACCACTACTTGTGGGACCTATCAGAAATACGCCCCATGGAAGAAGAATAATGAGTATACTTCAATTGGATCAATGATATAATATCTAAACTATTCATCAAACATTGTATATTAAATCAGATATTGCTTTTTGGTTCGTTTTTATTTGGTACGATCGAAAGTAATCTTCAACATAATTACCCCATTATCGTGCATATATAAATGTATTTACAAGAGACTAAAACAACCATTTTTAGGCACCTTTGCCCAAATGAGCCCCCATATCATCTATCCCAAACAATATTTGGTTATTTTCATCCAAGTCACTCCAAAGGGTATTAAAAACATCATTTAAATCCCCATTGTTAACGAACTCATCTAATGTACCTAGATTTAAACCTGTCGAAGACGGATTAGGATTGTTATTAAGCTTTTTGTGAAATGGCTGCGCATATGATACACCAGGGGAGTCTTGAGAAACTCCTTGACTGGGAAACGACTGTTTTTTATTAGCACTTGGAACAAAATGCCCCGAACGAGGACTTGTCAGAGATTTAATCGAAGGAAGTTTTGGGTAGCCAGATTCATTTTTTTGTGCATCAGAAGGAGAAATAGGAGAAATTCCTTGTGAGACAGTCGTGCCCCTAGGAGATGACTCGGAACCCAAAGGGGTCAATTGAACGGCCGTTTTAGGGTAGCTCGCATTCGATAAGTTATCAGTGGCCTTATCGTCCTTTTCAAAAAGCCTTTTCACGTCCAAATGAAATCCACTATTTTCAACTGGCTGCAGCAATAGTTCGTAAATATCAGATTTTGGGTTTAGAACTAAAGCTGGAAGATCTGCAACATCAGGAGCACATTGCTCGATAATAAGAAGTAATTTTTCTTTGTCCAATTTATTGTCATGCATATATCCCAAAAGCATATTGTTGGCTGAAATCCCAACAAATGTTGCTAGTCTGCAATGTGATTCATAGGATTTACTTTTATTTATAACAGTGCTATTTTTACTCCTTACAAAAATAGTAATATTTCTCAACCTCTTAACAACTCGTAAAAATTTAACAACTTCATCAATATTTCTTATGAACGTACACTTCTCGAACGACGTTGATGCCACTAACATGCAAACGATACCATAATCAGCGAAAACACGACCAACTGTGTAATCATCATCCAAGGTTAATAAAAAGCTTGTCATATCCCGCCACAAATCATATGCTATTGTTGCATATTTCACACAATGTTCAATGACAAAAGGTGACTTGGGACGAGTAAATAACCTTGCAATTAAATTTCCACTCGAATTCAAAATGGAAAAGAAAGTACAACCATGAAATATTGCGAATTGCACAGCTCTATTTTTGTCTTCAGCAGATACAACCATGTTATATGCTTGAGATGAAAGAGCAATCTCGAAAAGTTTTCCAGTTTGGCGCTTGATTGCATCAAACCGCATCTGTAATTTCTCGAGTTCATCGAAAAATTCACTCATCAACCTATTTCTTAGGAAGTGTGGTTTTGCCGTATTTCTTATCGATGTAAAATGTTCATTATACAGCACAGTCGAATAAAAATCACTTGCCACTTGTGAGACTGCACAATCTCCATAACTTTTCAAATCTGAAACCGACATACCATCAAACGCCCCAGTCCTAGAAACCGAACAAACTCGAGAGAGAAAGTCAGAGTGATCTGAGAAGCCCAAATTTCTAAATGTTATTGGTAACAAACAGTTCATTTTGCTATCATCTATCGAGGATAAGCGACCAGTTTTACACAGGTATTTCTTCTCAATGCGATACAGTTCCCACCAAGCCTTTCTCCTCCTCTCTGCTGTCTCTTCATCAAGCCCAACGTAAAACTCCCATCTAAAAAGGCCTAGTTTCCTAGAATAACTTATAGCAACTTCTAGAACTTTTTCAAATCCGTACTTTTCTTCAAGCCAGATCTGCGTATTTAAGAATGAAATTAGCAACTCGAAATAATTGAGGTTTCCCACACACTCATCAAAATGGTATAATGTGGAGTTATAATAACTATAGGACAACGCCAGCAATACATCTTGTGCTCCGAAGCAATCTATCAACTCCTGAGTTTCTTCCGGTGTGCAGTCAATTTTCGAGTTCGTCTCCCTAGATGTTATTTTGATTAGTCGCTGGTCAAAATTCTCTTTGAGACTGTCAAACATTTTTAGCAAAAGGCTAAACATTGCAAAGTCGTTATCCATGGTCATGCAAAGTTGTGCGTTGGTTACATTAGTCAAATTGTGAACGAAGGGCTGCGGTAGTCTACCAATAAGAAATGAAATAAGATTTTTATCTTGTCCCGCACCTAACTTAGCACCTATTTGCAAATCATCTTTCATTAAATCTATCAAATCTGATTTACGGAGATAGTCTTCCAAGGGAGATGCGATGGAAACGCAGCCTTGGCTTAGGTCTCTTATGCAAATATCGAAATACTTCAAAAGCAAATACAATGATTCTTTGACCTGTACAGTTTTTCCCTTTGATTCCGGACCTCCTGCACATCTTTGATAGAAATGCCCGATACCTCTCATTGAAAGACTTTGTATCGGTGAGTATATTCCAAATAAGCCATCAACCAATGGCCTGTTCTTGAAGAAACTTGCTATATTACTGTTATCATTATTGCCGCTATTACTTGTGTCGTTACCACTTTTACCGCCGGTATTCTTGTCATTTTTTGAACTGTTTGTCACGACAGAAAACGTTGTCAAATAAACTTGGTCGGAGTATTTGTTCTTCATTAAGTGAGTTTCGATGGATTTCATATTTTCATAACGATTGTTGTTCAAGCTAGACATGCTAGCTAACCGACTTAGGTCGAACTCTGGCTGCCACTTTTCAAATAAATCTTCAACCTGTTTTTCTATTTTAGTCACTGCTTCTTTAACCAATTGGCCCGCATTCGGTATTGCCTTCATTTGCTTCAAAGTTTTTTGCAACTGAACTATCTGCATTTGAAATTCTGTATCATCCTGATACAACCCATGGTCTCCAAAAACTGGCTGTATGTTTGCCATATCTGCCACATCCCGCTCACTCTTCGAGGTTTCCTTATGCATCGACAAAGATACACTGGCGGCAAACTTTTCAAACGGAAACTCCTCCGAATCATAACGGCTGGATGCAGTGTCAAATGCCTTCACGCAATCCAGGACTGGGTCAAACACGTGATCAGATGGAGCACTTCTTCCGTTGTTTCCTTTCTTGTCGTTTGCTCTGTGAAGACCGGATTCACTACTACTGGGAGTGCTACTGATCGATTCTTTCAGTGTATCACTACTGGATATATTCGGTAGCGCTGAAAGTACATCTCCATTACAGCTTCCGATGGTGGCGCTGCTGGCGCCACCGCCGCCACCGACACCGTTCACAACGGGTAAAATATTGAACACGCATTCACAGCTGTAAGTAACACAGTTACTGCATGGCTGTCGGCCCGTGCACTTGATCTTCCTCCTTCGACAATTTTCGCACGCTCTGCTAACTTTGCTTCGAGGCTTTTTTACCGTCGCACTACCGTTATTGTTAACCATGGCTATTTCTTTCTCGAACCCTGACCTACGAGCCAGCAAAATATTTAGGCTCTGTTAAATAATTATGCCTTTCTATGCAATAATTTACCGAAAGGTTAAATGTATAAGGATTAGGTTCATCGCATATGAACCCTTTCATTCTAAGCCTAGTTGTGAATTGCGTTCCGCGGAAAGTTAAGCTCGCGCATTTCGTTCCCAAACGACGCTTCCAGAACAGCAAGCGGAAAGTGAAAAAAAAAGGACTACGTGCGATCAAATCTTAAATAGAGCGCAGTTGAATGTTTTATATGGGTAGATTCAAGACACTGAAGGCTTTGTTGAAGTTGTCAATTGAGAACTCGCTGCTCTTTGGTAATGTCTGATTCAACAGATTTCAAGAATGAGCCGGTCAAGAAAAACTTCTTGCCGCAAGGTAAATACCTCAAGCCTGAAGAGATTGAATATGAGTTCGGTGGGACCATTGGTGTTCTTGGAATGATGATTGGATTCCCATTGTTGATGTGGTATATGTGGATCTCGGCTGAGTTCTATGGAGGCAAAATTGCTTTACCCCAATTGGGGGAGACTTGGCCCCATTTCATTGTACACTTGTATCATATCTTCTTAGATCACGGTGTTCCAACAAGATACTCCTTGACTATATTTTTGACGTTTTGGGCTTTCCAGATTTTCTTCTACTACACTTTGCCAGGTGTCTGGACTAAGGGTCAGCGTTTAACCCACTTGAAAAACAAACAGCTGCCTTACTACTGTAATGCCATGTGGTCTCTGTACGTGTCGACTGGTCTAGTGCTGATCGCTCACGTCACGGGTATCTTCAAACTATACACCATCATTGAGCTGTTTGGCCAAATTATGACGTGTGCAATTATTTCCGGATTCGTGTTCTCGCTTGTTCTGTACCTGTGGACACTCTTTGTTACCCATGACTACCACCGTATGACCAGAAATCACCTCTACGACTTCTTTATGGGTGCTCCATTGAACCCACGTTGGGGTATTCTTGACCTGAAGATGTTCTTTGAGGTCAGATTGCCTTGGTTTACATTATATTTCATTACTTTGGCGGCATGTCTCAAGCAATATGAGCAATATGGTTACGTTACACCACAATTAGGTGTCGTCATGCTAGCCCATTGGCTGTACGCAAATGCGTGCGCTAAAGGAGAAGAGTTGATCGTACCAACGTGGGATATGGCGTATGAAAAATTTGGATTCATGTTGATCTTTTGGAATATCGCTGGTGTTCCTTACACTTACTGTCATTGTACATTATACCTGTACTACCACGATCCTTCTGAATATAATTGGTCGAAAACTTACAACATTTCCTTGTATGTTATATTGCTATGTGCTTACTTTATCTTTGATAATGCTAACGCGCAAAAGAATAATTTCAGAAAACAAATGGCCGGTGACAAAAGCGTCAGAAAAACCTTCCCTTACTTGCCAAATCAACTCCTAAAAGATCCAAAATATATGGTTACAAAGAACGGTTCATTCCTCTTGATTGACGGCTGGTATGTTTGGGCAAGAAAAATTCACTACACCGCTGATTGGACCCAATCTTTGGTCTGGGCCTTGAGTTGCGGATTCAATTCTTTCTTTCCATGGTTCTTCCCAATATTTTTCTTTATTGTCTTAGTTCACAGAGCCTTGAGAGATCAAGCAAAATGTAAAAAGAAGTACGAGGAAGACTGGGATGAATACTGTAAACATTGTCCTTACCTCTTCATTCCCTATGTCCTATGAAGAACCTAGAGAAGTGTGACGACAGACACTATATTTATATATATATAAGGATAGCTTAAAAGTAGGACGTTATCAAGATATCAGCTGCACGTGATTACAGCGCGCTGATTTCTGCGGTATGACTTTTAACAACTTTATCGCATGTGTGCGTGAAAGATGGATGCGAACAATACATCGGTCCAGCAGCAGGCTTGTCAAACTGCAATTAGCGACTATATCATGGCAGATACGACACAAAAGAGCGGTTACTACGATGTAATAGCTGGGCTATCTGCATTTGAATGTTCGCATGAAGTATTGTTGAGTGCGAGTAAGCTGGAAGAGCTAGTCAATAACACAAAGGAGAGGCATGAAGCAGATACGCAAATGAAGAAGGACGACTCTGCCATGGTTGACAAGAAAAGAATGACAGTCCATGGCTATCTAGGTGGTAAAGTTGATTTAACAGAGGCCTCAAACGCGAGCTATGACCTGAGTCACACGTTGCTTGGGGGCTATGTGCCAAGGAGGCAACTGGAGTCGCTTTCGAGCATAGACTTCGCACATTATTTCCACAAGTCGTTGGAGTGCGAAAACGCCTTGCAAGCTTATGACCTTGTAATGGAGAAAAGATACAGACGTCAATATTCAGGAAGTAGTGATGATCAATGATTATTAAGAACCAGAGAAATGTATATGCGTAAATATATATTAACTTATTCAATCCTGTTCAGCAATAGCTATCAACCTTTCGTCAATCTCGTCCTCGGTTAGCACAGAGAACTTTCCCTCCAGCGCAACTCCGACTTCCAGATCTTTCTTAGAAAATTCAGTACCCAAAGAGTCGATTAGGTGAGTTATGGAAAACTCAACAACCTTTTCCCACGAAGCCTCATCCAGAAAATCAGAGGAAGAGTTTTTCTTGAAGTAGTTTTCCAGCCTTGTGGTAATCTCTTGCTGTTTGGGTCCAGTAGCTGTCGCTCTGTAACCAACGTAATAGCCTGCCGGATCCGTCTTGTAGATCGATGGGCCAAACTCCTCATCCACGGACAAAAACGTGAGTATCACACCGAGTGGTCTCATATAGGCTCTCTGTGTGTAGATTTGCGAAAGGTTAGCCATTCTCTTGGCAAGAACGTCACAAGGCATGTCATAGCCATACTTGTAGCGGAACGAAGCTGCTTCTGATTTAGCCCTAATTGCCGCGTTTCTGGCATCTGGAATTGCTCCATTTGCGACCATACCAATAGTCTTCGATATAGGAAAAATGTACGATACACTGCTGGTTTCTAACAACTTGTCTGGGACCTTTTTCTGGTTAACGACCACCGTACAGTTTTTTCCTCTGACAGCTATTGAGTTGATGTTGGTTTGATTTGTAGCCTTGAACGCATACTCTACCTGGTATAAACGCCCTTCGGGGGAAAAGATGGTGATATGTCTATCATAACCTGCAGCCGACGCAGCAGCAGCACCTCCTGACATTTCAATTTAAAAATAGCGTACGCTGAGTTCAAACAAAGTTCTCTGGCAATGCAATTGGTAACGCAATTGGTGCCATCTTCATACGATCTGGTTTTGTATTGATCGTAAGTGGTGGCAAATTAAGTTGATTCTGCCGAGCGGAAGGATCTCCGTTTGTTGTGACGCGCTCACCATAAGGGCTAGCCCCCGCATCCAATACAGATAAATCTACGGACTAGCTAATGCTCAAGCAAAATCTGCGGCGAGTGCAGCACGTTCCGCTCAAGATGTCTGCGCTTTTCGATCTGCGGGAACAGCTCAGATTCTACAAGTTTTACCACCACCAACGTGTCAATGTGTTAATCCATATGATATTCGTCCCGACGATCCTGTTCGTGTCCTGCTGTATGCTCAATAGGATAAGCCTATATGGCAATGTCACCTTGGCTCATCTACTCAGTGTGGCATTTAGTGTCTATTACCTCATGCTGTGTGTTCCGACGGGGATGCTTGCCAGCGGCATTATCCTGGTCATGAACGTTTCGGTGACCAAGAGATGGGTTTGGATGTCTTTCCCAACGGAAATGGCGATATTTGTGGTCAGTTGGATCTTCCAATTTGTAGGTCATGGCGTATTCGAGCGGCGCAAGCCTGCGTTGCTCGACAGCCTAGTCCAGAGTCTAGTTTTGGCTCCATATTTCGTTCTCTTCGAGCTGCTCTTCGAGTTCGGATTCATGCCCAAGTTAAGAGACCAGCTTGAGCGTGATGTCTCGAGCACCTGAGCTCAGAACGCCTATCTATATATGTACTTCACCTTCTGTTATACGTTATGCCACTAATGGCGGCACATTATAAGTTCTTCAATCACCTCTGACGGCAAATCGAAAATTACCCGGGCTTGTGATTTCAGGCGTTCCTCGATAGGGGTTGGGAAGCTCGACAAAGTGACAGACTGGGCGGGTTCTCTGTTTTGCTAGATTTGACAACGAAAGATACACATGACAAACAGTTGCAGATAGCACGATCAGAACCTGCAATTATATATTGGCGGAACTCCCTCAATTTTGTGTCTGCAGCTCTACGACTGAACTGTATTTATTGCTCACAAAGATCTGCATTGGTTGCTCTTTCGGTTTATATTGACACATCTTTGGCGCTGAAAGTGGGGAATGACAGCATTTATCGGTGTATACAAGGCAGCGTATGATTACGAACCACAGACGCCTGAAGAATTGGCTATTACAGAAGGCGATCTTCTGTATTTGCTTGAAAAGTCGGATGTGGACGATTGGTGGACTGTAAAAAAGAGAGTGATCGGGTCGGACGCAGAGGAGCCAGTGGGATTGGTGCCTTCAAACTATGTGGAAGTGGCTCCGGTTATCAACAAGGTGACAGCTGTTTATGATTACGACCAGGTACAGAACCCTGACGAGGAATTGACATTCCAGGAGAATGAAACATTCGATGTGTTCGACGACAAGGACAACGATTGGCTTTTAGTTCAGTCCAATTTGAGCCATCAGTTCGGGTTTGTACCCGGAAACTACGTGGAAACATCAGGCGCAGCCGGTTCAGCCGGTGCAGCCGATACAACAGTGACTACTGCACCCGTTTTGGCACAAACGCCGGCGGCTATCGCACCACCAGTCGTTACCCCGGCAGACGTTTCTGCTATGCCCCCACCTCCTCAGCATCCTAATAAATCAAAATCCGGTACCCCTGTAGAAAACTCAATTACAGTAGAACTGGATGCCCCTGCTATGCCAGCAAGAAACACGCCCAACTATGACGAAGAAGACGATGGAGAAGATGTGCCACCGCCAAAGCCATCGAGACCGGTACAGGAAACTTCAGAATTCAGTGGTCAAAGGGGGTCGTCAAAGCATAGGATATCGTATCACAGTGGTTACGAAGAGGATGACTACGACAACAACAACAGCAACGAGAACGACACAACAAATGGTTATCCCGATAGGGAATCTCGATATGATGCTCATAACGACTATGACGATAAGAGTAAGGAGTATCATACGTGGAATATTGCAGAAATGGATGGCCGCAAAAAGAGGAAATGCAAACTATCGATCGGAGGCAATAAGATTTACTTTCAACCCCAAAAGGGAGAACCCCAAGAGTGGAGTATTGATAAATTAACCACATACGACAATGAAAAAAAACATATGTTTTTGGAATTCGTTGATCCTTACAAGAGTTTAGAACTGCATACCGGAAATAATGATACTTGTTCAGAAATAATGTCTGTAATAGCAGAATTCAAGGGTGCCTCACGCGATCCTGGACTAAAAGAGGTCGAGTTGGCATCAAAGTCAAAGAAGCAGGGCAAGATTCTTTACGATTTTATGGCGGAATCACAAGATGAATTAACTGTGAAGCAAGGGCAATCGGTCTACATTTTGAATGATAGAAAATCTAGAGATTGGTGGATGTGTGAATTAATCGGTTCTGGTCAGAGAGGGGTTGTTCCTGCACAATTTGTTGAGCCAATTAAAGATAAAAATGAATCATCTGGAGGTATTCTAAATTCATTCAAAAAATTTGCCAAAGGAAATGGTTCAAAATCGCATTCAAAAACAAATAGCTCCAACTGGAAAGATGATGATGACCAAGATCTAGTGAGTGATAGGAAGAATAAAAGTAAAAGTAGATCAAATTCTACCTCAAGAAGGAAAAGATCAGCATCAGCCAGTAATAATAAACCTAGTGTACCAGATTCTAAAAAAACACGGATATGGGCAGATAGGTCGGGCACTTTCAAAGTTGAGGCTCAATTTATAGGATGCTCTGATGGTAAGATTCATTTGCATAAGTCAAATGGTGTTAAAATTGCTGTTGCAGCTGATAAATTATCTGATGAAGACATCATATATGTTGAAAGAGCTACAGGATTTGGTTTGGATAAGTATAAAGCCAAAAAACAAGATACGAGGGATGCAAGAGACAGTGAACGCGAAAGGAGAAAAAAATTGAAGGAAAATGATGAAAAAGAACGTGATCGTAGAATAAGAGAACAAGAATTAGAAGAATTGAAGAAGGCAAGACTTTTGTTGGATGAAGAAAGAGCAAAATTACAAGAAAGAGATCTTCCACCTATCAAACCACCAAGACCTCAATCAACAGGTTTAACAGCTCCCTTATCTGCAGCAGTCACGGGCACTTCAACACCTGCCGGTAATGGACAGCCAAAGAAAAATGATTATGATTGGTTCGAATTCTTCTTGAATTGTGGTGTAGATGTCAGCAATTGTCAACGTTATACCTTGAATTTTGAAAGAGAACAAGTCACAGAAGACATGATGGTTGACATTAATCCAGCAATGTGCAGAACTTTGGGTTTGAAAGAGGGTGATATCGTAAGAGTTATGAAATATCTTGACAATAAATTTGGTAGAGTTTCTCAATTACAAAATCAAGTTACCAATGCCCCAGGAGGTATGTTCTCTGAGCCTGATGGTTCACTTAAGGTATCTGCTACAAATAATGCTATTGTAAATACACCAGCTTTTGCGACTCAGTTACTACCTCAAAAGACAGCGCCAACCAGTGGTACAATTGCTACTGATGATGACGCTTGGACCGTGAAGCCAGCCGCAAAATCAGAGGTAAATCTTTCTTCAAATAAAGCTGAATTTACCGGTTCTATGCAAGATTTACTAGATTTGCAACCACTGGAACCAAAGAAAAAACCTGCTGAAGTTACACCACAACCTAAGCTAGGTGATCTGGAACCGGTTAAATCTAGTAATACTGAACAAACTCCTATCGATACTGGAATAATGGCACCGCTGGATCCATTCAAGACTGGGGGTCATAATTTACTTCCAATGACAACAGGATTTGTCATGATGCCAATTGCAACAGGAGGTTTCATGCCTATGCAAAGAACTGGCGGTATGATGCTGCCCCAAACAACTTTTGGCATGCAAACTACTGGTAGTGCTTTACAACCTCAAAGGACATCCGGAGGTACTCTACCAATGATGATGACAGGTGGCGTTTTGCAACCACAAAGAACATCGGGAGGTACACTTCCTATGATGGTCACTGGTGGTTTCATGCCATCAACTTCGTTCCAAACACAGGCCACTTCGACTATAGTTCCTACCCAAAGAACCGGTGGTACATTGCCTATGACTGGGCTGAACGTTACATCAAACGCTCCTCCTTTAGGGTCCGTATTACCATTACAAAAAACGGCTACAGGCTTAATACCCGCCAATGTAACTGGTGGGCTTTTACCAATGCAAAGGACAGGAGGTGCGCTGCCCATGCAGACAACGGGGGGATTAATTCCTTTACAAAGAACAGGTGGATTAGGTCAAGTGAATGTCACTGGGGGACATTTCATTCAGCAGCCTTCATATAACAACAATCAGTTAACTGGTGGTATGAATATGATGCCACAAACAAGCTTTGTAAATCAAATGACTGGTGGCGGTAATTTAGTTCCTCAAACAAGCTTTGGTCCGAATGTTACGGGAGGAGCTAACATGATGCCTCAAACAAGCTTTACCAATAATATCACAGGGGGAGCTAACATTATGCCACAGACCAGTTTTGCCAGCAATAATATCGGAAGTACTGCTGCTTTCCCCCAAACTTCCTTTGGAAACTCGAATGTGGGATTTTCTTCTTTGAATTCATTTAATAATCCTCAGACTACCGGCGGTGTTATGCCGGTTAGCGGAACTAATAATTATCAGTCATCATTATCTTATCCAAATATGACAGGTGGACCGCAACAAAACCCACAATTTGGATATCAAAATACTGGTGGGCCACAACAGAACCCACAATTTGGATATCAAAATACTGGTGGGCCACAACAGAACCCACAATTTGGATATCAAAATACTGGTGGGCCACAACAAAACCCACAATTTGGATATCAAAATACTGGTGGGCCACAACAAAACCCACAATTTGGATTTCAAAACACAGGTGGGCCGCAACAGAATCAATTTACAGGACAGCCAGTGCAACAGTTTCAAAATACTTATAATACTGGCGTTAATGGTCTGTCGCAGAGTCTGCAAAATACTTCGATTTCACAACCAACTGCAATGCAAACACAACAAACTGCCTTGCAGACACAACCAACGGGATTTGGATTTGGAAATGGCCCCCAGTTGCAACAACAACAGCCTAGACAAGCTAACTTATATAATGCAACAGCAGACAACCCTTTCGGGTTTTAATGTATAGAGATTTGTAATAAATCAGACGGTCAATCTTCATAACAAAGATCATATGACGCGATTATGAACTATTATTAGCAATGAGATATCTAATTAAACAAAAATCATTTGATTAATACTTCAATAAATAATAAATAATAAATAATAAATAATAAACCACTACTGCGCAAAGAAAACTTTATGCAGAACTAGAAAACGGGCATCACTTTAACATCATAGATACTCACCCCTAAGAGCGACAAGTTAATTACCATTCTTGAGCTGTCACGCCAAATGGACTCTTTTTAGTACCTTTCACAGGCTTTATTAGTTTAGCACCACCTTCTAAGAAAGAAAACTTGTCTCTCCTTATTGCTTCATATTTTGCGATAAATTCTTCCTTTTGCATTGTAATTCCAATGTCATCCAAACCGTTAACTAGACAGTGCTTTCTAAATGGCTCGATTTCGAAATGTGACACAAGAATATTACCATCCTTATCACTGATCTTTTGATTTGGCAAATCAACAACAAGAGAAGATCCGGCATTGGCGATTGGAATTAATTTGTCTAAAATTGTTTTCTGATCGATTCTAATTGGTAACAAACCATTTTTAAATGAGTTGTTGTAGAAAATGTCGCCAAATGATGGTGCAATGATACATTTGATACCAAAATCTTTTAACGCCCATGGCGCGTGTTCTCTTGATGAACCACAACCGAAGTTATCACCCGTTACTACTAATATATCAGCATTTCTGTAAGGTTCCACGTTTAGGACGAAATCGGTTTCTTTATCTTTACCCTCTTGGTCCTTAGCAAAACGCCAATCATAGAATAAACCGGTCCCCAAACCAGTTCTCTTTATTGTTTTCAAAAATTGCTTTGGAATAATTGCATCAGTATCAACATTCGCCTTGTCCAAAGGAGCAGCAATACCCTCCAAGGTTAGGAATGGTTTCATGCTTGCTGGTACTGATTCAATATTGGTACTTTTTGAGATAGGAATATCATCAATTTCCTCTTCGGCAACTTCTTCAGTAGCCTCATCTGGTTGAATTGGTTCATTTTCGTGCTCATAAACAGCATCTTGTAATGCTTTATTTTCAGTTTCTTGATTGAGCGAAATTTGTGGCTCATCACTATCCTTGTACTGAAATTCTCTGATATCCACAAAATGACCGCTAATACCTGCGGCAGCAGCCATTGCGGGAGACATCAAATGGGTACGAGATTTTGCACCTTGGCGACCTTCGAAATTTCTGTTAGATGTGGAAGCACAACGTTCTTCAGGATCCAAAATATCAGGATTCATACCTAAACACATAGAACATCCTGCTTCTCTCCATTCGAAACCAGCTTCTTCAAAAATTTTGTCCAACCCTTCTTTTTCGGCTTGAGCTTTGACTAATCCAGAGCCTGGAACGACCATTGCCAATTTAATATTGTCAGCCTTTTTGTAGCCTTTGACAACAGCAGCTGCATTTCTTAAATCCTCAATACGGGAATTAGTACACGATCCAATAAAAACCTTGTCGATTGAAATCTTCTTCAAAGGGGTGTTTGGTGCCAAACCCATATATTTCAATGCATTTTCCATACCAGATTTCTTGATAGGATCACTGATTTTGGATGGATCCGGAACAGATGCGGTAATTGGAAGAGCATCTTGTGGAGAAGTACCCCATGTAATGGTGGGGATAACATCAGCAGCCTTTATAACAACTTCATGATCAAATTTGGCACCTTCATCAGTGTGTAAAGTCTTCCAATATTGAACTGCCTTTTCCCATTCAGCACCCTTTGGAGCCAGTGGTTTGCCCTTAATATAATCAAAAGTAGTTTGATCAGGTTTAATCATCCCAGCTCTGGCCCCACCTTCAATGGCCATATTACACATAGACATACGTGCCTCCATGGACAAAGCTTCAATAGCAGCACCTGCAAATTCAATGACGCACCCAGTACCACCAGCGGTACCGATAACACCGATGATGTGAAGAATCAAATCCTTGGAAGTAATGGCATCGGATAGAGTACCTTCAACAAAAATTTTCATATTTTTTGATTTACTCTGAATGATTGTTTGCGTTGCCAAGACATGCTCGACTTCTGAAGTACCAATACCGAAAGCCAAGGAGCCAAATGCACCATGCGTAGAGGTGTGCGAATCACCACAAACAACTGTTGTACCTGGTAAAGTAAAACCCTGTTCTGGACCGATAACGTGTACTATACCTTGTCTCGAAGAAGACATACCAAAGTATGTCACACCGAAATCTTTAACATTTTGCTCTAAAGTTTCAACCTGTAGACGTGAATCTGGCTGATCGATAAACGTGGCAATGGATTTAAAATTCTTTCTTGACACAGTTGGAATGTTGTGGTCAACTGTAGCCAAAGTACAGTCTGTTCTTCTCACTTTTCTGTCCGCATTTTTCAAACCCTCAAAAGCCTGAGGTGACGTGACTTCGTGTACTAGATGTCTATCAATATATAGTAAATAAGAGCCTGATTCATCTTTGTGAACGACATGGTCATCGAAGACTTTGTCGTATAAGGTTCTTGGATCTGTGGTCGATCTGTAGGACATCTCTTCTTTAATGTTTCAATTCTTAGTGCTCCCTATCAGCAAGATTAAAACAGATATGTCCTCAACACACCTAAAAAATAACTAATATCGACTTTTGTTTAAATATCTGATCAATCATTATCATAGCATCTCCAGTTTACCATATATTTCATCAGGCCAAATTTTTCAGGCGTAAAAAATGCCGGAACCGGGATACCGGAACCGGCCATCCAGCAGAAGAATCAGCGGGACCGGCCATGACTCAGATTGGTCACTAACTATAGATATCTTGTTATAATGTTTGACAGATCTCCTACGTTTACTATGAGCTATCCGGTGCTGTCGGAATCACTAGAGACCAACATTCCATTTTACCGAGCCACTCATATGTTTCTCGTGGGTCGATCATCTCCACGATGATAGTGTCTGCGTTTTCAGTCAAAGAAAACGATCTAATTTTTTTGTGAGTCCTAACTTTGCTGTCTTCAATAGGCTCATTGAATAGGATTGGAGAGATCGGAACATTTTTGTATATCATCTTGAAAGTTTTGAGATTCCAAACGAAAAATAGTCCCCTCTCTGTGAGTACGACGAGGAAATCGCCTGTCGCAGACATTTCAATAATCTTATGCCCCAAACTAATTTTCGGTATGCGAGATCGCCCATAAAACGAGATAATATGCAACGAGCCATTTGCAGCTCCAAGACACCATGATTCGCATTCGACGGAACAAACGGCACATATGATGACTTCTGGAATAAAGGCTTCAATGGTTCTTTTGCCCTGGTGATACCCAAGGACTCTAGTGGGATTTTCCAGCAATGCCTCTTCGTCAAACTGAATTGATCTTTCGACCCCGTTGCGAATTTCAAGGATGTAAAAATTGTCAAGGTCGCCTCCTTGTAGAAGTACAGCATCTGTATCAGCAATTACATCCGAATCCTCAACAAATCTTGTATTAGGATCATCGCTCCAAATTCTATCCCTTGACGACTTCAAATTCAAGGTCATTGGGGAGCTATTCACTTGCTCTGCATCTATTTCTTTATTTGCTCTCTCTTCTGCAAGCAATTCCCCTTCTAAACTCGGGTCTGCCACATCAATATCTGCCAATAAGGGATGTTTTCCTTGAGGATCCATGAAATCTGGTTGATCTTTTTGGAATAAACTTTTGTTTTTCTCTCTCATCCCCATTATTAAAGTATGAAGACCCAATCTTGGCAGCCGCACAGAAGACACACTTATTCGTCCATTTAGACTTTCGGTGCTGGAAATGGACCCGCGTTTTGATTCAAGTTTCGTTCGTTTATTAAGTCCATCGACATCTGAGGTAGATGGCTCCTTTGACAGAGATGAGACCTTTCTAGTTGGCGAGTACCCTGACGATATTAGAGTTGGCGCAACTCTTTTTTTACCATCTTTCACGATAACAGAATTCATTTTCTCGCCTTTCTTCCTTTTTGGTATTAAAATGTTGATTTTTTCACTATGCATTGACTTTGATGTATCTTGTTTGAAATCCAAATCTTTATTATGAGCAGTAATTTGACCCTTAGATACGTTTATTCGAGCGTCAAAAGATGACTCGTTGGAGGCATATTTTTGACGCTCTGTTCTCGATTTATATACAATGTCTTCAGAAATAAGTTGTTTAACACTCTCAGGAAAGTCGAGCGAGTCTTTATCAACACCATATCTATGCAATTGCTCGATGTTCCTTTCCAATGGTATTGCCTTACCCAGCTCATTATCATCAAATAGAACAACAGTAATAGAGCAGTCTAGTGATGTAAGAATTAATATATTTCCTTCAGGATTCCATGCCATATCTGTTACAGCGCCGTTAGTAATATCATATGCAACAAAAATCGGCCTTTCTTTACTGGTGCTCCATACGGCCAATGACTTATCCTGACCAGCCGTAGCTACTACAGACTCAACGGCATCACTAATAGAATGTCCCTTTTTAACTGTGAATTGACCATCAGCTAATGAAGCATCATTGGAGTCTTGAGATTCAAAAATCCGTGGATTAAATCTAGCTACTTCTGTGGGAGCGTCATGTCCAATTAGACTGATATCTGTGTCCCAAGTACCTCTGTTAACAATAACTACAGAGCTGACAGGTCCGTTGGTGGCATTAGGCACAGCGATATGCTGGCCGTCAGGTGACCACGAAAGCCTTCTGAAATATGTTGTCAGAGGAGACCCCTTGAACGGATCGGTCACAATATGCTCTATCGTGATTGCAGAATCACCAGTCTTGTGGTAACGAAATATTTTCAAAGTTCTGTCGTCTGATGCTGTTGCAAAGTATTTGTTTGCGGGATCGAAAATTACGCCTTTAACAAGAGACTGATGTATATCAAATCTTTTTATTTTTTCGAATGTAGCCCCATTCCATATAATAATGGATCTGTCCAGGCCCACCGTAACCAAAATGCTAGAATCCGGCGCCCAACAAATATCTTGTATATCATTGTCATGAGCAACAAGTCTTCTTCGTACTGTCCAATGCTCTCTCTCTATTTCAGACCCAAACATGCGTTCCGTCCGTTGTTCGTCTTCTTTAGCCCATATGAGTAATATACGGTCATCGGAACCGCTAGCAAGATACTTCCCATCAGGAGAAAACTTTAACGATGTTACCGAGCCTGTGTGTCGGCTCATACTAGCCAATGGTTTCTTGTCTTGTTCTTCGAGAGAAATTTTGGAACGACTCTCATCTGCAGCTTTGATGAGAGACTCAATTGACCATATTCGAATTTTTCCATCCAAACCACCAGTAGCCACACGTTTCCCATCAGGACTTACGTCGACTGTATAAACCTCATACTTTCGATTTTCCTGCTCGTGTGCAAGCCAGGGAAATTTAATAATTCTCATATGAGTAGTGCAGCCTTTTTAGACCAACGTCAAAGTTTAAATAGGTCCTCATATTACTAGCAAGGTTCTTGTTCTTGATTTGATTTAGAGTTCACAAATGTATGGGTGCGCTCATCAACACATCCGAAAAACTAACATGTTCAGTACAAATTATAATGTGAGGGTTATTTAATTATCTGATATATGAAAACGAGGATTAATATAGTCTATAAAGCAGGCAAATGATTGCACTCCAACCACCATTCCAAAATGACGTTTCCTGCAGCCCTACTGCCTCTGGTAATTAATAACTTGTTTATTAATTTCTCATGAGCTGCATGATTACTGGATAGCTGGGGTAAGCAAGTTATAAGCCAGGTTTTGATTTGCATAGGTAACTTAGCGACAAGGGCTCGTAATAGTTCGGTGTAGTTGCTAATGTCCGATCTTTGACTATGATATAAACCAAACATGGTTTGAGATACGACTTCTTGGCCTATTGAAATTATCTGTTGTTGCATCGCTCTTAAATCTTGTTGAGTAAATTTTCTATTGTTCAGAATTTTTGTCCAAAACTTCGTTATCGCCACAATTGTGAACTTCTCTTTCGCAGACAGAAGTTTCACAAACTCGGGTAAGATGAACGTCATCCAATGTTTAGAATAAAGCAGTAAAGAAGGCTTGCAATCTAATATTGAATTAATGAAATTAATGGTAGCCTGGAGCGAATCTGGATCAGACACAACCTCTTGCCGATACCTTACAAAAAATACCTGGTCGATGACAAAGTCAAAGTCTTGAGCAGTTAATTGATCTCGGAATTGTCTTATGAGTCTCTCCAGCAAATAGACGTAGTAGGGAAGACAGATAGAAAAGTCTTTTTTTGGCACTGCCTTCATAATAAATTGCATGATTTCAGACATTGAATATCTCAGAAAATTGGGTTCGTCTTCCGGCAAGTTAAGTGCCTTCCCTACGATAAGGCAGCTCACCTCAATGAATTCCGGATCAGCTGATAAGGATGGGTCACTCAGTACATATTCTATAAGGTTCATGACTTTCGGCCGAATATTAATAGGATCAATATCCCAGTATTGAGTATAGTGTTGCTTTTTCTGGATGAAAATGGGATCTTCGTCCTCCTCTCCACGATTGAGCGATGAACCCAATTCAGATATACAAGACAGTAGGCAATGTAAGTAGTTTCGACGTAAGTCTGGCTGTTGTGTGGGAGTCATCATAACCTGTCTGACAAGGTTTTCAATCATGTTGACCAATTGCAGTATATGATTGGCTTGTTGTTCCGGTCCTGCTACTTGTGCCTCAATAATATAACCGATAGACCGAACTAACTTTTCTCGGGTGAAATTTGAGACATTGGAATCTGGCAATATAAATGTGCTCAATACATTGAATAGTTTTGCTAGATTAAGTGACATTTCTTCTCTGCACATATCGCATATTGTAGATAAAGCTTTGATTGTTAAAACTTCTAACTTGTCATTCAGCTCGGTATCATCGCCATTCTTCAGAGTTGTTTTCTCTAATTCTTGAAATAAGGTATCAATACATATCTCTAACTGAGAGTTTGATTGCCGGAAGTAACCAGCAATTGTCCCAATTAATGCAGAGCTTGTCCTTACGAAGTCTAATCTAAGAGTCCTTGCTGCAAGAGTTTCCCCCACGCTTTTGAATCCTTGTTGAAAAAGAACTAATATATTCCCCACAAAATATTCACTTGAGTCCATTATTTCACAGACCCAAGGACTCTCTGATAAAGTCATATCTCTCAATAAGGTATTGAGCAGGAATGCCATCCCTTCTATTTCGAACATATTCTGCATGCCATTTGATGAATACGATTTTTTGCCTATACCTGTGATCAAAATATTAGTCAGCTTATCGTTGCCAAGAATTGACCATAAGGATTCTATCAGATCCGATACAGCTGCTCTGAAATCATCGAACTCATGCAAAGATGTCTCATCACTATCCTCCTGCATGATTTTTTGCTTGTTTAGCAAACTAATTTTAGGTAGAATGGTCTGAACAGTCTGTTGAAAAATTTCAGTTGCCAACTGAGGTCCATACTCCGTCAAAACTTCTGGACTCAAATTCGTGTAAGCCTCTGATAGATCTAGCCAAAAATCCACCATTCGAACAGAGAAAGTTTCTTGTAAGACAGGAACGAGAGGAAAGTTTGTCAACTGCAATAATACTTTCACATATTGTTCCAAAGCCTGATGGTCAATGTTTGCCGCGGAGATTTTAGTGAACAGTTTATTGCAAACATCTAATGTATTTATTTGTAAAAAGTCAACCATACACACCGATAGATCTCTTAATTCATCGGTCATTTCAGTAGTTACTAAATGATTCATGTATTGCAGCATCCAGTTATGCTTTGAAAGGTCAACTCGTCCAGACCTTGACACACCAATGAAAATAACCTCAATTTTTTCACGAAGCTCATAGCTCATCAGAGTAGGGTCATTAGCAAAGACACTCCCAATTACTCCCAGTATCTTTTCAGCAGTAGAAAAAGAGTCTGTTTCCTCTGCTGATTCGCACATGATGTTAATCATATTCTCAAACATCTCACTTAGATCCATTCGACCATATCTTGAAACATTTCTTGCCATAGAAATGTAAGAAATCCAAGCATTGACACAATTGAAGAGTATTTCATCGTAGCAATGAATTATAGTCAAATTTGCATTTATAAGAGCCATAGTTGAGATGTATAGATGACTGTGGACAGTTTCGTAAACTTTTGACATTTGATTCTTTTTTGTTTGAAATTTCGTCAAATCTTCGACAATTATCTGGGTAAATGTCAGAATTACTTTATTGCAGGTCGGGGATGATTGAATGGCTTGGACTAAATCACTGTATGGGAATGTTGAATCGAGAGATTGACGAAAAATTTGGTTCATTTGAGGGTTGTCAGTCCACTCCTCGACAGGCATTGAATTACAATGTGATAACAGCTGAAGCAAAGTGCTCACTGGGTTGTTCCATTGCTTTATCTGGCTTCCATCCTCTATTTCGTCTTGGGACTCATTAACATTGGTGAAAATCAATGAGAGATTCGACATCAACTTCTTTATTATGATGCTAAGAGATGCATAACCTTGTGGATCACTTATGTAATAGCTACAATATCTGGTCAAATGTAGCAAATTGCACTTAAATAATTTCCATAAAGCCTCATGCGAATGAACATTTGCAGTTAGCTGCACCGTTAGGGTCAACGCACCGAAATATTTAACGTTAGGAGAACGAGATGGATTAGCTAGTAACTCATTGGCAAGATAGCATCCCTCCGTCGACTTTTGCACATTTTGCAAAGTTTGTTGAATCTGGTTGATATCATGAGAGGGGTGTGGTGAATATAACTCTTCGATAAGCTGAAGTCAACACTTACATGTTAAATCAACGATGTTAGTTAGCAATCTCAATACATAGTGGGTAAGACAACCAATAACATACCTGAACAATTTCGGCAATATCCATTATAGTTCCTTTCAAGCGTAATAATTTGAAGGATGTACGTGTGGTCTTGATTTTTTGTTCCTCATCGAGTTTATAAGACGGAAACTAATTTTCACTATTTAAATCGTAAATCAATCAAGCTGAGATTGCGCCATCAAGAATCACCAAGAATAAAGGTATATACTACGATACTATATGATTATCAGGGCATCAATCGTGTTGCATAGGCCAATACACCTGACAATATCACAAATTACTTTCTTTACCTGGGGGGACTCCTCTTGAAAACTTGACATGGGCCGTATACCTCCCATATTCGTATCGTATATAATCAACTTACAATCAAGTTTATTGATCTTACCTTTTTGAACCATTTCGAGAATCTCTGAGAGAGGTACCAAACCGGGGAATACATTTGGAATATCCGTAGTATGGGAGATGCTTTTTTTCTCACATTTAAGCTTGTAAATGCTCTTTTCTTTGATTTCACTATAAGGGATCCCCAGTTGGGATAACTTGAGTGCCGACCTATTGGCGTTGGTTAAGGCATTTGCTGCAAAGCCGTAAACCAAATCTGCAATATTAATCCCCGAGTTTTTCACCATCGAAGGTGCGGGCCTTGACAGTTTGTCGTTCAGTTGGCATTCACTACTTATATTTGCTGATGAACCATCTCTGATATCAAAAAGTCTCTGTAAATCGACTGTTTGTTTCAAATTCATCAGAGGAACATATTCATGTTGACAGACATCCAGCAGTTCGCCACCATATTTAGCCTTATATGCCATCTTAGGACAATCCTCAATGTAATAGCCCATGTAATAATAGTCTCTATTGATCCGTTTCGTAATACACAGCTCTCTGAGAGCACTAAGTTTCCCTAGTGACCATTTATGAAAATCTGGATCCCAGATAAAATAGACGGAAGATATACCAGATGGCAAGAAATCAACAACAGCAACTGCTACGAGATTATCGTTGAAATAATAGCATTCATGCGCAGGTCCTAGTCTTTTGAGCTTGTCAGTCTTCTTTAAATTTTTCCATGAGTTTAATTGATTCCACTCCTCTTGAGTACCAATAATAGTCTCTTCAGAAAAAGGTGAATCACAGAGAAAATTCCTGAAAGATCTTTCTGTATTTGCATGATCCTGATGCACCTTCTCCTGATACTTTACAAAAAGTTTATATTTTTCTTTGGTGAAAATAGCAGGCTCAAAAGATGTCCTAAAATTAATCGAGCTGCGCTCAGCTTCAATAATTTCATTGAGATAATCAGATGTTTCTTTCGAGTTTTTTTTCCTTAAATGTTCATGATATCCGGATTCATCATTGATCCGCTTTTTAAATCTTCTGATAGTAGTCTTTAACTCCTTGGAAAGCTTTAAGTGATTCGGCGTAGTTCTGATGGTATAAAGGCGGCAGCAATTCCTTAAAATATCTGTCTTGTAGAGAAATTTCCCTGATCTTCTAAATCCCATGTTGCACCATTTATCATACATCTCGACAGACATAGACTCTGTATGGAATCCCAAAGTACAGTTCTCAAATCCAGCATTTCGATTGTTTGTTCGATAGGACCGGGTCCATGACTCTAAGGAATAGTTCTCTTCATCGGGCTTTTTTCCATGACAATAACCGCATTTGGTATTGGGCTCGGTTATGTAGAACGGTGTAGATATTATTAATCTTTCGCTCATTTGGCACCAATATCGCGATCCAGTGTAGTGCCTAATCCACCACCAAGTACTTGAATCCTTGTTGTGTTCCTTTTTTTTAGTTGTACACGATAAAATATTTTAGCGGCGTTTGGCGATCTTTAAGTTCATTAGGTTTAACTAAGGGCCAATTAAGGATTCAAGTATAGCATGAAACATAAAGCCACGTTTATTTGAGAGAAATGCTGCGTACTGTATCGCAGAGAAGATATATAAATACTTTTTATGAACTGTTCCCAAAAACATTCCCCAACGGCAAACCTCAATGGAAAGTGGAACAATCCAAACTTCGTAAAGAATATCGAGCATTGCAAGCACAACATCATCCTGATATGCTTTCTGCCTCATCTGAAATGTCAGAAAATAACGATGGTGGTGATCAGTCATCCTTGTTGAATAAAGCGTATCACACCCTGAAGAATCCATTGTCGAGATCTCAACATATTCTCCAGGCTGTCCATGGTATGGATTTGAATCAAGAAAAGACAGCACAAGATATAATGCAAACTAACCCAAGTCTACTTATGCAAGTGTTAGATGTTCACGAACAATTAGAGGAGGTTGAAAACACAGAAGATGTTTATGCAATTGAACAACGAAATAAGAAAAGGATCCAGGACATAGAGCAGCAGTTAGAGCAATGTTATAATGAAAATGATTTTGAACAATGTTCAAAGCTGACAGTGGAACTGAAATACTGGGTTAATTTAGCGAAGGCTATCAAAGAATGGGAACCCGGCAAGCCAGTAACTCTTTCACATTAAAAAGGCGGATTATGAGATGAAGAGACTACACAACATATGGTATTTCATGTTAAAAATGGGCAAATCTATGATGATGAGTATTATTATTATTAATGATGTGAGATAGTCGACGATGC
Organism: Zygotorulaspora danielsina; assembly: GCA_030572985.1. NCBI lineage: Eukaryota > Fungi > Ascomycota > Saccharomycetes > Saccharomycetales > Saccharomycetaceae > Zygotorulaspora > Zygotorulaspora danielsina. The sequence goes on from JAJMCL010000008.1 coordinate 51,249, forward strand.
GACGTTGTTATATGGATAAGTAAATAATTACAACGAATCATGCATTGACATCCGGTAGGGATGGAATGTCAAACTCGCATTTAGCGAACTCTTCCCATTCCTCTTCGGTTGCGGGATACTGCCTTAGCCACTTCATTCTTGGTCCCGATATAGCTTCATTATTTACTCTAAAGCCAAACACCTTCAATTGGTAAGCTTCTTTAGTCTTTCTTTCTACATATTCCTCCAATTCCTTGAAGTGCTTCAGAAACACTCCAGGAAAACTAGTCCCCCAAAAAGCCCCTTCTAAGCAGAGATGACGTGACGATTGAGGCAAGTAGATATCTTGGCAACTTGGACAATATAGCCTTACAGTATGTTTCCCTATTGTATCGCTCAAACCGCATGGCAGTAGTTGCATACCGCCGCAGTAGTATCTTGGGCAAGTGCCAAACTGTTTACGGTCAAACTTTTCTGCCATAGCCTGTAAACCAGGCTTGGTCAATATATACCTTGCGTGGATCAGTCCATATAACTGTTCTGCGGAGTGTTCTGCTATACTTCTGTTTACTAACTGTGGCTTGGCATCATTACCATTTTGGGTTCCCATGTCTTGGTCTTCCTCTTCGTCTTCTTCATCGCTCATAGCCTCAAGATCCAATATAAGATCAAGTGCCTTACGATAGTGGGGCACCTCCTGTGATAAAGAGGTCATATTGAAGTCATCTTCAATAAAATCCGTGGGGACTTGACAGAAGTACTCGTGGCCAAACCTGGAACAAAACGATGGTATCCACTCGTCATAAGGCCCGCTCTCTTCAGAAGAGTTAACGTTAGACCGATCCTCGATGAACTCTTGGGACATTACGATAGCTCTTCGCAACACGTTTAAATTACAGATTATTTTTCCCTAATATAAACGCCCTTTTAATGTCACATTAGAGTTTATTTTCAAATTTTGTATACGTGCAATGAAAGTTACGAATGTGGGAAAAAATTTTCCTTAGATAAGCAATTGAAGGAGATTTCGAACAAGAAATCCACATTAGAAAGCATTCAATTGGAGAATCAATTGCTGAAATCAGGCTACTGATTGAGTTAACAATATGCTTGTCAAATCCGAGAATTGGGTAGTCTATGTGGCGTTAATGTTTTTGGTGATCAATAAATTACTTCAATATTCAATTTCACATCATAAGCAATGGAAATCAAGACTGCCATTTCCAAACGTGCGCATTTTACGTCAGAAGTTTCTTTCAAAAAGACAAGAAATCAGAAGTCTTCAAATTGCCAATAGATCCATTTCTGCCCAGGATAATTATGCTCAATGGACAAAAAACAACAGAAAATTGACACAGCTGGAGAAGGAATTGAGCTCTATTAAAGAGCAACTAGGAAAAGCTGTTTCGAAAAACGACAAACTTTTAGGAACCCTCAAATTTGTGGTCTTAACTGTCCCATTTCTAGCACTTAAACTACTTAAAGGAAAGCATATCGTTTATCATCTACCAAAATCTAACGTGTTTCCTCAACTTATGTCGGGAGTCTGGACTAAGGGATGGCTTTATTTAGGATTGGCACCTTTTCAGATGCTTCAAAAACGGTCTATGAATATCGCTTCAATCACCGAGGTCGGTGTTTCTTTAGGCATTTGGTTGTGGGCATTACAAAGGGTCATTGATACAATCGAATTTTTAATTAAACAACTATTTATGGAGCCAACAATTTCAATGCCAAAACCTCAAAAGACAGAAGTCCACGAAATAAATAGCGATAAGGTTGAGTTGGATTAAGGTTAAACATTAACATTTTTTTATATGTCCATATGAGTATACAACATTTTTTTGCATGGGTACATTGCTTTTCCTATAGGTCTACTTGAATCTCAATAGATCGCCACATGATTTGACATCAGCTTCAGTTCTTTTAAAGATCCCGCGTTTAGTTGTTATTGCAGGGTCTAGAAATTGTGCAAGTCTGCTTAATTTATCTCTCTCAGAACCAATCAAAGAATTGTCATATTTTCGGAACATTTTAACACAAATGTAATGCAACCATAGTAGATTTGTTCTCGGCTCATATGTCTCCCACGAATGAGACTCAGCTAAAATTGATCTCATCAAACTGTAAATTTCAAATTGGTAGTCTCCTCCACCTTGGAAAAATAGAGGATGATCCAATCTTGTATATAGAATCGGTTCATCGTGCCCTTGCTCTGCTCTACTTGATTTTAAATCACATAACGTAACATTTAGTTTTTTATCAATCAAAATATGGTTTAAAGTTAAATTTCTATGTTCGAATTGGAATTTCGTCTCTGCAACATACAATATTGTGACGCATTGCCAAAATATCTTCAAAATTTGGGACCAGCTTGCTAACTTAACTTGAGATAATGGTGTTCCGTGATCTTTTAGAACAAGAAACAAAAATAGTTTACCATCTTTATTTAGTTTATTCGAAGAAGATTCACGGACCACATATGATTTTAATAGATATGGGAGCCCTGTTGTACCTTTACAAAGTCTTAACATTTTCAATTCTTGTAGGCACATTTGTTTTGAATAAGTGACATCTTCTAATGTACCTAAAGGCAACTTTTTATAAATCGCGACATCGGAACCACTATTAAATTTCCAAACATGTGTCGTTAATTTTTGCGCATTCTTTAAAGATGGCAAGTCATTATAATTGTCAACAATATGTTTGATATCACTATATTCCAAAATTTGTTGTAGTAGCGACTCATCATAATCTTTCATTGTAAGTGGAGTCGAAGAGCTTAATGATAATAAGGATGCTGAATTTCTCAGTTTAGCCCTAATTTTATCTCTAGATATTTGGTCAGGTATTGGTAAAGAAATTTGTGGTCCTTGGGATGTCGATGTGTTGTGAGATGATATAGAGGAATCATCGGGTCCGCATGTGTTATTCGATTTTCTTCTTGTCTTAAACCTTTGTAATGATGAGTGGGATGTTTTATGCTTCAAACTTGACTGTGAAGTCATATGTTTTAGACCGCTTAGCGACATGTTAGAAGAGGAGGGCCTTTTAGATAAAGAATTGGATATGATGGATGAAGAGTCATTACTAGATTCGTTCACGTTCCCGCTACTATTGTTATGAGAGAATATAGATTTGTGAAAATCAGAAAATGACGATTTGTGTTTTGTTTTATTCTCACTGAATACACTGTTGTTCATGTTTGAAGTATGCGGATTCATGACATTCAAAGATTGATTAGATGATGACCTCGAGATCGAGCCTCCGCCACCATTATTACCGCTGGCACCATTCCTTTTCCAAAATTTCCATTTTGAGCTTTGTGATACCATAGAAGAAAGTGATGAAATACTCGGTGACTGCGTATGAAAACGTTGATTTCCACTGTTTTTTAATCTGTTTGTGTTATCGCTTTGATAATGACTATAGTCGTTGTTCCCCAACATTACAGAATGACGTTGACGGGAAGTCTCATTAACAATTGGCGCTAGTGGTGGTCTAAAATTTGAGTTTCTGCGTTCTGTTTGTCCTAGTGGCTTAGAATAAAAAGAGCGGCCTGTAGATATTTTTGAAGGGACTTTGAAGTTATCCTTATCGGAGTTGATACTTTTAGTGCTCTTTGAATTTTCTTTATTATCGTCACTGATCGCAATCAAGCCAAATAGTTGTCGTAACGATGATCCTGTGGAGGATCTTTTCAGAGACGTAGACGGTGACCTTGCACAGTGCTCATTACTCTCATTGATGCTGTTGGTACCTGTCGATAGAACTGTCCCCGTGCTTATTACCGAGGTCCTGTTATGTGAAGATAGAGAACTATGGGTCGAGACTCTCTTCAAAAATTTTGAATCACGGGCTTCCTTTGTATCCTTATTCTCTTTTGAGGCGCTGCCTGAATCGATAGTAAAATTGGATAGTGTAGACCATCTTTTCTTGGCATTGTTGTTATTATTGCTGGATGAAGAAGAATGTGTTGACATGAAAGACCATCTTTTCTTTTCGTCCGGTTTTGGTTTAGCGCTGTTACTAACCAGTACATTAGCATTGATCGCGCTTACTTTTGGCGATGCAATTGATTTCAAAATCGGAGGGTTTGCCCCCGACGGTTTTCTTGTAGGAGAAATGTTGTGGTTTCCAAGCATGATTGGCGCCGACACAGTAACTGGCTTAGCTTCTGGCTCTTCTGTCTGTTCCTCTTGCATATGCTCTGAACCAGAGTGGGTACTCTCCACGACAACCGAATCAACAGAGGAATTATAGTCGTCCTCATTATCTGACACAACCAGGGCTATAAACTTCTTACCATCGTTATAGTCCTCCAAAGAAGTATCAAAATCCATTTGCCTAATATGCTACCACGAATTCGTAAAGCCTCTCTTAATGAACACACTTCCAGAGCTGTTCGATTCACAGCTGTTATACTCTATCAACCCTTTTTTGTTCTTAGTAGTTGTATTTCAGCTGCTTGATTTATTGAACCTTCAGGTTAATATTCTCATCATGCTACCTCGTTCTGTTTGTTTACTTCGCTTTGTTTACATTTTGCACATTTATCTCGTTAAGGATGATTAGTCTAATGTTCGCGTTTGGCGTCCGGGCGGACGCCTTCCAGCCCGGACACGCTGTCAGAAAGGAATACTCTAACGATCAGACACACAAGCAAAGGGAAGGGCATAATCGTGAAAAGTTAGCGCTATCAGATCTAAGTGTGGGATCTAGGGGGCTTGGGAGATTGCAATAATGTCAGCTGTGGAGGAGAGAGTTAATATTTCGGCAGAAATACGAGGCGAGCAAGCTGTGGGCAGCGGCACAGGTGATAGCAGCGATGATGATTTTGGCAATTTTTCAGATGCATCCTTTGAAGCTGATAATGATACGAGCAGCACTTCAGAGGCCTTAAAAACTTATCAGTATTTGGACGAGTTGCTACCTGATGTTGGCAATGTTGGGCATAATCAAGTCTCTGAGAACGTATCTCTAGAGGATTTGATAAATGATGAAAGGCCGCATGTTATATACGAGCAATTGGTTCGGATACAAAGTGTGCTGCGACCCTTTGTGTGGAACAAATCACATCTGAAGGCAAGTCTATGGCATATCCTCAATATTCCTGAAGAAACCTCACTGGGGCTGCAGCTCAAGAAGAAGCGAGATCCGCTGGACGATTCGCTTCTTATGAGTATTCAACCTTTGATCAATGATTCTAATATTCACACAAGTTTCCTTTTGAAAGATCATTTCAAAATCGAGTACTATCCACCAATGATACCGATGGCTATGCAAGAGGCTGAAGAGAAAGACCAAGAAAGGGAGATTCCGAAGTATCTCGCGACAGACCTGGAGAACGTGCAAGACTTAAAGAGCTATCATGACACACTTTGTCACGCAATAGACGTATTATTTATGAAGTTGCAGCAACTTAATCGGATTGAAAACGGATTGGTTAAAGATAAGACAACATTCGAAAACGTAGTCACGAACTTGACTGGTCACACTCAGAGGCTATATAGGGATGAAATTTTATTGTACAACAAAAAGGTTAAAAGAAGGAGTAAGTTTGGTTGGTAAGTTGAATGCGATATATAAAATTGCTTCGTATATATTTTCGTATATTTATAGACTCTGTTCCTTACTACTTAGCACCTTGAAGGTTTTCGACCTAAACTCTTAGATCAATATTTGGTCTTTTGGTTCCTCTTCTCTTGGAACCCTTGGCAATGTTTCTGTTAAACAGCCCGACATCATGTAGTGATCTTCCTTCGGGATCTTGGTCTTTTAATTTGAAAATTCTAACGATCCAGTTTTCAGATGTGAATGCTTCTTCAAAGTAATCCAGTTGCTCAACATCTGACACAGAAAGCGTTTGCGAACGAACTCTGTCTTGTCCCTGACCATTAAACAGTTGAGGGAAATCTTTGTAACTCATTTTATATAATAGAGACTCCTTCATTGTTTGGGTCGCTTGTGAGTCAACACGGTATTCGCCTTTCGCGTTAAAGTAATTTCGTTCTTTGATCTCCTCTGGCCATATTCCTTCACTGATTCTAATCATCCAAAGGAACTTATTGATATCATCACCGCTAAATCCGATTACACCACCAAAGATAACCAATACATAATCGACATCATGTTGTTTGAAAATTTCGTAGGATTTCTCCTCTGGTGACGACATTGCCTTACCAACAATGGCAATATGGGTATTATTCCATGTGTTGTTATCGACTAAAGTTGTTCTGTCAGCCATACCACCGATTTGATAACCGTAATCCCACCAAGCGGCAACTTTAGCATCTTCTGCTGTATTCATCCTTAACCAGTAATATGCTTCACGGAAATCATCGATCACCGATGGACGGCCATCAGCTGTTTGTGAAGGCAACACTACAGAAGGCGATGAATAAGCCATTCTTGTCACCCAAGTACAGTGGAAAACGAACAGGTAAAGATAATAAATGAACGATCCACAAACTACCAAACGAGATAAAACCGAACTTAATCTCCATTTGTTTTCTTTACTGTCATTTTCTGGAGATAAATTTAGATATACATCAAATAATTTGGATAAAGCAACTGCTGCACAAACACAAATGACTGGCGTTAAGGTTAGCATCAATCTAATCATCACGCCCGCAAAATATGAACAAAGAACGGAGTATGCAATAACAAAAACATGCTCATCTTTCAAGTCAATGAATAGCAAAAATACGCCTACTGGGAATAGCCAAATTAAGAAGTGTGTATCAAAGAAGAAGGCAGGCCAAGCAACAGGTTGGTGTTCTGAGACTGAAGCAATAATTGGAATATGAATTTTTGCATAGTTTGTATCCCATAAGGAATAGAATCTACCGGTCCATGGAGCAATAAAGTCAAAATAAGTTAGCGTGACTAATCCAAGTATACCCAAACCTAGCAAAAGTATGATGGAGAAAAACATAACAACCCGAAATTTCTCAGTAGAGACTTGACTTTTGACAAAATTGCCTAATGCGACAATTTGAATTAGACCAAAAACACCCAAGGCTGCCATATGGTCATTTGATCTGATTGGTAAGAATCCAACAAATGGAATCTGCATTGATGCTAAAGTGCCAATTGCGTACCAGGTCGTGTAAGCACTATACAATTTACCACTGTAACGGCCCATCAATATCAAAATCAGTATATGTAGCGGAATCAAGTTCGTAATGAAAACGTAACCACCCCATGCGGAAACCATGTAGAAATAGAAAAGTGCTGTTAAAGTCGCATAGAAGACGGAGCCTGTCTTTTGCGCCTTGATCCATAACATAAATGTCACCATCAGCAATGTAATCGCAATAGCCTCATTATCATACGAGCCAGCGACTGATCTTGAAATGTAACCTGGAACAATTGCCATGAAAGAAGCTGCTAATAAGCCAGCTGCCGAATCTTTTATCTCTTTAGTGAATTCGTATGTGGCCCAAGCTGTAACTCCCGCAAAGGCTGGGGCAAATAGGACACATATATTACGGATATCAATTGGCAAACCAATTTTCCTAAAAAAATGCCACACCAAGCCACTTGTTGTCATCAGACCAGGGTACAATGTTCCACCGGTAACTCTCCCCAGCGGATACCATGTTCTGTCATCGAACCAGTTCAGGAACTCCAAAAATGAGTGCGAGACCAGATATTTGGTAGCCCTGAAATTGAACCATGGATCGAACTCATGGATGATTGATTCGAATCTTATAACAGAGAATAATCTCGCAGAAATGGCGGCACCAAAAATTGCAAGAAAGATACTGATTTTCAGAATTGTCTGAACCCACTGTACTAGCCAATGTGACTTGTCTAGCGTTTCTAACTGCATTTCAGATAAGAAAAGATTCAGTTTCCTTAGAGCATAGACAGGTATTCTATAAAATCAAGAGTTGTATTTCAGTTAGTCGCCTATTGTATCCAATATAACTTGCATACCTTTTTCAACGCTAACGTGTTCGCTTCACTTTTCCGGACAGGGTAACGATAACCCAAACTAAGGACCCAACACCTTTGAAGTAATGCTGTCGCATGCTATTTGAGCCTCATCTATAATGATTCACCGCAGCGTAAATCTTGAGAAATGCAGTCTCTTGCAAAAACTGCTGGAAGTAGGATTTGCTGGCTGAAGACCGGGGCGGTAGAAAAATCTTTATCAGCCTTTTCGCACCTCCTCCTAGGGCCACCACCCAAGGGGCTTCTTATCCCTGACATGAATTATATGACCTATATATCTTTACTGTCAGTTGACCAAGTCCCCAGCATCGATTTGAAGCTGTTGCCGTACTGATCGTTTTGCGCGACGACTCATCCACCAGAAGTATTTCAGGAAAACCTCAGCGGTTATTTTTTGGTTTATGGACAAGCAATTTCTTTCAACATTAAACTTGCCATGACAGAATACAAAAGGTCTGGAATAAAATCGCTATGCTGTCTGGGTACCCCTAGTTCATATAACTAACATGAAAACAGCTGGAGGACGCCTGTGAACTAATGAACGGTTACTAGAAGTACTGCAACTCTGACGAATGGCGACCATAGGAACCCAAGGAAAAAGGCAGGTAGCGGTCATCAGCTATAGGATACTTTGATTGGGATTAGTAGATATAGCATATCTGACACAGGACCCTTCAGCAGCATTATAGCATTTTTTTAATCTCACGTGATATGTCACGTGATATGTCGCTTTATGCATTGTTATTTTGTTTCTCGGGAAGCTGAGAATCCGATCGCCGTAGGCTGAATCAGCTGCAGGTTTCTCTGCGGGCGTTTCTTTGGGGAGAGCAGCCATTTTTGGATTAAGTTTGAAGGCAGAGAGAGCTGCGAGCCAGAGATATATAATTTAGCTTTTATCAGGAAAAATAACCAGATGTAAACTAGATACTAAAGTGAACTGAGCTGGCGTTACTGGTACGAGTGTTGGGTAGATTACCATATTGAGCGACTAAGATATTTTCTGGTGGAGATTTAGTTTGGAGATATAATAGTTCGATAGTGGCACTAGTAGTCACAATAGCATTTACAGTCGCAATAGAGCAACGAAGATTTTACGAGATTAAGGAACTCGGATAAAGTCGTACTTTCTGATTTATTTATTGTATTCAGCCCAGCTTACCGTACGCTATCATAGCTTATCGCGTATCAGCAAGCAGCACAGCCCACTATATCATCAGACTATCATCGTGACGTATAAGGAGTTTTTGCGCACTATGGATGATGAGTAGTATACATAGCCAGTCAAGTGATTCACATCTTGCCGATCAAGAAGTGCATCTGAATCTGCATCAAAAAGATCATGATCAGCTGCAACAGCCGCAGTTCTATAATGAAAAAACGCCAGCCATTCAAGAGGAAGAGGAGGAGGTCGAGGAGGACGGAGAACAGCAGAGCGAGCATGGGAGAGAGGGAATGGGGAACGGGTTTATGCCCGAAAATAGAGGAGCATTAAATTTGACGAATAAGAATAATTCAAAAGGACTGCATTTGCAAAAGACAAAGAGCCATCACTCGTCGGGCAACTCAAGTTCTTCCTCAAATAGCAATAGTAACAGTAATGGTAATAGTAACAGATCTACGATAACATTTGAAAAGCAAAAAGTTGTGCCCCCTCGGGCAAGAGCTCAATCTGCTCAAAGTGTGTTGAGTAATCTATCGCTCAGGTCCTTATTGTTACAAAATAATCTACCGCAACAGCAGCCACAGCAACCGCCTGCTGGAAATGAGAATAATTCGACTACGAATTACGGTAATTTGAACCAGCAGATACAATCACCAGCAATGTCATCGTCTATGAGACGTAAAGCGCCAACAAATGTAATGTTCAGAAGAAATAGTTCTGAAAACGAGATAGGTTTGCAATTGCCTTTCACAGACGATAAGAGATTGGATTTGGATGCTAAGCAAGTTGTGAGGAGGAATCTTTCACGAAATTCACTACTAAGAAGGCAGCATTCATCGAACATTGTCGAGACAGTCGAAATTGAAGATGAAGACAGTAATGAGGAGCAAGATACGGTTAACTATCAGATTAAAATGCACAATCATAACAATACAGCTGATGATAATGAAGATGATGAGGCATCGCAAAAGAAACTTACAGAGAATGCTCTTCAGAAATTATCATTAATGAAAAGTAGAGGCCTGCAAAAGAGCCAGAGCGACACTTCCAGTGATAGTTCAGAAAGAATTGAAAATATGAATGAAGCTGCGGATAATGAAACTTTTGAAAGCATAGCTAGCCAGGGAGGTTCCATGACTCATTTGCAATTCGGGAATAAAAGAGTTATCCTGGATTCCTCTTCATTCCTTAATAGTAACAACGGTAATGGAATTAGACCCATCCAACAACAAATGCAACAGCAAATATTTCGACCTTCACAGAAGCCTTCATTGGCTGTAATTCAGCAGCCCTGTGAAACCACGGGTAAGTCAAAAGTGAGCAGCAAAAAGAATTGTAAGCAAATCAGCAATCCAAAAAAGCCTCTATATACTCCAGCTGTCCTAAGAGATACTGCCGAAACAAATATTACTATAGATGATCTGATAAGACCGGATTCTCCTCAACATACTTTGCTGAACAACCTCCCTGCCAATTCAAGTGCAAGAAGCACCTATAACCCATCATCCCAGGCAAGTATTTATTCAACAACCTCGTCGCTTCTGGAGACTTGCAAGAAGAAGATAAGTTTATATCTATTCCCAACTTCAAATCGATCGAATCCTGAAATACCCTATAATTACCATTTAGAATCGCCCAGACCGCCAAGACAGGACCATTGGTTACCTGACTCGAAACGGGCATCATGTCATTACTGTCATAAACTATTCACTTTCCTCGAAAGAAAGCATCACTGTCGACACTGTGGTGATATATTTTGTAATCAGCATCTATCTCATTGGTTATATTTGAATGCAAATGCAGAATTTATTATCGGTGGTGGTGGTATGGGCACCCTGTCAAAGATTTGTGATGGTTGTTTGGAGGATTATGAAAATTTAATCAAGAATCCAAGCTGGAAGAATCAGAAGAACTCTAATCCTAAAAACTCAAATCAAACCGATTATGACAGCGATCCAGATTCCAATAGAATGCATCGATGTAACACTAATAATAATAATGATAATAGCAATAGTCAGCAAAGTCCAAATGCAATAACTGTGGATACAAGTGATAAGGACGTTGACACTAAAAAGGGAAATGGTGACATTATTGGCTCCGTAGTAGGGTCTGTGCCGGCAGACTGGAATTGGAGCAGTTTCTGAAGATATAATGATATCGTGTTTTTGGTTTGGTTTGGTTTTGGTTTGGGCATTCATCTTACTTTTATTTTTATTTCAATTATTATTTCTTGGAATCACTTATTTATTTTCCACCAGTATATTATAAAGTCGATTATTTTTTTACATAATTTTTATTTCATTTCCTCACTTAAACTATAAATGATATCACAATTAATGATATTACTCTTGATCGCTTTTTACACTTCTCCTGTCCCAAACGGCATGAGCTATTTTGTCTGCTATGCCATTTTTTGAGGTTATTTTCTTTTCCACAACAAATTCGGATCCTGAAGATTCTCCACTGGAATCCCTCATCAAGAAAGAGCTGCTCGATTTATTTCCTGATGTCGAAAAGAGGGGAATATTGGACAGCGAATTGTCACTATTGAGGAGAGAAACAGCATCTGAATCTGTATGACTATGCTCTTCGTTAACTTTTAGTGCTTCATTTTCGACCTCATCAAGTTCCTCTTCCACCTTGTTACTGGTTTCTTTTTCTGTATTTTCCCTACTCTTTTTCCTCTTAAGTAGTCTTCTCCTCTTTAATTCGGCTGTTTTTCTATCTTCTTCTGCCTCATCCACCTCATACTCAGTACGCAATGAATCCGCATCGAAATCTGGGAATAGCTCCGGACCAAAAGTATCAATAGCTTCCGTGATCCTTTCTTCGAGTAGCTTGCGCTCTTTTTGTAAATCTTTCAGAGCTTGTGGTGTCGTTATTGAAAGATATAGTGGTCTCAGTGATTTGAAAATATCCATACCAATGTCTCCAATAAACAAAGCAGAATAAGTTACGGCCGCGCATGAAGCATACGACGCGCAAAACGTTATCACTTTATTCGAGAAGTTTTCACGTAATCTGTAAGTGATCAAAACCGACCAGACTATATACAGCAAAGGAGCAAATCCCATGCCAATCAAAATTTTCCAAGTCGCAATGACATCATTAGCTTTAATTTTGACTGCTGAAGCAGCAAGCGCTTCCTTGGCCTTCTTTTGGGAGATCATTTTCGCCACGATAAATACGGGAGAAAACATAATGATACCTGGTAAAGACAATATAAAAGAGACCAATAATCGAATTGATCGAAAGATCAATAAACTGAAATTTTTAGTGAAGTTAATACGCGCATGTTCAACGAGATGATCAGGGATATTATAATGACGCAAATGTGCATTGTACCGCATGATATCCTTCTTTAAGGCTAAAATCTTGGGATCGTTCCTATAGATTTGATACCCCTTGACTAGTCTTCTATTCATTTCAACCACCAATGCTAATGGAAGTCTAGAGGACAACTGACCGGCATACAATCTTCTCATCGCTTGAACAACCATTAGAGTTTCATAGTCGGTACAAGTAACAGTGACAGCTTTCAAACCACCGGAAATTGTTTCCAACAGTTCCTTGACTGCTTCTCTATTTGTCTCAGGATTTTTGTATTTAGCCACCAATTCAGGTGAAATCTCAATTGGATCTCCAAATTCAATAACGGCTCTTGATCTAAACTTATGAGGATGGAAATAATTCATACCGCAGGGTACGATTTTGACATTTACATCTGGATGTTTCTGCATGCACCCCAATGCCATAATAGCAACACCAGCCTTCAATGGTAATAAATCTGTCCTATCATGAGAACCACCTTCGGGAAATATACCTATACATTGATTGTGAGCTAAATGCTCAAAAACATGATGATACACCTGTGATTGATCTACTTTCGCTGCATATTTAAATGAAGTTCCCTTCAATAAAGCATTCTTGACCTCTGGTTTTGCCATTTTGAATTCCTTACGAATTGTTAAAGCTGTATCACTTTCGATAGATTGAATCTCAACAGAGCCCATCGATTTTGGCAGCCCAATCATACCTTTGGGACTACAATCCCTCGTAAAAGATGTACCATGGCCGATAATTTTGCGTGGATTTTCAGAGTCAATCGTAATTTTGCCCTTTGCAAGTTTTAGATTATCTTGAGCTCTTACAACCCCGATAGACATAACGCAACGGGCCAAGAAACCAACAGCCTTTGTTCTCAGTGACTTTTCTGCGATAAGAAATGAAACACGTTTATTCACAGCTTTATTCACTTGGCCCATCAGAATTACAGGGTCCACGAACTGATTAGCATGAGGAGCCGCAACAAATATGATAGGACCTTGTTTTGGCACTTTGTATCCCCCGCGAGATCTGATTTCCCTAAAGAAGCAATCAAAGATATTGGTCAACAAATACAGTATGCAGTCATAAATCACCCTTCTACGTAAAGGCTGTTCTTCGTAAATGTATGCTTCATCATTTTCACCGCTCTGATGAGTTGCCCTTTTAACATTTACTTTCTCATCGGTAAAAGGCATTGATTTTTGCATAAGTTACAAAAAGAGGAGCTCAATGAAAATATACTCAGTTCAATCCAGTAATTGGATTGCGGATCTGCCTCAATGAATGTTATGTCTTTCCTGTTCCTTCTTATAGCTTCTCTCTTGGTGAGAAACCGAAGGGGTTTTTCGGCAATGCATTCAGAGAAAGCCAACATGAAAAAGTCAAAATATGAAAATATTATCCATCGGCGATCTGTGAAAAATTCAAGAGTGCTTTACTCGACTTACAGGCATGCATGTTCCAGCATCCTGTGACTTGATTTGTTCATCTCTATATTCACTTTGAGATATGAACCTTCTGTCTTCGCTCATTGCGTTACCACAACGTTTGCGCAAACTTGTGATAAACTGTTTAGCGGTTTCGACTTTAAACCCTTCAAATTGCAGCTCTTGCACCCTAATATAGGTCGCTCGTACTCCTCTCTCGGACGACCCTGAGTGACAAGTCACAAGTATAGATTCGTCGTCTTCGTTATAAATGAAGTCTCCTGGTATTTTAGTATCTTGCGAATAAGTCTCGCTCGTCGAAACAAGATCAAACTTGTGAAAGATGACACGCTTCAGGGCAACACCTATCTTTTTGGCCTTGGTCTCTTTGTAAGTATACAAGGCGCCTATTGTTAGGAGCTTATTAACAAGAGTCTCAGCGGTTTCTTTGCTCCAACACACTTGTCTGTCTTTGGCCGTGATCTTTGAAGCGTAGATAGATTCATAAGATATTATGTCTTTTTGCGGATTCTCATACAGCTTTTGGGTGATGACTTTGTTCAATAATGAAGCCCCTTCAAGTCCAAGTTGGTCCTTCAAGGCTGCAGTTTTTAATGGGACATCTGTATCAAAATACTTGGTTTTACCTCTTGAAAGTAAAGAATCGACTCTCAATGGTTTCGTCTGTGCCACAATCGTTCCATGATCAAATTTGAAGGGATCTAGGGTTTGGATAGTCACGCCAGTGAATTCATCCTTATTCAATAGCGCATACTGTATGGGGGATGCGCCTTTGTAGCGGGGCAACAACGATGGATGGACATTTAGCGAGTAATTGACATGGCCGAGGAGCTTCTGTGGAATCAGCTTTCCGAAGGATACGGCAATTATCATGTTGTAGTTGTGTTTTTTAACCACATCACACAGATCAGCCCAATCTTGATCCGACTCGCATGGAAGAGGCAATGATAAACCCAATTTTTGACCTGCACTTACAATTGGGGGGTATTTCAAGACAGATTTTTTCCTTCCACACCATTTCGCCGGCCTGGATACTAACTGAAGTTTATCGATAAGAGGAGACGTTTTTCTCAGTGATTCTAGCGCCATCAATGAGTGCAAACTGAACTCGTCACTTCCAAAAAATAAAATATTCAGTGGAGTATGGGAGAACAATCGCCTGCTACACAGGTACATTATTCTCGGCGTCTTAGCAAACTTTTCCATGCTCTATTTTCATCAGTTCACTAGAGATAAGATATAAGTTTTCGTTTTGGATGTTCATATAAAGATTAACCATTATTAAAAGGATTATTAAACAAAATCGCGATCAGTGATAATGAACAATGGTAATAAGTCAAAGGAAACACTGGAGCAGAGATTAGAGAGAAGAAGAAAAAAGTTCTCGACTGAATCCCGGGACAGTATACTTAATGACCCGCTTCGGAGCAAGGCTTTATTGAGCAGATCAACCGATGCTGGTATCGAATCTTTGATGATATCTCAGGATCGCCGAGAGGAATTCCTTAATTATCTGAAAGTTGATGGCCATGATCATTTAGAGCATGGATTGAGGAAGTTACGAGAAATCGTGGTTAGTATTTACGACCACAACACAGATGATGTGCAATTTGTCCAATGGGCTTTCATAGTGTACAAGATGTCTTACGATTTTTTTATGGATGCAAAAGATTTCAATAAACTAGGTGCCTTAGTGCTGAACTTTATGGTCGACAAGCTGCCTCCAGAAATGGTCAAAGAATATACAGAAGTGTACATTATCAATTTGTCACATGTGGCACGAGACATGGACAAGTGTCTGACGGTTTTGCGAAAGACAAGCAATGGTGATCAATTAGATCAGTTTTCTCATGACTTGCTTGAGTTGTGTTTAATATATGCCTATGAAACAAAATGTCCCAGTGAATGGTTTAGGATTGTATCCACCTTACCTTCCGGATCGTTGATATACGCATATGTGACAAAGTCACCAATGTTCAGTGAAATGAAGAGAAGAGGCATGGAAATAATTCAAAAATGCTACAGACAAATTCCCACAATCTTCATGGAAGAGTGGTTTTCTGGCTTTATTCATATTGAAGAAGTGAGAGGGAACAATGAATGTTTTACGACATCGAAAGGAAACGAGATAATGGTATTCAAGAAAGGCCGTAAGTCCCTCCTTTCAAAGTAACTCGTGCTACGGAATGTGGCCAATAGCGTACCGGACCGTCCATAGGTGACAGAAACAGTTTTGTGTATTGTTTTGTGACACCTCAAAATACAACAACTATAGAAGTTGTATTATTAGTAGATATGTATCTCAGAACTACTAGATCTAATCAGTGTCAAACGCAGTATGTAGAGCTACACGGAATGCTATCAGATATATATATAGTCTAACGAAGATCCTTTGCATCACACATTGATCATTCCTCACGTACCCACTCGTTAGGTAGTATTTTGATATTGGGGCTATAGATAATCAGAAGCACCAAATATATCATTCCTTGTGAATAAGACATTTGTGGGTCCTGTTACAAACTGATTTTGTGATTAGACTGAACGGAGAATCTGATCCTTCAACAGAAATGTCAACTGACGGAATAGCAGATGTGTTGACCCCCGAGATGAAGCTTGAAGAGCTGGAATCAAGATTGGCATTATTGGATAGTGATGGCAAGGAAAAAATTATTGGATCGATCCTTGATACCCAGAAAACGATACTTCCGATGCGTTTACTTTTCAATGACTTCATTCAAAGCATGTCTAATGCAGGCGATCTAGAAGGTGAAAGTCCAAAAGAGAATTTCATGCTGATGAGAAACAAGGTGACAAAACTTTCTAATGAACTTCAGGGTTTATCTGATGGCTTTTGCAGACTGCAACCATTATTTGAAACTATTCCAGAGTACTCTGCCAAATATGGCAACAAGAAATATCAACCGCTGGAAACCTTGAAATCGTCTTCCAATGGAACTTCATTGACAAATAACGCTACTACTGTCACCGCAAACAGCAACTCCAATTTGAATAGCATTAATCTTGCAACAAGTAACTCTAAGAAAAGTAGCAGGTCTAATGATGGCACGCCGATCAATATATCTACGCCAGGGAGCTCCACTCCGACTTCTGCACAAGGTACTAAAAAACCAAGAAAACCAAGACAGACAAAGAAGGCAATCAGCGCTAATTCCAAAACTCAAACACATCCAGCAGCATTAACTGGAACGCCTCCTACAAATAGTATGGGCGCTACCCCAAATACATCTGCCCCGATGCCGGGAAGCTTGCCACCAACAAATATGATGACGTCTCCCATAAATTCGATGATCTCTCCAATGGCACCGACAACATTTTCGGGAAACCCTCAATCTCAACCGCAAATGCAGCCGCAATCTCAGATATCGCAGGTGCCACAAATGTCGCATGTATCACAGATATCACAGATGCCACAAATGCAACAAATTCAACAGGGTCATCAAACTCAACCGCAACCGCAATCACAGCAACAACCACAGCAACAGAGGCAACAGCGACAGTTCAATGCTCAACAGAGAAATAATGCAGTTTCGCAGTCACATCTCAACATGAATAATATTACCCCAGCCAATATACTGAACATGAGCATGACCCAAGATGCTCCGAATTCACAAGTGCAGCAGCCACAACAGCAGCAGCCACAACAGCAACAGCAACAAAATACAAACAAGGATTTTGATCCTCTCGGTTTCAATAATTTCGATCTCTGGAACCTGAACATGGATATGATATGATAATGTATAGAGTAGAATAATAGTATGTCATATGTGTTACCCGCACGAAACTTTTTCAACCGTCTAAACCTTGGAAAATGTGACTCAATGAAGCATTTACCCAGGTCACAGTAGCATACGTAGTACATATAATTGAGGTTGGTAGACGTTAAATCTTTATTTGTTTAGAAGATTCCTAGTTCAAAAAGATTAAAGTAAGATAAAATGTCTGAACAATTGAGACAAACTTTTGCGAATGCCAAAAAAGAGGACCGTAATGCCCTTGTCACCTTTATGACCGCTGGCTATCCAACGATTGATGATACCATTCCGATTTTAAAAGGTTTTCAGGATGGTGGTGTTGATGTCATTGAATTGGGTATGCCATTTTCTGATCCAATTGCTGATGGACCTACCATTCAAGTCGCTAATACAGTTGCACTGCAAAATGGTGTGACCGTAAAGCAAACATTGGACATGGTACGTCAAGCTAGGTCAGAAGGAATTACCGTTCCTATCATCTTGATGGGATACTACAATCCCATCCTTAGTTACGGCGAGGAACAATTCATTAAAGATGCGGCAGCAGCGGGCGCTAACGGTTTTATTATAGTGGACTTGCCACCAGAGGAAGCTTTGAAAGTCAGAAATTATGTCAGGGAGAGTGGACTAAGTCTGGTTCCATTGGTTGCGCCATCTACTACAGATGAAAGATTAGATCTATTGTCTCACATTGCAGATTCGTTCGTTTACGTCGTCTCAAGAATGGGGACCACAGGTGCTCAGACATCTGTAGCTCAGGACTTGTCACAATTGGTAACTAGAGTGAGAAAATACACAAAGGATATTCCTCTAGCCGTCGGATTTGGTGTCTCAACAAGGGAGCACTTCCAAGATGTCGGATCATTATCTGATGGTGTAGTTATCGGTTCCAAGGTAGTTACGCTATGTGCAGAGGCCGACAAGAATGATCGTTATGCAACTGCAAAGGAATACGTCGAATCTATCTTGGCCGGCGCGAAACATAAAGTTTTGTCAAAAGAAGAATTCTTGAAGATTCGAGCAGCTTCTTTACAGAATGCTAGACAAACTAAAGCTTTGGTTGACACCTTTAATGAGAATCACACATTCCCAACTAGATTTGGTGATTTCGGCGGTCAATATGTTCCAGAAGCCTTACATGCTTGTTTGAGAGAATTAGAACTTGGTTTTGATCAAGCTGTTGAGGATCCAAAATTTTGGGAGGATTTCAGGGCTCTTTATTCTTATATTGGGCGTCCATCATCTCTACATAAAGCAGAAAGACTAAGCGAACATTGTGGTGGTGCTCAAATTTGGTTAAAGAGAGAGGATTTAAATCACACTGGTTCTCATAAGATCAATAATGCTTTAGCTCAAGTGTTACTTGCTAAACGATTGGGAAAATCTAAAGTCATCGCAGAGACTGGTGCAGGTCAACATGGTGTTGCAACCGCTACTGCTTGTGCAAAGTTTGGTCTCGAATGTACAGTATTTATGGGTGCAGAGGATTGTCGTCGCCAAGCTTTAAATGTTTTCAGAATGAAACTTCTAGGTGCTAAAGTTGTTCCCGTTACAAATGGTACAAGAACTCTAAGAGATGCCACATCTGAAGCCTTCCGTTTCTGGGTTACCAATTTGAAATCGACATACTATTGTGTTGGTTCCGCTATCGGTCCTCATCCATATCCTACTTTGGTAAGGACTTTCCAAAGTGTTATTGGTCAAGAAACAAAGGAACAATTTGCAGCTTTGAATAATGGTAATCTTCCAGATGCAGTCGTCGCGTGTGTTGGTGGTGGCTCTAATTCCACTGGTATGTTTTCTCCATTCGAAAAAGACTTAAATGTCAGAATGCTTGGTGTTGAGGCTGGTGGTGATGGTATTGATACAGCATTCCACTCTGCTACTTTAACGGTCGGTAGACCGGGTGTTTTTCATGGTGTCAGAACTTATGTTCTGCAAGACAGTGATGGTCAAGTTCATGATACTCATTCCGTTTCTGCTGGTTTGGATTATCCAGGTGTTGGTCCAGAATTAGCTTACTGGAAAGCCACTGGCCGTGCAGATTTTGTGGCTGCCACAGATGCACAGGCCTTACAAGGATTTAAGCTTCTTACTCAATTGGAAGGTATCATTCCTGCATTAGAATCTTCTCATGCCGTTTACGGTGCATGTGAGCTTGCAAAGACAATGAAACCAGAACAGAATTTAATTATCAATATCTCCGGTAGAGGTGATAAGGATGTTCAAAGTGTTGCTGAAGTTCTGCCCAAACTTGGTCCTTCCATCGGCTGGGACTTAAGATTTGAAGAAGACCCAACCGCTGCACAATAGAAGCACTAACTTTAAACACCATGTCACATTCAAATAATAATAGTAAGTAGAATATAGGTAATAACATGATGTAAATGAATTTACAACTCTACAGTACATGTGGCTGTGTTGGCGCTTTTATTTATCCCGTCACTTAATGGACGTTTTCAATGATTTAAGTTGTTAATTACGCGATACGGTGCGATACGGTACGATGCGATGCGATGGCTTTACTTTAAGTAGAATTTATGATTCCTTGAAACGTGCGAATGAACAAGCAAAGTAAAGAGGATATCTGTGTGGCTCCTACTTGCCTTTGCTCTATTTCGTAGATGTTTTGAGAATGAGCGAGTTTAAGCTTCCTGGAAAGCTACAGCTAGGAGCTCAATTAGGACTTGGGGTGCGAAGTGGTGGTATGTACACCTCAGGTCAAAAAAATAGTAATGACGGGCAGACCAAGTGGGTAGACTGCTTTGATGATAGTTTTGTTTGTGACTTAAGTAAATTACGGATTTCAGAGGAAAGAAATGTGTTTGGTCATCTGTGTCCAGATACTATATCTGAAGCGCATCAGGATAATGGAAACGAGTTCATCGAAAGTGACATAGATAATGATTTCGACGACGATGAGGTTTATGAGCGCTGGCGCAATCTTTTACTGATGAAACTGAACTGGAGCCCGATAGCGCCGGAAATTCCTGCGAATTTTCAGCCAATGAAAGATGTGGAGTGTAACAGCGACCATATGTATGCCGTACGAGATAGTACCAATAAATCAGTTGGTGATTATGTACCCGGTGGTCTCATAACTAATCTGGAGGATAATAGCATTTTGCCAAGGGATGCACGTGAAACAGACCAGAGACAGCAAGACACTTTATATGATCCAACGGTGAGCGATCTGTTCATGATAGGTAGCATACAGACGCCATCAGATTTACGAAATGGTAATGACCAACATTACGTAATGGCATTTTGTTCAGGCGGAACCAAATCAGTGCTGACGTTGGCCGTCTTGAAGGGAAGACCTGAAGACAGATCTGAAGCTTCAAGAAATCCTGAGACCGGAGACCCTATAACCATTGATTTGAAGGCAATGATAAAATGTATTAAATTTCCTGTGTTGTCTCCTCTATTGGGAAGAAACAGTGATTGCATAGGCATTATATCAGAGTATTCCCTACATGTTGTTAAAATTGATAACATCGATTCTCATTCTTTTCAAATCTCATCGTTTCTGGTGGAGGCAATGCCATTTTCAGAATTTGGAGATTTTCCCTTCGCAGATTTTGCTTTTAATCCATGGGACTTGCACCAATTTGCTGTGGTCGATATCAAAGGCAATTTTGGTGTCGGTCGTATACCTAAAAATTTCAAACATGGAAACAAAATTCGCTTTTCAAAAGAGTTGTCTGGTACTATCTTTGACCCGGAAGAATTATCTGGCTGGAAGCGTATCGAATGGTCTTCCTCACATGATAGACTGCTGGTTATGGATCGTTCAAAAATGATCGAGCTTAATTTTGAGCAAGGCTGGCAATTGGAAGTAATTCAGGCAAAAACTTGGAGCACCATCAGAGATTATAAAAGAGTTGATGATGATTTTGGAGTTGTTTTGACATCTTCAGAGATCATAATAATAAGAACCGCAGATGATGCGGATTGTATCTCAAGAGAAATTTCGTGGAAGCATGATTTAGATCCCAAGGATCCTACATTACGAATAACTTTGCAAAAGATAGAATACGACGATAAGACCTCCGTAGTTACATGCATATTTTCCAAATTTCACAGTCATATTTACATACATGGCTTCTCCATTGATAAAAACAGATTGCTGCTACGGTCTACTAGGGATTCATCAATATTGCAAATTTCGAATAAGTTCGACAACCTAATCGACATTTGCTTCATGGAGTGTAATCAGATGACTTCTAATTACGGAATCTCGGGGAACTCCTACCAAAAACAAACGAATTTGCACATTCTAGTGCATGGCAGCGACAACGGGAACTTTTTCCATGTTATACTTTCTGATCTGGAGCATGTTCCATCAAAAGAGAAAAGACATGTTCATTTTGAAGATTTAGAGACTGCAACAGAGAAAACACGGTTGGATCAAGGAATTGTGAAAGTAAATCGACAGCTTGGCAGTATTAACGAATTTATAAGAAACATGATGCTTAATTTAAGACATAAACAACCTGTTACCAACAAAGCTGACGATGAACTACTCCAAAGCTATGGTTATAAGCTATCAGAGAGGATTAACGACCTTATAGAAACATGGGATAATGCTGCAAGTAGATTATTGGACCTTCAACCTCTATTGAAAGATCTGGTGGAAGTTCCACAAGATTTCGACAATTTGGAAGAATTCAGTTCCTTTTTGAAGCAGCTTTTTGATTATTATCGAGAGCAAGATATTTCATTTACCAATATTTCTACCGTTTCGAATATGTTATTATATGAGGAAGTTGAAGATCTTGAAATATTTTATAGTAAATTACTTCAATGCTGGGATCTTGTCACTCAGGATTCAGAATCATTATCGAGAAAAGTCATGCAATCTCTAATATGGAGCGCTATAAGGCTCTGTAAGCCTTCTAAATATGAGGAAAAAAGCAGACAACTGGTTGAATCTCTTACAGAACCTTACGCACATATTCTTGGTTGCTGGGAAGATAATTATCAAGCAGATAATTTTCCGGCCACATCCTCCGCATTTCCATTTGGGATGTCATCGCAACTTTCCGTGAGCAGTCAAGCGCAAATACCGACTATCAAGTCTTCCCAGCCTAGAGTATCGAAACGAGTGAGAGGGGGTTCAGGCTTTTCGAGTGGTCGAATATCGAAAGCTTCAGGAAATGTGTCACCTCAAAGAAGAGAACCGGAACAACTTTTTGCGCAAGCTCTACCAAATGCCTTACCAGATAGTATGACCCCATCTTTTACGTTGGTGCAACCTTTATCGACGTTAGATTCTCAATCTCAGAGCTCTCAAAGATCAAAAAGGAAAAAGAAAAGAATAGGAGGGTTCGGTTAATGGTCTGGGGAAAGTAAAGGTTTGAATCCGGAATATTAGGTGAATTGAAAAAAAATAACTACAAAATACAGTTGCTTAGTGTTATTTGTATTACGGATATGTTAATGAAAAATGCTTTTTCTTTTAGAAATCGAGATCTTTTTCATGTATTGTAAGTTAAGTTTTGTCTATCTCACCTCATTGGTATCTTCTTTTTAATTGTGGTTAAGAATTTGGAAACTATATATAATCTATCCAATAGCATAGAGGATCTATCTTGATGAAATTATAGTTACATACCTTAGCTACTAGTAATATGTAGAAAGAGTTTGATTTATGTTGTTCATCAATCCTTTAATCCAAGATGTTTTTGACTTTGCCTGCGGGCACGGTTTTGTCTTAAATATAAAAGATGCGCTTCTTCTGTCTTAAAGAGAAGAGTTCAGGAAACTGAACGAAGGGGTGACGAGAGGTACAACAATATGTATTTGGCACAATTACTGTTGATACTTTTACTATTTCTAAATAAAGCTATTGGATCACCTAATGATGGTCAGGCTGGCTTTTCGAATAGCGTTTCTTTCGAAGAATACACTGAGAATTCATTACTTTGGGCTCCATATCGATCAAACTGTTATTTTGGAATAAGACCACGCAATGTCAACCATACTCCTTTCATATTTGGAATAATGTGGTTTGATAACTCTCAATTGAATGGTCTAGATAACATGAGACACTTTGTAGAGCAAGGCGACAAATTAGCGAAATACGGCTGGGAAGAGTATGATCCAAGACTTGGGGGTAAGGAAATATTCATTGATCAGCACAACAATCTCAACCTAACCATATATTTCACTAAAAGTCATAAAGGTGACAATTGGGCTGTCAGAGTTAATGGTAGACCTCTTGACGAAGATAAAGAAACAAAGGTCTCCATTGTACTATATTTCAATCAAAATGGTCAAGACGGAATTTCAAAGATAGTCAAACTCTCAGATACCAAGGACGACGATGATTCTTTGCATTTCCAGGGGTTTTCTAAAGAGCTGGGAGCTTACGAGCTAGCAATTAAAGATAATCGCGGTGAGTACTATTTTGACCCTCATTTGGAAACCATGGAAGTTGTTCCTGGCTGCGATTGCTCAAAAACGGCTCATTTATCCCTGAATGTGCCCGATGACAATGTTTGGATGGCAAAAGATGTTTTCAAGTCGCTAATAGCTGATTCTGTAAGAGCCATCATAGAGGAGAAGGGAATCGGGAATATTGCTCCTTCGTTGACTCCTAGTTTGTTCACAATAAGAAACTTTTACGATTTTTCTGGAGGCAATTTTCACTATGTTCAGAAAACCTTTGATGTATCGAAGGATGACGGGTTCGAGTTCGATATTACATATAATAAAGTGGGTAGCAAGGAAAGAATTTTGGATGCTAAGAAAATTAGCGCCTTAATTTCTGAAACCTTACAAGAAATAGAGGCTAGATTTACCAAACATTTCCAAATACAAGATGAAAATGATGAAAAAAGATCGTTCGCATTAGAAACGCTCTCAAATTTATTAGGTGGGATAGGATACTTTCATGGTACCCAATTTGTCGACAGAACAATGTCATTCGATGACGAACAGTATGAAAAGGTAGAATCAGTTAATGCCCAAGAAGAAGGCCCTCTAAGTTTATTCACCAGTGTGCCAAGTCGAGCTTTTTTCCCTCGCGGATTTTATTGGGATGAGGGCTTCCATCTCTTGCAGATCATGGAATATGACTTTGATCTGGCTTTTGTAATAATGTCAAGTTGGTTTGATTTGATTGAAGACAATGGATGGATACCTAGAGAGGTCATTTTGGGAGATGAAGCGAGATCAAAGGTCCCAGAAGAATTTCGAGTTCAGAATACTAATATCGCTAATCCACCTGTTTTACTTTTAACGTTTAGCGAGATGCTCGATAGAGCAATGGAAAAGCAGGAAAATAGTGCAATGGATACTTTTGAACGTAAAGAAGACTACTATTTAGAGGAGACAAGTCAATTAGAAGACAACGCAGAGTTGTTGCTTGAATATGCCAAGAAGTTCTATCCAAAACTGCTAAGACATTATAACTGGTTCAGACAGTCTCAGAAGGGCTTCATAGAGGAATGGGAAGAAGTTCTCGAAGATGAGGACATCTTAGATAAAATCAGCAGGGATGAAATATACTCGTGGAGAGGACGTACAGTAGATCACTGCTTACCCAGTGGTTTAGACGACTATCCAAGGGCACAACCACCAGACATATCCGAACTGGATGTTGACGCTCTGGCATGGGTTGGTGTCATGACAAGATCAATGAAAAAAATTGCTCACATATTAAACTATGAGGACGATGAGACCCGCTATGAAATGATAGAAAAAAACATCATAGCCAATTTGGACTTACTGCATTGGAGCGATAATGATAATTGCTATTGTGATATTACAATTAATGATTATACTGAGGCACGAGAATTTGTATGTCACGAAGGCTATATATCATTGTTGCCGTTTGCATTGAAATTAGTTCCCTCGAATTCGCCGCATTTACCAGAGGTGATTAAGCTAATGAGTGACCCTAACAAGATCTTTTCTGACTTTGGATTGTTGTCACTTTCGAGACAAGATGAGAATTTTGGTACCAAGGAAAATTACTGGAGAGGACCAATTTGGATGAACCTAAATTATTTGTGTCTTGATGCGATAAAACATTACTATCCTCAGGTGACAGAGAATCAGACTAAAAATCTGGATGAACCTACCGAAAAAGCTAGAGAACTTTACGTGAAACTGAGAAACAATTTGATCACAAACGTCTTTCGTGTCTGGAAGGAGAAAGGCTATTGTTATGAAGCGTATGAACAGAACAGCGGGAACGGTAAAAGTGCAGAACACTTTACTGGTTGGACCGCATTGATAGTAAACGTATTGGGGCAGAAATAATATCTCAAGTCAGTACAGCATATTTGCATGGTAGCACCTCACTTAATTAGAGTGAGCTGAACATAGGTATATACGTCTTTATAGCTCAGCACATCACGTATAACCCAAAATATTTCATGTTACCTCCTTTAATGCCTTGTTCCTACTAGATAACAATCTCAGCGCATACAGACGCAACTGGTGCATGGTACAGCTCTAACAAATCTTAAGTGGATGTCAACAAATATAGTAGGTTGACGTAAATAACAACAAACATGAAAATACAAGCAACTCCACTAGTCAGCAACACCAAGTTTTCGGTTTTTCAAGTTCGACGCGCTTATTTTCATGCTGCGATTGCCCAGCACAGCAAGCATATTTGTTTCAGCCGTGCGGTACTTTGTTTATTTTTCAAAAAACCAGCGTGAAAAATAATGAAATAATCAAAGAAAAGCTTAAACAAAAATAAAAAACGACACACTGGCGGCTCAATGATATTTTGACTCTTGGCCGCTTTCGGTCGTAGGTACTTGAAAAGATGGAGTTTTGTTTTTGTTTGTATTTTAGACACGCTGTTTTCGAGCTGGCTTAACCTTCCATCTGAGCAAGAAACATACTAGAATGAAGAGAGCAGGACTGCCAAGAACCACGCCTCATCATTCTACTAGTGTATAGTTGCTGGTCCGAATCAAGCTTCACTACCCATTTTGACCTTGCCTTCTGATCCAATGCTGGAAGGTAAGCCATTTTTTAGGCTTTGATCTGATCTGAAAGAACGAATATATATAAGCTACTCGAAGTTGAGGCATGTTACAGTTGAGGTTTGAGGTTTATTATTTGATGCTTGAGGCTCAAGGCTTATCATAGTATCAGTTCAAAGCTTATCAAATCACAATCGCTCCTGCAAAGCCAACTTCCACTTTTCGTTGCTTACAATCTGGAAACATTACATTCATTTGATTTCTCATTATTATTTGGAATTGCCACTCTTTTCAATACAATTCGTTCCCCTTTACCCTTTGTACTTTCTGCTATCAATTGTGCCAATAAAATCATCTTTTGAAATG
The DNA here is from genome assembly GCA_030572985.1 of Zygotorulaspora danielsina. NCBI lineage: Eukaryota > Fungi > Ascomycota > Saccharomycetes > Saccharomycetales > Saccharomycetaceae > Zygotorulaspora > Zygotorulaspora danielsina. The sequence goes on from JAJMCL010000008.1 coordinate 78,220, forward strand.
AAATTATCTTCCAAGCTTTATGTCACCTTGGGTCTTATTGGCTCGATAGTCGATGCATTACCAATCCATCACGATCATGAGAATCACAAAAGAGAGATCATCACAAGAATGCATACAGCTAGTGCACAAACAGTGACTGATTTCTATTCCACTACTACTAATGTTATAGTGGCGCCCACTGTCGAATTTATAGTCAGCGGTACTGCAACCTACACCACTACCCTGATTCCAGATGGGGTTGATGCGACAGTTCAACCAGCAGCCACATTGACCACTACTCTGCCAGCGAAGCAAGTCGAATTTGTCTCTTCGCCGGATGCTATCATCCCAACGTCAAGTACGACCTCAAATGCAGCTGCAGCAACAACTACTACTACTCCAGATGTCACAACTTCGCAACAGAAAAGTACTCAACAGACAACTCAACAACAAAGTACACTACAGAGCTCATCGCAGTCTACATCAATTGAAGAAACAACCACACTTTCGCCTTCTAGTTCCACAAATAATGCTCAAAATATAGAAACTACAACCGTTTCACAAGAGCAGTCAACTACCTCGGGCTCTTCTGTTACTTATGTGAGCGCAATTGGTAACAGTGAAGTGTCGGCTACTGCAGTTACTCAACCAGCTGCCCAGGTTCACACTACTGTCTCTGCATCATCAACTATATCCTCCAGTAGTGGCAACGTTCAAGCTACGACTAGCACGACTACAAGTACTAGCAGCAGTAGCACCACAAGCGCTACCTCATCATCAAGTGTTGCCAGTACCGGTATACCTCTCGCTGTAACATATTCTCCGTACAATAGTGATGGTACCTGTAGATCATCTGACTCAGTTTACAGTGATTTGCAGCTCATTAAGTCAAAAGGCGTTTCTCAGGTACGTATCTATGGTACTGATTGTAATTCATTACAAACTGTGCAACCGGCTTGTGCCGAATTAGGCATTAAGATAAACCAAGGCTTTTGGATATCTAGTGCTGGTGTTGACTCTATCGATGATAGTGTATCTGATTTGATTGCATATGGTCAAGCAAGTGGATGGGATATCTTTGAGTATATCACTATTGGTAACGAAGCAATTAATTCTGGATACTGTAGCGTGAGTGATTTGATATCTAAGATTGCATCTGTGAAGGCCCAATTAAATAGCGCCGGCTACTCTGGCCAGGTTACTACAAGTGAACCCCCAGTAAGTTTTACTAATAATCCGGAGCTTTGTACTGAGTCTGCTATTGATTTTGTTGGAATCAACCCTCACTCTTACTTTGATGCCTCGATTGATGCTTCAGAAGCAGGTTCCTTTGTAAAAGGTCAGGTCGCATTAACACAAAGTACTTGTGGTTCAAAAAATATCGTTGTTACAGAAACTGGTTATCCATCACAGGGTGATACAAATGGTTTAAATGTGCCATCTTCGGAAAATCAACAAATAGCAGTGCAATCAATTTTGGATGAATTAGATCAACAAGTAACGATCTTATCATATTTCGATGATCTATGGAAAGCTCCTGGCTCATATGGTATCGAGCAATCGTTCGGAATTGAATCCTTCATGCCTTAGGGGTGGTGATACAATGGGCGTCCAGCGTCTCTATGTTATATGATGTTATGTGTTTCGTGTTAATTTGCTACTGACGTAGCTAACACTTTGTAAAATAGTTTTAATCAGATTCAAGGGTAAATCTCTATATAAAGATATATTAAATATAATCATTATGGGTATAAAATGTAGAATTTCTAGATATATTAAAATTCTATGTATTTATTTGGGAAGAATTCATCAATCAATTCCATGTAATACGGTTTTAGTGCCTCCAAGTCGTACTTTTTCAGACTCTTTGAGTATAGATCATATTTATTGAAATCTTGAACAGCCTCAAGTAATATATTGTCAGAATCGTTCATTAGATGCTTATAGGCTCCTTCCCTATGCCACGGGTAAAACGAATGATACCGTATCATGGCTAACGCTTTCTCATTAAGCGTCGACTGACTCTTTGCAATATAATACATGTACTCGTCGTGTCCCCAAGAGATTAATAAAGAGCTCAAACCGCAGCTGGGCTCATACATCCCATATTTAGTCGAGTAGATTGGGTGGTAATTGTCTGGATTTCCTTCGAAATATTCGTGAAAGATATTCTCTTTTGCAAATCCACAACCAATCGGGAACGTGTCACCAACGACATCCCATTGCCCTTCGCTTTCAAAGAAGTAGAGAATCTTCCCTAGATCATGTATCAGACCTACCAGTTGCATCCATCTAGGTTTATTATCATCTCGTATGGCCTCTGCCGTTTGAATCGCATGATCTATTTGAGACAGCTCCGTATCAGGATCAGAATCATCAATCAACTTACTTAGTTTGCACAGTGCTTCCCATATAGTCATCTTAGCTCTTACTTTTGTCTTATAATTAACTCTTGCCTGCAGATTAAACGCCATAGTTTGCATCTCATGCTGCTCTTTATAGAATGATCGTACTCTATCTTTGGCTTTGTGGTACTGTCGAAATTCTTCACAGCTAATTCCCTCCATAATATCATGATTGCTTGAATTTGAATCACTATTCACAGTTTTCCTTCGCTTGACGCTACTCTCTTCATGCCCCATATCACTGGTCTCTTTGCCCTTCTTCATCTTGGCTGTGATCGCATTCACTGTCAGCACATCTTCGTCAATTAGCTCAAGAAGGTGGCCTCCCTTCTTTGCACAACCAGACATCCTGATCACTCACACTCCTATACGACTGTGTCATAAACAAACAGCTCTGCCCTTCTGGTATCTTGAAAGCTTCCGTGATCCTTGCAAAATGAAAAGTTATTGCGACGGAAAATATGTGGATAAGTTGAGAAACGCTCAAATGGGTAAAAAATTACTCGTTGGAATATTGGGAATATTGGATGAGATTTTTCCTGTTGGATTCGTAGGCACTCTAATTAGCAGACATTCGCTAGTGGAGCATATATGTTTATAAATTCTTAGATTAATCCTTCATTTTCTGCAATATAAAATATACAAAAAATGTGAATTGAACAGAACGAATACTAGGTAAAAGTGCCGGTAATTATAAGTCACAAGTTATACCTATTGAATCTTTGAACACTGTCATCAGTGCAAGGTTTGCACCCATAGTTCATCATTTGTTCAATCCCGTGGAATCAATTGCACGGATTATATTGATGGCTGATGACCATAGAATGTGTTTCAGTGATGATCCTGATCTTTATCGTCTCGCAGTAAATATCATTCGATTCTCTTCCACATCGAACGATAATTTGTTAGGGCTCATATCACATAGCTTTCTTGGTTACTCAGCATATCATTTGTAAATGTCACTTTGTAAATACTGTCATTACATCTTACTGATTCTCAGTTCTAACACCTATATACTCCACCAGCTAATTAGCAATGTCTACTAACCCAAGTGCCAACGAAACCGTCAAGAAAAACCTCTTTCTATAAAAATCTGTACTTTTTAGTTATATTTACATCTCAATGTGCTGAATTGCTGGGTAGTTGTGACTCTAATATAAATCATAAAAGTCCATACAATTAATAAGCGGATTTAGCTCAGTTGGGAGAGCGCCAGACTGAAGAGTTTGCACTTCGGTCAAAAGTTATCTGGAGGTCCTGTGTTCGATCCACAGAATTCGCATTCTTTTTAATTTTATTCCCTGAGTAAAAATGATTTTGCACTATTCTTTTATCGCAAAATCAACATTTTGGTGTACTATTTGTACAGCTCGGTGTTACGCTATTTATGCTAATTGTACATGCTACATGTTATAGATTTTGCCTAGAAAAGTTGGAGTTTAACGTTCCTTGAGTGCCTTATTTCTCTTTTCTCTTCTTCTCATCCTCTCGACTTTCTTGGCATGCATCTTTGCAGCCAGCAACTCGTAGCGTTCGTTTTCTGCCTTCTTCTCTCTTCTTTCCTTCAGGGCTTTTATTTTGTTTTGACGAATATCTTCTTTTTCTTCTTTCAGTTGCTTGATTCTTTCCTTGAACTGCTTATCCTCTAACCGTTTCTGTTCTTTTAATTCCCATGACCTTAGCTTCTTATTCTTAACCACTCTGCTCTTTACTCTGAACTGGCTCTTATCATTTTTCCATGTTCTGCCACTTACAGAGGCACCTTTTGATTGGGTCTGCTCAATCTCTTTCGGACTATCTGTAGTGCTCATTTCAAAGAACGAAAAACTTGATCTCTTGCCAAATGACGAATTAATCGATAGCGATCAGTCTTCTTGCCCTCTTATCCTAAGAATATGTGAAAGATTTTATGACGGGTGGATGATTATATTTTCAAAAAATTTGCCCGATGAGATGAGCTCTGAAAAAAAAAAAAAAAATTAACTAACATATTTCAAGCTTACCGATTTAGCTCTAAACACCCCAAAAAGTCGAGGAGCAGTTTGCAATCTGTAATGCTATGGAGCGGGTCGTTATTTGGCAGTGCTTCTTTGCGAAATTTATGCAATGTTCCAAGCTTGGTGCTTGTGTCCAAGAGATACGCTATTATCCCATCGAAAAATAGCAGCTCTAGTGGAAGAAAGAGAAGGAAAATCGGCAATATCTCCTTTGATGACCTCAACATACAGAATATAGATATGGGTGATGCCAGAGCCATGGAATTCAAGGTCAAACAACTTCAGGAGTTTACTAGGAATCTAAAAGAACATATCAAAGCGGCCGATAATAGTGTTGCGAAACATCGGGCAGAAAAGGAGTTATTGAAGTCAAAAACTGACAAAGAGGCATCTGAAAAAGATGTAGACTTGATTTTCAGTGAATTATCAGATTCTCGCTTACCAGCGTCTCAAGGTCTAATAAATTCGAGCAAAAATGAAGAACCTGACACCCTTTCTGCTATAATTCTAGCCAGCGAGTCTAATACTGCAAGCAGCCTTCTTCCAGACGTTTTACGCAATAGAATCAACGATGATCATCTTGTTCTTAGCTGTCTATTAGATAAATCTCGCCAGAATTGGAATGAGATAATATCAAAATTGGACAGGTCAGAACTACGATTGAAAGACATTCCAAAGAGCATTTTAAAAAAAAACTTATTATCCAAGGCGAACAACCTTTCGCTTGAAAGTATCGATAAGCTGGATCGTATGCTTTTAGAAAGAGTTAATGAGGACATAACAAGATTTAATATTTCAATGTACGAATGCCTTTTCTATAACTTGGCTAAAATAAAACCAATAATTCGTGCTAATGAAGATCCAATAATATCTAGAATGAAGAATTTGTTACAAAGATGTGATGATGCGAAAAAGTTAGATAGCAACATAAAGATCACTCAATTCATTCTAAACAGCTGTCTCAAATACGCAACGAAAGTAACTAATTTTGAAAATATGAATTTTTTTCTGGACAAATTTAGAGAAGACTACGGGATTTTACCAAATAGAGAAAATTTCACTACAATTATTCAATTCTATACTAAACTGGGTGCCTCGAGGCAAGCCTGGGACACTTTCGGCACAATGAAGTTTTTATCTCAGAGCCATTCACCTGACGTTGTGACTTACAATTCCGTCTTACACCTTTGTAATAAAGATAAAGACTATGCTAAAGCTCTTGATATTTATCAGGAAATGCTTGACAAAAAGATTGAGCCCTCAATTCAGACGTTGGTGGTAATGGCTAAAACTATGGCTAGGGCAAGTTCTGATCCTGTGGTGAGTGAAAATAAACAGGAGTCTTTGAGGCTATTGGGATGGAAATACATTCATATGATTGAGAATATACGCAGTTCCAAACCATCTGATAGTTATTTCTATCATACATTAAATTCAATGATGGCTTTAGCGGCTTATGAAGGCGATGTTGGATTAGCAAGAGCTTTATATTTCAAGCATTCCTCGCAAAGGTATCGTGAAGTCGCAAAAACATGGAATGGCCAGATGCAGATAAAAGAGATCTGGAGATCCGTTCTAGATCCTGAACTATTCAATTATTTGTTATTATCCTATGCGAATTATGACCCTGATAAACTGCCGATTTTGTTAGGGTACGACCAGGGCATCAAGTTTAGAAGAAATATAATGAATAGTATTGATTATACGGGAAGGTTCAATAGTGATGATGGGATCAATTTTAGGCTGCCAATGCTGCCTCTGCGTGAGTTGAGTCATCCTTCACAGATTTTGCTCGAGTCGAGGGCATTGTGGCAATTCCACTTGGAATTTGGTGGCTTTTTGAATCTGAAAACCGTCCCTAAAGCCCTGGAAAAAGAAGAGTTAAAAAAAATGGTAATAAACTCATCTTCACTGGATCAGTTTAAATTTCTGATATTAGAGAAAATTGCACAACAGAAAAACTTGTTAGTGAACCATAAAATATTCAACACAATCTCATTGACGTCATTCCTAACAATTCCCATCAAAGTCACCGACAAAAAGGAATTTATTCTGCGACTGAGAGAGTTTACCTTTCAACAGCCTGAGTTTGACAGACGTGTCTCCAGTATATATAATAATACCCTACTGCTAGGCGGTTTAGAGGCAACTGATGCAAATGAAATAGGCTTATCCAATGTGCACGATCTTGATGAAGATTTAGAATATTTTGCCTTAATGAAACATAAGATTTCGGCAAACTGTGCCATATATGAATTAATGATGAAAGCGGCGGCCTCCTTCGGTGATCTTGACTTGGCATCAAAAGCATGGAAAGAAAGGGGTGAGTTCAGGAAAACAGCGGCATTCAAAACACTAGATGCAGGGGTGAGGATTAGAAGAGATACGAATTTTGCAATCCTAATGGTTCAATTTTTTGCAAGCCAAAATCTATTCTCTGATGCCCTCAGTATCGTAATGACATCCCAAAAATATATCGATTGGAAATACCCAATGGTTAAAACTCTCCATAAGGGTTTGGTTGAGAATGAAGATGATAAAAGCATAAGAATCTTACTCGACATTGTAAATAGAAAGTCAGAGGTTCAACAGATAGAAGAACAAATGCAAGAGCTTAAAGCTTGCTGAGCCTTTCATATTCTCTGTACTCTACATTAACAGGATTTACTCATGCTGCTCAAGAAACCTTAAGCAACTGATCTCAATTTGACATTTGCATGGTAACATTAGGTGCTGTCGTTCTGGAAGACGACTTGTAAATAGATAAGCAGGACTCTCTTGTAACAAATCTACATCCACTGCATAAATAGTACATAAAATCAAGATGAAACTGTAATGGTCTGGCGACCAACACAATGTGGAATGTGTTGCATTGGCGACACGACACCTACACTGAGATGTTCCAAATCGGTACGGAAGGCCATCAGCACAGTATATTATATAACTTCTTGAGGTGCGTTCGAACAGCGAAAATACAGAAGGAAGCTAAGAGCCAATGCTCTAAAATCTAGCTAGAAAGTGAAAGCTTGCTTTGATGCATCGCTAATTGGAATCTTTAAATTTTATCACATCTAACATTACTGCCATAATTGTTAAGTTGGAGTACTTATCCCGCCCGATTGCCTGATTTTTCTTGGCGCGCACATTTTTCCAGCGCCAAGAAAAAGTACATCTTCGAACACGCCGGAAATTGTTTCAGGGACCGCGTTGAGAAATGAAATGGTTTGCGAAACACTTTGGAAACACTTCAGTTCTTTCTGGAATAGAGGTAAAATATGAGTGTGTTTTAGTGAAGCACGTCCATATGTAGACAGCAAATACTCACTTGATGTGGAAGGCTGCATCGGTCAGGACCAGAAACAGAGTTCACGTTTAAAATGTGAGACACAGCAGTCCCATGAGAAATGCCAAGAGTTTTCCATCAGGAACATGCCAGTTACTATTACTTGTTTACTTATTTACTATCAGTCCGTGTTCTCGATATGTCCTTGATTGTTGTCAGCCTCTTCTTTCCAAGTACCTTTGAACATATGCTCGACATACGCCATTTTATCTGAGCTGGGTTTCGACCCCATTTGTTCAACCCCCGGCGAAAAACTTGTTATCGGTAATACCAAGACGTCATCGACTAATACAGGTTCATCTATTAAGGAGAAAAATTCCCATGGCATTTTGTTCTGTGTTTGAAGCGAATCTGTGATTTTTTTATAAAATTTTTTTGTCGATTTATCAGTCTCTCGAGAAGATTGTAAGTTGCCATTTATCAAGAGAACATTATCGTTGTTGGCAAGTAAATTACTCATGTAGTTCAAGATGATATCCGTGAATATACCTGGACCTGTCCAGTTCATTACGTCGGTACCATCAACATTTTCGGTCTTTTTTAATACTTCATGGTCGTAAGAATCATCTTCACCTTTTCGATCCCTGTAGTTGACATTATAATCGTTTGCATATTCAGGGTTGATCAACTTCTTAAAGTCCTTCCTGCTAGAAGCGACACTACCAAGTGTGGTTGCGGTAACGTTCAAAATCAGTTCTCGAAGAATTGGATGTCCTGGCTTAGATTGAAACGTCCACTGACAAAATTGGATTCGGCGTGCATACCATCTTTTCCAGTCAACCCTATCGGGATCAGCCTCAATCCCTACGACAAACCCGGGATCCATGGCATCTGGCGACTCCGCAAGATTGGAGTATGGTATCGGCTTATGCTGATCTTGGAAATTTTTCATGGCGGCTAGATCTACTGATAGCCACGAGTCCAATGGTTTTAGTGGGAACGTATCAATATCTGAATAAATACCCCCTCTTGCGTACAATAATAAATATCTCAAAAAGTCTATTTTCAAAATATTGGCTGGCATGGCCTTGAAAGCTTCAATTACCGCTGGAACTTCACCGTACAGGTTCTCTAAGAAGGGCAATACGTAGTCATCAGTCACTAGAGAGTACTGAAATAGTTCAGCTTCAGCAGCACCGGCAGTCCACCCCTTTTGGAATCTCCTGAATTCCGATGGAAATTCTGCTGAGGCTGCTCCAACTTTCCACGTTTGCCACACACGCCTAGGTATGGGCTTCTCGGGCTCATAGGGAAATGCATATGAAAGCTGATCACGAAGATCTCTCAGGTTCTTGCGGTTGGGTTTATATTTCTTGAGATTAATATCAGTGCAATGAGACGTCACTGGTAATGGGGGCCTTGAACCAAAATTCTTGCCAATCTTGTTACTATTAAAGTTCAGTACAATTAGGGCGTAAAGACATATTAAAAGTAACACAATATGTTTCTTTCGCCTGTCGAGGCTTAATATTGATTTCGTCGATATCATCATAACTATCTTTTATTTCCCGTGTCACTTATTGCCTCCTCAACGAATTTCCTTGGCTGCTAGCTCCATATATATTCCAAGGAGACAACCTGAGAATCGTGAAGGAACATTCTTTGCGTTAATAAACAATATGAAAACTGCAACAAAGCCTTGTCCTCTTCAGTAAAAACCCTTTGCTAATTCGTCTTGCCAACGCGAAATTTTCAGCCGGGTGAAATTCTAGAACTATGTAACTAAACTAAATATACATTCGCATAATGCACGAGGAGAATGGCAGTGAAAGTGAAACTATTGAGGACCGAGGCTCCGCCTCGTTGGCTGGCTAGACAAGCTTGACATTGTTCTCGTTCAATTTCCTTTCTAAACTGCGCATAGATGCATCGTCAGAATTGATAGCTCTTGTGTAGTCCTTTAAAATAAAGGTATTGTACCCTAAATTGGATGCTGATATTGCAGTGTTCATCACACAATAATCAAGCGCAAGGCCTACGACATAAACGTCGGTGATATGGTGTGATTTTAAATAATTGTGTAACTCAGTTCTGTGGTAGTTCCAAATGTCGCTGAAGGCGGAATAGTACTCTCTATCTGAGAGATAACCCTTATCAACCACACGGCAACCTAATTTTTCCTGCTCTTCAAGCAAACGGCCAGCTAGTTGGCTGCCATGGGTTCCTTGTATACAGTGTCTTGGCCACAGAACACCCTCTTGCGTTGAATTATCGTTTGGAATCGGTGAACGGTACGTAATCGTTGAAAAATCAGGCTTCCCGTGGGTCTTTGCAAAGGATATATGATTGTTTGGATGCCAGTCTCTTGTGAGAACAATCCGATGCCACTCCTGCTTTGGGTCATTCATCAGCCTGATCACAGGTTCAATAATCTCATCACCGCAGGTAACAGCTAGGGATCCATTTGGTGGAAGAAAATCATTCTGCATATCAATCACAAGTAAAGCTTTCACAGTCATACTGAGGTTTGCTAACCGGGTTGGCGATGTCCAGAGCTGAAAAGACGATTCTTTCCCTCAATGTTTTTTCCTTTATATAGGGTCACACGGGTGCATATTTCCCTATATTTCAGTGATGCTGGGCTTTGCACGAGCAACAAAGTCATAATCAAGAATTAACAAGCAAAAAAGAAAGTCAGAATTTTACAAGTGGTGAACCATATTTGTTCTTGAAGTGGAAACAGTTTCTCCGCAGGAATTAGATTTCTTAAAGTGTTTTTCAAGAAACAATTGGTAGAAACTTTTAATGAAATTAGGAATGCCAGTAAATAATGCATATATAATGGTACAAAAAAAATATTTCGATTAGTCTCGATTCGATATGTTTAGACTACAGAACACTCAAGTACACACATAAAAAATGCTGCTTAAAGGCCGAAGTCACATTATATTATTACTTTTTGGTTGGATTCTTTACCATGAACTTGTGGATGGTGAGCTTACAGGTTATCCTGCGAGTCAGACTCCCCCAAATGGCCTTATCGATGAGGATGGTAATATTAACTTTTCAGAATTAGCTCTATCATTAATGAACGATTTCGTATTGATGGCGCAGGTGTTTGTTACGTGTATTCCCTCGACTGTATTAGCTGCAGCCACACCACTTTTTGTGAAGGTCTCATGCGCATTCAACTTATTGAGTGTAATGTCCTTGCTGTCATTAAGTATCCTCGATGGATGGGATAGATTGGATGAATGTGGACCGTTCAAGGCGCAAATGACGGGATTTTTCGAAAATTGGGCCGAGGATCATACGCATGATGCTAATTATATGATAAAGAGAGACTCAGACACAGTGAACAACCCTATTGATAAGGTATGCAAAGAGTTAGGTCTTCATCTAGACCTCTATGTAAAGGCGAATACTCTAGAAAAGCAGAGATTAATTTGCAGCTCTTTAGAAGTTCGCAACTCCACATTTTTTGATAATAAACCATTGTTTCAAGAACTTTGCGTCAGTAAATCTGGTATCAAGAAACTTGGTAGGAGCCGCTTCGCGCAAATGCCCATCAATACAACAAAAAAACTAGCAAGGTTTTTAATAAATGGTGGACTTTTCAAAACTGCAATTAACCCTCCATTATATCTCTTCAATATTATTCAAGCCTATGCCAATTATTCTGAAGAGATCATGCAGAAGATGTACGAAATGACCGTAATAATAAAGTCAAAATCATGGGATGGCGGAGATGTAGCGATGCAAGTGCAAGAGGAAGGAGAATTATTGCTAAGCATCAATTATAGACGCGGCGAATTAATTATATAGTATTCTTGGTTATATAGCTTTAAGGAATATGCATCAAAATAGTTTGTCCGACGTACCACGGTTATATCGGACACTGCGATGAGACATGAAGTGTTTTGGATCGGCGGCAAAAGTCTTAATCAGATTAGCCACCGAAGGATAAAAACTCTGAGCTTCAAGATAGTCGGCTAGTATTCATATTGCTTAAAGCCCATAGAGCTCAGAATGCAGGTATCAAACGAGACCGCTGACGCCCTCGTAAATTCAATAGGAAGAGCACTGAGAAAGGTGCACGATGGACACGTGAATATGGGGCTACTACTACTGTTGATTGAAACTCTGGGCCAACTTACGACTGAAGTTATCAGCGGGCGAATTTTGGACGTTGCATTGAAAGATATTGACATATTCACGCCGATCTTAAAGTGTCAGAGCTTACAAAACAACCTTGATATTGCGGCGATACTTGTGGCATTTTGTTCTGTACATGAAGACTTACAACCTTTGATTACAGGATCTATCACAAAATGGAGTACTTTTTTGCCATCTGGGGACAGCAGAGCTTTGGATTTCAGACCTGGATTTTATACGATTGTCTCACAATTTGGTAAAGAAGAGGACGTGAGAGAGATAGTCGCGAGAGTTGCAAAATATAACCTGAGAGATACACTTGTGAAGCTATGGATACCTAACTGGTTATTCTTCATTGGGAAAAGTCATTCGATATCGGAGTTGAAATCATTAGTGCTCGATCCTGGTCTTGTATTATTTGAAGACAAACTTGATTTTCATATTGCAACAATGAACTCGGCAACCATACAGTCCAAAAAAGCAATGGCAGTGTTGACTACTCCCTCTTATTCTTTTTTGTTCTACAAGATTAGTCAGAGAGCAGTTCTGTTTCCTAGATGGATCAATAAGAGTCTATACCAAATGTTCTCAATATATTTATTCCACAGTGATTCTCAGGACACAAATATAAATGATTTGAATTTCCACTTAGAAGTTCTAATGGAGATTGTCGATCACCCAGATATGAACTATTTCGAAGAGCCAAAACTAGTGACCATTTTGTATCTTTCCTTGAATAAACTATATGACGTGCCTTGCAATAAGTTGCATCTAACACTGGGTACGCTTGGGTCCACTCAAAGTTTACCCGCTCTAGTAAATATGGTTGAGTACCTGTTGTGTAAATTTCTCCTTGACTTTGGGAACACCTGTGATTTGGTTAAGAGCACGCAAATTGACACACAATTATTCAAGGAAAATAATCAAAACTGGTATAAATCAAAAAAACATATTACAAAATTGCCTTCGTGGTTTCAAACCTCAATAATGCCCTATATTCCACCCATCTCAAAGTCACTTTTCGTTTATGACCAAACGGAATGGTTAAAACACGAATCAACAAATATAATTCAAGTTTTCGATTTGCTGTTAGACTGCCTTTGCCTTATTTTATTAATCAACGCTAAATTTTTGAGAGAATACCGACAAATAGATATCGATCCAATGACTTTTAACACAGCTGGAATCGAGGTTAATGATGTCACTTCAAGGATTGAGTTTCTGGTAAAGGAGGAGTACATGAAATTATATTTAATACCCTTATTCAGCTGCTTAGCGCTCTCAAAGCAAGTTTTGAGCGGTGTCACAAAAATATATGAAGAAAAGAAGTATCAAATGAAGAATGAAATTTTATCATCCAGTATCGTTAATCTGTCTAAGCAACTAGTAAGAACGTACGGCAACTTTGGTGTGTATCATTTGATAAGTTTTGCCACTCGAATCTCAGCTGAAGATCTTGTTATGCAATCGATGGCCATAAAAATATTGAACATCTTGCTTTTCAATGACGAGGAAAATTTTGCAATAAATGTTATACAAAAAAATCCTATTACCTTGGAGGCCTTGAGGATATTCATTAACGACTGGAATGATGAGTCGGCCAAGTATAAAGCATTTTACGAAATGCTGTTTAACACGCACCAGCCAAAAGTCAAAACTAATGCAAAGACATTATCCAGTTTAATTGAACTCTTACCTAACCATGAAGTGATGCTACAAAAAATTGCTCTAGAACATGCTCAAAAAAAGGCTCAAAGACCTTCAGACTCAATACAACTACAAAAGGTTCACGTTAGACCAACAGTGCACATGCATGGGAACAAATTTAATCCATACTCTGCTGCGTCTTTTGTTCCAGCCAGCAAGACGACAGCTTTATCGCAAGGAGAAATGCATTCCTTTGATGAACAGCCATCCCCGCAGACATTAAGAAAGAGCTCTTCTGTACCTTGGGCAAACCTTAACAATGATGACTCAAAGATACCATCAAATCAAGAACGACAAGCCATCTTGAGGCCACCGATGAAATATAGCACTTACCCTCAGGATAGCTCCTATGTCGAGCAGACCCAGCATTCTTTTGCCTTCAACAACATTTCTAGTATCATTTCAACACCAAAGACGCCAAACATGTCAACGAGTACCGTATTCAGTAGTCCCTGGGAAGAGTCGCCGAGCATGCAATCTACCCCTAACGTGAGCAAAGTAGTCAACACTGGAAAAAACTATATTTTAGGTGGTCATAACAGAATTAAGAACAACAGCAGGGCCCAATCGATCCATATCGATGATTTTGAACCAACCTAGCCGTGCAATACATACTTTATAACTTTACATCTTCAAATCTTATATTTCGCTTCCTTTTCGGGTAACCTCCAACATTCAGTTATGAAAAAAATTTCAAATGTCAAGCTCATCGCATCCTAACCCAAGCTTATACAATAGGAACATAATCAGTAAAGCTAGCTTTTTAGTGTTGCCCTTCAGCCATACTAAACTATGGTATTAAAATCCACTTCTGCAAGCGATGTTTCCGTGTATCAGGTATCAGGTACCAACGTATCGAGAGCTTTACCAGATTGGATAGCGAAAAAACGTAAAAGAACATTGAAAAATGATCTGGAGTATCAAAATCGTGTGGAACTCATCCAAGATTTTGAATTTAGCGAAGCATCAAACAAAATAAAGGTGTCAAGGGATGGTCAATATGTCATGGCAACAGGAACGTATAAACCTCAAATTCATGTCTATGATTTTGCAAATCTTTCATTGAAATTTGAGAGACACACAGATTCAGAAAATGTTGATTTCCTGCTCCTATCTGATGACTGGACAAAGAGCGTTCATTTGCAGAATGATAGAAGCATTCAGTTTCAAAATAAGGGTGGATTGCATTACACAACTAGAATCCCTAAGTTCGGTAGAAGTTTGGCATATAATGAAATAAACTGTGATTTATATGTCGGGGCAAGTGAAGATGAACTATACAGGCTTAATTTGGAACAGGGAAGATTTTTAAATCCATTCAAATTAGAGACGAAAGGAGTTAATCATGTTTCTACAAATTCAATCAATGGCTTGGTGGCAGTCGGTATGGAAGATAACGCAGTTGAATTTTGGGACCCAAGAGCTCGCTCAAAAGTGTCCACCTTAAGGTTAGAAAATCAAATAGACAGCTCTCCTTTTCAAGTTTCCACCACCAGCTTCCGTAACGATGGATTGAACTTTGCCTGTGGCTCAACAAACGGCTATGTTCATTTGTATGATCTACGTTCTTCAGAACCTTCAATAGTAAAAGATCAAGGGTATGGATTCGAAATTAAAAAAATTATATGGCTTGATGGTGTGGGTACTGAAAACAAAATTCTTACATGCGATAAGCGAATTGCTAAAATTTGGGACACGGTAGACGGAAAAGCATATGCTTCTATGGAGCCAAGTGTTGACATTAACGACGTGGAGCATATCCCAGGAACCGGTATGTTTTTCACTGCAAATGAAGGAATACCAATGCATACTTATTATATCCCGAATCTGGGACCATCTCCACGTTGGTGTTCGTTCTTGGACTCAATTACAGAAGAGCTGGAAGAAAAGCCAAGTGATTCCGTTTATTCCAACTACAGATTCATTACGAAGGATGATGTTAAAAAATTGAATATCAATCATCTTGTTGGTTCAAATGTTCTTAGGGCTTATATGCATGGTTATTTCATCAATACAGAATTATTCGACAAAGTGTCTCTGATCGCCAATCCTGATGCTTACAAAGATGAGAGGGAAAGGGAAATCAGACGTAGGATTGAGAAAGAAAGGGAATCCAGAATCAGGACTTCGGGTGTCTCTAAGAAATCTGCCATCAAAATTAATAAATTGTTGGCCGACAAGGTATCGCAAAAACGTGGTGATAAGGCTGCTGAGAAACTGTTATCGGATGATCGTTTCAAGGAAATGTTCGAAAATGAAGAATTTCAAGTTAACGAAGAAGATTATGATTACAAGCAATTGAACCCTGTAAAATCCGCTAGAGAAACTACCGAGGGAGCTGCTAAACGTATAAGAGCACTGACAGCAGCAGAAGAATCCGATGAAGAAAGAATAGCCGTCAGAGAAGGTCGCGGTACTGAGAACAATTCGTCAAATGAAGAAGAATCAAGTAGTGATGAAGAAGAGGAACGAGAGCAATTGAGTAAATCGGAACAAAAGAAACTACAAAAGCAGAAGAATGCTCTAGAAAGGAGGAAGCGGGAGAAAAAAGAATCAGATCAATTCATGAGTCAAATGAGTGTTAGTACGATCAACGAAGGAGAGGAAGAAAGCGGTAAAGTAACATTTGATGAGCAAGTACGAGAATTGAACCAATCTGAAAGAAACAAGAAGTCGGATGACTCTGTTCTACATCGTACCCATCGTGGTGAAGCTGAACTTACATTTATTCCAAGGAGCGCCGAGAAGAAGAGAGATACTACAAAAAAGAAGCTCTTGAACGATACACAAGACGGCGAGGATAAACCGAGGGACACAGGCAGAACGAAGCCAAGATTTGATGGTAGAAGACGTGCAAGTAAGAACGTCTTCCGCGGTATGTAGATATTAGTATCTGTGACTTCAGCGCATCAATATCGGTGTAATAAATAGATTTGACGTTTGTACATACATCAATCCAGTTCGAAAACAGTAATGCTTTGGGTGCTGATCGTTGCAGCTCTAGTTGTTACCCGACCGCGCGGAAGTTTCAAAAGAAGCGTTTCTTGGAGGTATTGCCGCGTCTGAAGAACTAAGAGCTGAGCATAGGTGATATCGAGATCTACATAATATCTATAACAGTTTACTGAGCTGTTAGAACCACTGTAAAGATGGGTATCAAAAAATTTTTCAAGATCAAGCCTCCCGAGGAGGATACTCCAGATCAAAATAGGGAAATTCTTAATGAACTAGGTATCTCGACTAAAAATCCTGCAAAGAAGAGGAGGGAGAGATTTGCAGCCTACGGTAAGTTTGCTAGAGACAAGGCCCAAGATAAGGTGTATGCACCGGAAGGATATGAAAACTATACGAAACAGCAGGATGAAGACGACCTTAATAAATCAGAGTTAGATAATGAGGCCGGGAACACGGGGGGTGAAGGCGCTCAGCGGGCAGCTGATCCATATAGTACCACAGCAGGGGGTTCCGATCCGTATGCCATCAATCCTACAGCTTATGGATCCGATCCCTATTCAAATATGACAACAAACAACTATCAAGCGACGAGCAATCCAGATTATATCTCCAACTCTGCCGAACCTTCTCTCGCTGATCCTTATCAAGCGCCTAGTGGGTACAATAGTTCATATGACGGATTTGGTTCTGCAGGCGGTGGCCACGCCTCCTATGGTGCTGTCAACAATGGTGCTGTCAACAATGGTTTAACATCTCAGGGTAGACCCCATGCCAGCCCTTATGGCGAAATGAATTCAAGAGATAATTCGTATCCCAGCAAGTCTTCTGTGGATAATCCCAAGGTGTCATCAAATCCATATGGGGCTATGTCATATGGACAGAGTGATAACTCGAGAAGTGAGCCACCTCTAAAGAGTGGTAAACAGACTGGAAATCCGTACGCCTCTTTGAATGCCGACTCATATTCAAGTCAGAGCAGTCATACCGATGGCAACCCGTATCCCGTTAATCCAGCCAGAAGCAGGGCTAGAGCTGGCGGTCCAGCCAATCGTTCCGACGGCAATCCGTATCCTGGTAATTCAGTCGGGAATGCGGTCAGAGCTGGCGGTCCAGCCAATCGTCGATTGAGACCTCCGGGAGCGAATGACAATATGCTGAAGCCTGTCAAATCTGCAGCAGATACCTTAGATTTGAACAAAAGCAATTTAGATGGCGAAGATTTGAATGAGGAGCCGCGAGCCGGGGAATTCGACTTCGAAGAGAAATCCGCAGGTTATGAAAAGAATACCGTAGGTGTTGATGAGCTGGATTTCAATGCGACATTGAATGCACAGGATGCGCCTAATGATTTAAACTCCAACGTAGCTGAACAGCAACAACAGCTCTATGAGGAAGCTCCTCAATGGCAATTAGAAGAGGAGGCGCCTTCACAATCGGAATATGCACAAAATTATGATAGAGGGTATAAAAGCTTTGATGAATTACAAAAAGAAGAGGAAGCACGTCAGCAGCAAGAGGAGGATGAGGCTGTGGACGAGATCAAACAAGAAATTCGCTTCACCAAACAAAGCTCTGTTGCCTCAACAAGAAATACTCTGAAGATGGCTCAGGAAGCTGAAATGTCAGGTATGAACTCGATTGGTTTGTTAGGTCATCAAAGTGAAAGGCTGAATGATATTGAGGGAAATCTGGATCTAATGAAGGTTCAAAACAAAATTGCTGACGATAAGGTCGCAGAATTGAAGAAATTAAACAGAAATATTCTCGCAATTCATGTTTCAAACCCATTCAACTCAAAGAGGAGACAGAGAGATCGTGAGGAAAATATTAAGAACAGGAAAATCGAAGAAAAGCTGATGAAAGAACACACGAGTCAGGAACTGTCGAGATCAACGCAGCGTGTAGAGAGCGCTCTTAATGGCAACAACGACATAAATACTGTAAGAGAAAAATACCAGAGACAGCAGATTATGGATCGGTCAAAGAGATTTCAGTTTGAAAATGACGAAGAGGATGACATGATGGAAGTCGAAATTGATAGAAATCTGGATCAAATCCAGCAAATCAGCGGCAGACTGAAAAAGCTTGCGGTCGCAACAGGTGAGGAACTGGATTCACAGCAAACACGTGTTAGGAACATCGAGGATAATACAGATGACCTAGATATCAAGATCCATCTGAATACGACAAGATTGTCAGGAATCAGGTAATAGTGAAAAAATGCAATGCGGATTTACTTTATGCTAAAAATGATATGTATATGAAGTTTATACTGGGTATCTCTGTATATTTATACGAATTTGTGATGTCATGGCATGTCATTAGTGATGCTGTTCCCGATTAGTGATTTTGGTCCAACCATAGTTGGTAGTTTTTCTCAGCAATATGATCGAGGCATATCGAATCGTATGAGAGCGAACGATTCTGATTCGGCGTTGGCCCTTGGAGTGAGATTCTTGGGATCGAAATCGTGCTTGAAGAGACCATGTTCATCAAGCAGTATGATCCCGCATCCTCGTCATTGTCGTAATTCTGCTGGCAATGGTCCATTGGTATCAATAACGGCGATTTGATGAGCGATTCCGGATCATCAGCTGCCTCGCTGCAGCTGTCACTGGTTGGCTCCAAAGTTTCAAGCCTCCTATGTATCAAATGCTTATCGTTTTGTCGGCAAGTCTCAGAACAATATAGTAACCTATCTAAACTGCAAGACTGCTTCTTTTCTGAACAGGAATTCTTGGTTGAATCAGGTGACTGGGGGATTAATTGATCACACACAACACAATAATCATTGAACGCTGACATGGTATACGAGTGAGGATCGACGATCGAGGCTATTGCTATATCTCTGGGCCGCGGTATGTTTTTCTTTACCTGAATCCTGGATCAATCTAACCAAATCAAAATATGTCCAAGTGATTTGATTTATATATATATATATATATAACTAATTAATCGACCCCAGAGGTGAATCAAAAACTAAAACTCCAAATAACATTGCGCACCCACATGTAACATTCCAGAGCCCTTCACATTAATTTGATTAATTAATTATAGCATCAATGGAAGAAACGAGAACGTTCCGATGACCATGCATGCGCTCGTAAAATAGCGCTGAAGGGGAGTATATGAAACCTGATGGATGATGCCTAGCTAGCCACAACACGTTTTTTTTTCCACCTCATTTTTTTTTTTTCACTTTTTTTTTCACATCAAACGCCGCAACGAGAATTCTCTGGGTTTCTAACAAAAGAAAGCCAAAAAAGACACTCTATGTGTCCATCGTGCAGGGCAAGCCACGATTTTTCCGGAGAATCGGCTTACGATTCACCACAACCAGTGAGAAGTGATACGCGCTCGTAACAAGTCTTCGTTTCGCGCCACGAAATTGATCCAGGGCTGGCGATTCATGTGCATAAAAGGGGCAACGATGGAAGGTGCCAACTCAACATTCCGTGGAGCATTCGTCTGGCTCTCACTCAACAGAGAGTAATTCTAGCCACTGGGGAATTGCAATTGCAAACTCCTCAGAGGCGGCAAGACGTTTTTGCCATCGTTAGCGGGCTCTCTATCTTGTTTGATATCCGCTGTTTTTGTGGTTCTCTGCTGCCTCTGAACGGCCAAAAGCTTATTGCTCAGCTCGTCCGGGAAGGCGCGGCCATCGTCGAGGGAGGTGTTAGTTGCCGGAATTTGCATCTGGTGTAGGCTTGTATTGCTCGTGCTTCTACTCATCTTTGAGGTTGGTGTTGTCGTCCTTGACTTTTTCCTCACATGTTCGTATTCAGCATGTTCGTCATCTCCATTGCTATTGAACGGCTCCCTCAGCGCATCGTCGTCGTCTTCGTAGTCCGAATCAGAGTCTGAGTTGTTCATGCTTGCCGTCCCCATGGAGGAGTTTTTGGAGTTCAACAGGTTACTTAACGATAGTGCTGATTTTGGTCTCCTGATGGTGTGCACTGATTTGGTCACCTTTCTATACGATAATGGTCCAGCCGCGGGCTGTTGTGATTGAAAATCTGTTAAAGATTTTGGTCTTGGTAGGATCACGTTATTAAATTTCTCGGGTGTGTCCATGAAACCAAACTGCGTAGCAGCGCTATTCGGCACTGCTGTTCTTGTTGGCGTCGTTGAGCCACTAGTATTAGAGAACGGAGTCATCATCTGCAAGGACGACAAGGCGTTCAGTCTAACTCTACTGCTACTGTTGGAGTTCGATGCCGAGTTCGCAGCTAGGTTCGAATCAGCGTAGAAGGGTGCTCCGTTGGATATCGATATCAACGGCGGTTGTTGCGCCGAAGTCAATTGTTTTGTAGCGGGTGCCAATGGCGCCAGTGGCGGCAATTGCAGCTGCGACTGCTGTGGTGACGACGACGACGACGACACTGAGGTCTGCGGGTCCCCTACTTCAAAACTCGCGGACTGTGCCGCTTTCCTTGACTCCGCGCCACTGCTGCTTTCCTCTGTAGCTTCTACGGCCACTTTCTTCTTTCTGCCTCTTTTGGCCCTTGGATGAGGATTTGTATGTATCCTCCTATGTCTTGTAAGCTCGTCACTGCGGCTGAACCGCTTATTACAGTTGGGAGAGTCACAAACATGCGGTTTTTCGCCTGTATGAGTCCTCATGTGCCTCGTCTGGTGTTCTAGTCGACGGAATGCCCTCTGACAGACCGGACAAACATGAGGTCTGGGGGCGTCTTTACCACTGTTCTTGCTTTTCTTTCTCTGTATGACAGATGGTGCTACCCCAGATTGACCAACACTCAGGTTTTCCAGATCCTCGCCATTATCAGCCTCCTGTAGCATCCTTTCCCCGTCTTGCATAATATGGGGAGCGCTCAAATCTGATACAACCACCCTACCCAACTCTTGATAAACCCTCTTATCTAGCCACGATACGCCATCAATACAGATAGTTTCCCCACGATTATTATCTGGCCTCCTCGAACTGCAATCATCAAAATTAGCTGGGGTGTTGTTATCATTGTACACGAAAACACGAACTTTTGGCCCCGTTTCACGACAAGTTAAACATCAAAGTGCAGCTTTAACAGCACACAATAGACCCATTATCATCGCATCCAGAGTTCCAGTAGCATAGTACTTCAAGCTGGGAAGAGTGGCTAAGTGGCCATTATTTAGAGACTTGTCACATTTCGAACGGTTACCCGGCCAATCGTGCTGATACAGATAGGGACCAACCTTTAAAAGCTGGGCGGCTATCATCATTTTGGTCATTGTTTCTCTCCAGCGGGAAGAAAGGAGGGATATTTTTTATTGCAATGGCTTCCAAAAAGCCAAAGGCTGTTCAGGTGAAGGGAGACGAGGCAGAAGTGCTCATTGAGGAATATTTGGTGTCTCAATATAGACCTTTTGCCATAAATGATATCATTCAGAATTTACATAACAAGGTCAGCAAGGCAGCTGCACAAAAGGCATTGGAAAGCTTGGCGGCGCAAGATAGAATCCTCACAAAAACGTTCGGCAAGGTTGTGATCTATGCCTGTAAGGAACAGAAGCTGGCAGTTAACGCAGAAATACAAGCCGAAACATACACGCTTCAAAGGCTATCAGAGCTGAGAAGCGAGCTGAAAGAGGTCGAAAAGGACAGAAATGCACTTTTGGAGGAATGGAATAGGTGTATTAAGGATCCCTCCAACGATGTCCTCATGGAAAGTATCAAACAAAACGAGGAAATGAAACGGAATCTGGAGGAAGAACTACAGCAATTAGACTCTAATTGGAACTCGTCAAACGATATGGCAATTTCTCAAATGATTCATACAGAGGAGTTTTTGGGGAAAGAGATGAGGAAAAGGTCTAGATACCTAAAACGTCTGATCTCATTGATAAAGGATACCGTTAAGCCCACGAATATGGCCGAATTTCTTGTAAGTTATTAATCGAACCACCTTTATGGAAGATAATAATATGTTTTCCTTCAAACAGAGCACTAACAGGAAGAATGGCTGCAATAGGAGACTGTTGGTTGCGAATATCGTGACTGAAGCTTTGTTTTCATCTTCGGATATTGCCAAAGGTCCTCTTGTAAGATCAGTAATCATATGCGACGAGTTGTTATTATGAAAAGTGGTAATATCCGAGAACCAAAAAGATGTTGACCGATACGTGCTGGATCCCTGTCTCGATAAGATAACAACTTGGGGAGGGAAATAAGCGATTCATGAGACGGCTTATAAACCATCATTGGATTGATATATAAAGGTGAACACAATGGCGTTCATATACCTCTCGACCTAGAGATCTCTTGTAAAAGGAACAACACACTGCCACTCAAAATCTAAATCATACAAAATAAAAATGTCATACTCTCAATTAACTGAATCTACCTACGGTAAAGACAATGTAAAATTCCTAAAAGTCAAGAAAGATAAACAAAATCCAAAGCTACAAGAAGTTATGGAGGCTACTGTGAAAGTATTATTAAAAGGTGACTTTGATATTTCTTATACCGAGGCCAACAATGCTCCTATAGTACCTACTGATACTGTCAAGAACACTATTTTGCTTTTTGCCAAGCAATACGATACTTGGCCAACAGAAAAATTCGCTGCAAATTTAGCATTGCATTTCACTTCAAAATATGACCACGTTTCCGGTGTTACCATTGAGATTTACGAAGATCGTTGGGTCAAATATGATGTTGATGGCAAACCAAGTTTACACTCTTTCGTTCATCAAGGTCCAGAAAAAAAAATCTCATCTTTGGACTACGATAAGAAGAATGGTCCAACAAAGTACACTATGACCAGCACGATCAAGGATCTAACTGTCTTGAAGTCAACCAATTCAATGTTTTACGGCTACAACCAATGCGAATATACCACTTTAAAGCCAACTACAGATCGTATTTTATCTACAGATATCTTTGCATGCTGGGAATGGAACTGTTCAAAATTAGGATGTTTAAAATCCATCTCCGAGGGTGAGAAAGACGAAATCTTCAACTCTGTCTATGCAAAAGCTCGTGAGATCACTCTAGACATATTTGCTAAGGAAAATTCACCATCTGTTCAAGCTACCATGTTTAATATGGCCACAGCTATCTTGAAAGCCGCTCCAGCTGTTGAATATGTTACTTACGAGCTACCAAACAAGCATTACTTCCTCTTTGACTTCAAATGGTTCAAGGGTCTCGAGAATGACAACGAATTGTTTTACCCATCACCACATCCAAATGGTTTGATCAAATGTAAAGTTGGTCGTAACGATTAGAAATTATAATGATATTTGATCTATTTTTCCGATCTTCCATGTTTTTTTATTGTTTAGTTTGTTGGCTTATCTTTATACATGATTATTATTGAAATTTATTTGAATTACATTAATCCATTAAACCATTTTTGACCTTTTGTGCTTTTCAGTTTTAGACTTTGATTGGCATTTGCACTTCCTTTGATGAAATCATTAGGATTACCATTTTTTAATCTAATTTTAGCATCTTGAGCCATCGTTTTCAAAAACTTGGGATTACCGATGTTAAACCCCCAGTTTCTTAGTAATTTGACTGCACCTGGTGTTATTGCGGCTGTCAAAGGCAATCTGACAACAATTAAACTTTTATGGATGCCATAAGCTATGAGAAATTCAGCTAATAGGGTACTTTCCTTGAAATTTTCCCATAATGAAACATCCTTATCAGCACCATCTTGTTCCTTTTCCGCCTTTTTAGCCAATTTTTCACGCACTTGCTTTACGACTTCTTGTTCATCCTGACCATACCCTACCAGTTGCTTGGCTTTATTGATGTAAACTTTGATCTTTTCTTCACCCAAAGAATGAACCATTAAAAAACACAGTGGCAGATCAATTGCCGTTAATGCCAGATAAACACCTAGTGCAGAATAGCCATATACTTGCATCAGGCCTGATATTCCCTTGGGCTTAGGCGCTTGCTGTGTTGAGTTTAATCTTGCAAACCTGACTCTATTCACATTGAAGTTACCCCTCGAGATTTTGAGCTGAGCATTTATCCGAGGGCTCACAAGCCTGTTCAAAGAGTTTTTCACAATGGAAACCCGTGAGGCAAACATTACTGGAACAAGCAGGCCAATTCAAATATGCAGACGAGTGTGTCTGTGTGACAGATATCAAAACTTTATTTCTATGTCTCATGGAGAATTACCCATTTGCTCAGTAGCGCGTCACAAGTTGCCGGGTAAATAAAAATAAAAATTAAAATAAATAATAAACGACTGTCTGGCTCCCTTTATAATTATAACATCAGAGTATCGATGGTAGTATTAGAGGTGGCCTTAACACACCCAAAAAACTCACATATGATGCTTTTTTAGGCTGCCGAAGAACTCATTTGGTAGATACACAAAGTTATAGATTGTTTATATTCGAATACAGAAATTTTCACATTTGTTAAAATACCGGAACAGTAACTGTGCCTATTGAGGTCGAAGGAGAACAATTGCTTACGTAAGTAATTGATTTGAAATATTCTACAAGTGCAACCTCGGTGACCCCGTTAGTCGTAATGGTAGTTGTAGAAGTGGAATATGGAGTCGTAGCTAAGCTGCCTCCATCTGGCATGGTCTGGCACGAAACAGATTGACCCAAGACATGGGAGACACTGGCAAAAAGCAAACTGATTATTAGTGAAGGTTGCATTTTCAACGGGGGAACGAGTGAAATATTTGGACGAATCGAGTCCTTGTCTGCGACAATATAAGCGAGAGAAATTGAATGGACAAGTACATGGACACCCAAGTTCGGTTTATATATATCCAGTTTCAAGAGACTTGAGTGCTGTTAGCCCCAAATATATTATTGCAATACTTGTTTTAGTGTTTTATGTTGCTTATTTTTTTTTTCTTTAATGGTCGGTATACATGTAAGAATCGTGTAATTGCTTGATCCAGAAACGGTAATACAGGGTATAACAAAATGTGTCAAATTAGAGAGGCGGACAGTTTCTGAAACAGCTGACTGTGAGGCAAAGAACAGATTAATGTTTTCAATCTTTATTTTATTACATTAAAATATACCTAAGATGATACAAAAATAGTCTTATTTTATTAAGAGACGTTGTAAAAAGTGATATATCTTAACGAGAAGTAGCAGCGACCTTTTGGAAAGCACCCTTGGCCTGTTGCTTAGAGATCTTAGAACCACCGGCGGCAGCTAGCTTAGCCTTGTCAGCCTTTCTGGTTGCTTTGTCGGTCTTCTTTTTCTCCTTGTCAGCTTTCTTCTTTTCATCTCTTTGAGCCTTTCTGATGTCTGGTCTCATGGTTCTTCTTTCTTTGATCAATTCCAAAGAAGCACCGACAATTGGTCTTTGAGCCTTGACGGCCTTTCTAGATCTCTTCTTGGCAACTTCCTCAGTGATACCTTTCTTGTGGTGTCTTCTGTATAAGACAGTCCAAGCGATTCTTCTTGGGTTCTTTCTTTGCTTGAACAAAGAAGCGCTCTTGGAGTTCTGGAATCTGAAAATCTTGGAGTCACCACGAACAAACAAAGTGCCTCTACCAGGGTAGATCTTGGCGCCTGAAAAGGAATCAACTTCAACCTTCATTATAGTTCTGAAATAATGTTATACTCAACTGTTAGTAAAAGAAACTATGCTCAGCTCTAATAGCAATACCAGTTACAACCCGAAATTCCACGATTGGTGCTTTTTCGACGTCTGTCTCAACGGGAATCGCAGATCATAGTCCTGAATTTGCCATCTAGATATTTCGATTTTGTTCACATACCTTTCGTGTTGTTGCTTGTTCTCGTCTTTGCGATAGAGAGGGTGTCGGTAGGTACAGTTTACTACTCTTTAACTTGTTTTCGCTATCCACAATCGTTCCAGTGAACCAGTGAATACACTCAGTTCCGGTCAGGGCCACTCTGCACAGGAAAGAAGCAATATTGCACGATGCATTGTGGTGCCGCACTCCCTCTGGACTCAGCTTACCGGTAGGCTGGCAAGCTGGCAAGCTGGGCTCAGACGGATATTCCGTAGGCGGAGACTGGCTCGGCCCACAAGGGAGAACCGTGTGACGACCCACAATAATACAGGGAAAGACTCAGCAAGGCCAGGCTGGGAACCTGCCTAGCGGTCGACATCTAGGCGGAAGCTTAGAAGGGAGCTAGTCACCAGGCGACGAAATTGCAGGTTTACTGAAAAAAGCCACGCGCGACGCGAACTGTCAAAAAAGTGAAGTTAGTGACCACAAATATATGCGGTGTACTACTTTATTTGTGTTTTTATCATGTGGTGTTCGGACGTATCGTTTTATCTAGCAGTCCTGTGCGCTGCCAAGCTGTCAGCCTGCCCGCGCTTCTGGAAAAAAAATGTGCAGATATATCATCGATGATAATTAACATCTGGCTCCAACTTCTTCTGTTCACATTTCAGGCTCAAGATAATCGAGTAAAGACCGGAGTGTTAAACTAATCATTTAAATAACCTACGCAGAGATGGTCAGTATAATGAATAAATTTACAGCCAGCTAGAGAGCCGCAATGGTTTTCTGTTTGATGCAATAAATTGAACTAATCATTTTTGGAACACGTTTACTAACAGTAGCATGATAATTGTTATAGGCCCCAGTTAAGAACCAAGAAAACATCAACCAAAAGTTGGCGCTAGTCGTCAAGTCGGGTAAATTCACCCTTGGTTACAAGTCAACCGTCAAGGCTTTGAGACAAGGTAAATCCAAGTTGGTCATCATTGCTGCCAACACCCCAGTTTTGAGAAAATCTGAGTTGGAATACTACGCTATGTTGTCCAAGACCAGAGTTTACTACTTCCAAGGTGGTAACAACGAGTTGGGTACCGCCGTTGGTAAGCTGTTCAGAGTTGGTGTCGTTACCATCTTGGACGCTGGTGACTCCGATATCTTGACCGTTTTGGCTTAAGTTTGAAATATCGATATTATAGTATAAACACAATATAATATGTATATAGTATATGTCATTTCGAATTGTACGCTAAACTCAGGCGCGTGATCACGTGCATGTTTTTCCCCCCTAATTTTGACTATCAACACGCATCTCTACAAAGAGAGCATCACCCGTCTTCACAGATGAACGTATTGAGGTGGGTTTAACGCAGGGAACTGATAGGCCGGTAAACTGCTTCCCAGCACTACGGTTGAGGATGACCGTATTCACTGATGATGAGATCAAAAACTCCTCCAACGGCGGTATATCAATCTCGAATTTGTTTGAGTTGCTCGATCCGATAGCATCGAACGTTACTTCTGCATACATTCCGAATAACTACTTAGCTAGGGCGAAGAAACGGCTGAAGAACCTGGACCCCTCTGAAAAAAAGCTCCATTTAGATGAATGGAAAGTCAAGCTGTTACAGAGGGTTAAAGCATTGGATAAGCCGCTGCACACCATCTTCTTCAAAGATGATTCGAAATTAAGCAAATTTTTCTATCCTTTTACGTTGTTCACTATTTTCTCTATTGGACTTGTTATGGGTAAGTTCCCTGAGTGGTTTCATGTTCTTCACACAGGTCTCTATGCTTTTCTGATGCCTATAAGATTTTACACTTACTACAAGACAAACAACCATTACTACCTAGCTGATTTGTGCTATTTTGTGAACTTTCTTTGTTTGTTATTTGTCTGGTGCTTTCCAGATTCGGTCCACCTTTATCAAACGTGTTTCGCATTCACGTTTGGTACGTTGAGTTTTGCTGTAATTACGTGGAGAAATTCACTTGTTATACACTCTATAGATAAAACCACTTCGTGTTTTATCCACATTATGCCGACATGGACAATGTACATCATTCATCATGGTATTTCAGAAGAGTTAAAGTCGGTTAGATTCCCTGCAGCCTCGAAATTAGCTTCAAGATCATGGAACTTGAAGAAAAACATCATCTGGACCTCGCTTTATTATCTAATATGGCAATCGCTTTACCATTACTTTATTACTTTGAGAAAATCATCAAAGATTAAAGCTGGTGAAAGAATGACTAGTTTTGAATATCTGACTACTCATCAGTATAAAAATTTTTGGGTAGTGAAGTTGCCGCCACCATGGCCGATGGTTGTTTATACTATTGCACAATATATTTATCAACTGGCAACAATGTTACTTTGTGGTATATGGTTCAATTACAATTATGCTGCTATAGGTTTTTTAACTTTTATCTTTCTGTGTGCTGCCCACAATGGTGCAACTTACTACATTGATTACTACGGGAAAAGGTTTGAGAAGGAAGTAGATAAGTTGCGTAACGAGGTCGAAAATTTACAACAACAATTAAAAAGCTCTGGGACAAATTCAAGTCTAGATAATTCTTCCATGACCAGTGGATACACAATCATTGACACAGCTGATTCTTCAGAAAGAAGTAGCATTAATTCAAAAAATGAGTGATTTATATGTTTTTAGTTATGTTTATTTTTGACGACAATAATGTTATCACACCAGGAAACTTGTAGTTCCTTCAACAGCAGGAGATAATCACAGTTCGGATTATATTAAGTCATCCGAAAGTTAACAGTAACCAGGTAGAATTTCCTCCAAATGGGTGAGCTTATGTTAATGCGGAACAGTTGAAAAACACTGCCATCAAGCCAGATCCCCTCAAAAACACGGTAAATACAAAACTCATTTCTCGTTATTGGCTCGTTATTGGCTCGTTGTTCGAACGTTATTAGGCTGTCTTATATTATAATGTGCAATATTATATTTTATTAATTGTTAAATTTAAAACAAACACATTGGGCACATGGCGCAGTTGGTAGCGCGCTTCCCTTGCAAGGAAGAGGTCATCGGTTCGATTCCGGTTGCGTCCATTAATTTTTCCTCAATAAGCCAATTAAGTCTGGGAGGTAATTAAGACGGCTGATCATAAAATTTCAATATCGATAACAATTAAAAACTCAAAACTACAAATTTGGTAGAAACCAACTTCAATAACGAATATTTCTATAATATGACACATGGGCCCTTCTTTTTTTTTTTCGTTTTATTTTTTTTGCCCTTTCGACTATCATCTTGGCTGTTGGGCGTACTATCCTTCCCTCTTGCATTTTTAGTATAGTCTGTGGTTGAATTATTCAACTGGGTGTCTTTTACATAACGATTCTGTTCAGAGGTCGGGGATTTGGGTTTTGTTTTTTCTTGTGAACTGACATTCTGCATTTCATTCCTTATTATCTGTCTAACCAAATCGACGAAAACCTCATCGACATTGCTTCTTTGCAGAGCGCTAGTCTCATAAAAAGGAACTTTCCCCCATTTACTACTGACTTCAATACCCTCTTCCACAGTTATTTTTCTTTCGTCGTTTAAATCAGCCTTATTGCCTGCTAGAACCATAGGAACGCGATCCATATCCTTTATCCTCAGTACTTGTTCTCTTAGCTCCATCAGCTCTTCCAGAGATTGACGGTCAGTAACGGAGTACACCAATAGAAAGCCCATTCCAGACTTGATGTATAATTCTCTCATGGCTGTGAATTGTGCAACACCGGCCGTATCCAAGATCTCTAGGTCGAATACTTTGTTGTCGATCTCAACTGTCTTACGATAAGAATCTTCGATTGTGGGATCATAAGTGTCCAAATAAACTCCTTGAACAAACTGCACTGTCAAACATGATTTACCTACACCACCGGCACCCAAAACGACCAGTTTATAATCTCTCATCGCAGCTTTGGATGTACTATCTTCGGGTCTACTGATTATCTTGAAATCGCTGTTTTATATTGTATCTCTCGTTTTCTTCAGTTTCGACTTAATTTTCAACGCGATATCTCGATTATCAGTATGCTCAAAGGTTAAAAGAACGTTAACTTTTGCAACACGTTTTATCGGCAATCTAATGTATATACAAGCCATTAGCAGAGGCAAGTTTAGTCTAGCGACTTTAGTATCAGGATCAAGATTCCTCTCATATCACTATAATTTACTAAATTTACGAGTGGGATATGTGGCCAGAGTGGATCTGCATGCTCAATCGGATAAGCTTTACGTCTCGCAGATCGAACTAGACCCAAATGGCACAAAGAAACAGGTATGCTCAGGGTTGCGTGAACATTTGCCGATCGTGTCCCTGCAGGACCAATTGGTGATCGTTGTGAACAACATGAAGAAATGTAAACTAAGAGGTGAACTTAGTGAAGCAATGATTTTATGTGGGGAGAGTGCTCAAGGAATTGAGCTGTGCAGACCTCAGCAGTTTGACAAAAACTTGATAGGTGCAACTATCATGCTAGCCGAGTCTGCTGATAGAGCTCCGACTACCAGGATCTTGAAGAGAAAAGAATGGGATGAAATCTCTTCAAGGCTGTACGTCGGGGACGGAGGTATAGTAGTATACAAAGATGAAAATGGCAATGAACGACAGTTATGTGTTGAGGGAACCCATATTCCCATCGTTGCGGGAAATTTACCCAGAGGGACTCCTATCAGGTAAACGTATTCATATCTTTTGATTTCCTATCTACGCTAATATATATGCCGTCACAATCCCAAGCCTATCTCATCAGTTTCACTCTCCAATTTTTGATGATCCAGAGGGTTTGGCGCTGCCTCATAGACGCCGATCATAGGAGCTCCGTTATTTGAAGCTTTCTGACCAGAAAATTCGCCTCTAATTTCCAAGTAATATAGCCTGCAAAACTCGTCATCATTCTGTGCCCAGTTGTCTTCAAAAAAGATAGTCAAAGATGAGCAGTTTTGAAAAGTCCTTCGTGGGAGATAATGTTCGACAAAACTATCTTCATTGCCATTCGTCTCCGCATCGTTGTCCATTAGCCCTACATTTTCTGGATGCTCCAACTTGTGATCTTCTTGTCTTGGTTGTAAGGTGTCAAAATCGATATTCTGATTGAAGTTTTTAAATAGTTTAATAGTCTTTGGTGAACTCAATTCATTCTCAGGATCATTGGCGTTTGTTCGAATAATAAGTGAAAAAAGTTTACAATTGCCAACAAATGGGATATGAATAATCAATTGGCAGTCAGCATCGCTTTGCAAATAATACGAGCAGTTAAACTTGGACTCTTGATCTTTCAAAAACGATCTGTAACCCTCTAGGTGCCTTGGTAGCCCGGGTGTCACTGTATTTAAGCATCTGACCTTAGCCGTGTCAATGTGTCTATATAGAGATTGGTTCGCATTGGTTGGGATTGGTGCGCTGTGATCATGGCCATGGTCGTGGAGCTCGTCATCGCAATGATGTGACATTGTTGCTTGCCTTTAGTTCTTCTCGTTTGATATGTTCTGTACATTTCACCCATTCGTTTTCTGTGATGGATGTATATTTCAAATCACTGCCAAGTACTTTACGCAATTCAGGAGGAGGGACATTTAAAAGGCCTCCGAAACTCTCAAGAAGTGTGATTCCGTCATATTTCAGTACTACAAGATGCATACTGCCGAATTTTTCGATATTGATGAAACCAGCATTTCCTCTATCTTAGCAGGTGGATACAACCATCCTCTGCTAAGAGAATGGCAAAGCGAACGCCAACTTACAAAGGATTTGTTCATCTTCCCACTATTCATTTCAGACGATCCTGAGGAATGTGCTGATGTGCCATCGTTGCCTAATATCAAAAGGTTTGGGGTGAACAAACTATGCTCCTATTTAGAACCGCTTGTTGCCAAGGGTTTAAGATCGGTCATCCTATTTGGAGTGCCCATGAAACCAGGTTGCAAAGACCCTGTTGGGACGGCTGCGGACGATCCAGAAGGTCCGGTGATTCAAGGTATAAAGCTTTTGAGAAAGAATTTCCCAGGGCTTTACATCATTTGTGATGTGTGTTTATGCGAGTACACGTCGCACGGTCACTGTGGTGTATTGTATGATGACGGTAGCATCAATCGTGAGTCTAGTGTGTCAAGAATTGCAGCGGTCGCTGTTAACTATGCGAAAGCTGGTGCACACTCCGTTGCACCAAGTGACATGATAGACGGTAGGATCAAGGATATCAAGGGAGCTCTAATTAAGGCGGGCTTGGCTCACAAGACATTTGTTTTGTCATACGCAGCCAAATTTAGTGGCAATCTCTACGGGCCATTCCGTGATGCTGCTTGCTCCTCGCCATCGCAAGGTGATCGTAAAAACTACCAGTTGCCTTCTGGCGCCAGAGGTCTGGCTCGTAGAGCGATGAAGAGAGATGCCACAGAAGGTGCAGATGGTATCATCGTCAAGCCATCGACATTTTACCTCGACATCATGCGCGATGCAAGCGAGATTTGCAAAGATATACCCATTTGTGCCTACCATGTCTCCGGTGAATATGCTATGTTGCATGCTGCCGCAGAAAAGGGCGTCGTTGACCTCAAATCGATAGCTTTCGAGTCTCATCAAGGTTTCTTGAGAGCCGGTGCGCGACTAATTATCACCTATCTTGCTCCAGAATTTTTAGACTGGTTGGACGAATGATTCAGGCGTAGTTTTCTTTTTGATTTGTAAATAATGTGACGAGCAGGTGTATATCCGTATAATTAAACAACCATATACGAGTATTACTCAGCTTCCTGCAGCTGCGATCGCTGAGACCCCAGATGGTCCCGTTCATTGTTTATTTCACGTGGAAATGGCACGATTTTTGTTTTCTCAAAACTGTGGCATCTGGCTTCTTTCGAGAGACGGCACATAATCAGCGATCAAGCCGGGCTCAAATGAACTGCTCGAAAGATTGTAAATCACCAACAAAGTGAGAGTATATAAAAACGCTAACACCCTGATCCATTGACGAGAACAGCATCCGTCGAAATAAGGCTGTTAGTGAGAAATAGTATATTGCAAGTATGGTTGCAGATTCAAGAACTAACGTTATCGACCTGGTGGGTAACACGCCTCTGATAGAATTAACAAAATTGCCTAAAGCATATGGTATTAAGCCAAAGGTGTACGCCAAGCTGGAACTGTATAATCCAGGTGGGTCTATCAAGGACCGTATAGCCTTATCTATGGTTGAACATGCCGAGTCAACTGGACAAATTCATCCAGATAGAACCACTTTGATCGAACCAACGTCCGGTAACACCGGTATTGGTCTTGCCTTGATTGGAGCTATTAAGGGTTACAGAACGATAATAACATTGCCCGAGAAGATGTCTAATGAGAAAGTTTCCGTTTTGAAAGCTTTGGGAGCAGAGATCATCCGTACGCCAACCGCGGCTGCTTGGGACTCTCCGGAATCTCATATTGGTGTTGCAAAAAAATTGGAGAAGGAAATTCCTGGTGCTGTTATCCTTGATCAATACAACAATCCAATGAATCCAGAAGCACACTACCAAGGTACCGGTAAAGAAATCCAAGAACAGTTAAAAAACTTAAATAAGTTTGATCAGCTGAAGGCTGTTGTCGCTGGTGCTGGTACCGGTGGTACTATAACAGGTATTTCGAAATGGTTGAAGGAACAAAATAAAGATATAGTCATCGTTGGTGCGGACCCAAAGGGTTCTATCCTTGCGCAACCTGAAGCTCTAAATGACACGAACGAAGCTGAGTATAAAGTCGAAGGTATTGGCTATGATTTCGTGCCAGATGTATTGAACAGATCTCTGGTCGATGTGTGGTACAAGACTGATGACAAACCTGCATTCAAATATGCCCGTCAATTGATTTCTAACGAAGGTGTGCTTATTGGTGGCTCTTCCGGTAGTGCATTCACTGCGCTTGTGGAATATGCAAAGGATCATCCGGAACTGACCGAAGATGATGTGTTGGTTGTAATTTTCCCAGACTCTATCAGATCGTACTTGACAAAATTTGTTGATGACGAATGGTTAAAGAAGAATGATTTGTGGGACGATGAAGTTTCAGCTCGTGTAAATGCAAAGAATGAATCGCCAGTGGCAAAGAAGGATCCATTTGATGGTGCAACTGTGAAGGATTTGCACTTGAAGCCTGTTGTATCTGTCAAAGATTCAGCAACAGTGTCTGAAGTCATCAAGCTTCTAAAAGAAAATGCATTTGATCAGTTGCCAGTCTTGACAGAAGATGGTAAATTAAGCGGATTGGTCACGCTATCGCAATTGCTTAGGAAACTATCTACCGGGAGCTCAAAAGATGATGATCTCAGTGGAATTTATTTTGATTTCAGAAAATTGAATAATTTCAACGAAGTTTCTTCCTACAACGATAATAAGTCGGGCAAGAAGAAGTTTGTTAAATTCAGTGAAAACACCAAATTATCTGACTTGAATAAGTTTTTCGAAAAAAATTCTTCAGCAATTATAACAGATGGTCTAAAACCAATTCACATTGTCACAAAAATTGACTTGTTGAATTATTTTTCTTAATAGGAGAAATCTAGTCTAATCTACGTTTTGTAATCAAAATTTTGTACTTGCATAATAATCATCTTCAAATAGAATACTTAGTACTATGTCTGTTTTTTCTCAATACCGAGGACACTCATCAATGGACCTAGTTGATCAGGCCCCAGTTCGATGCCAGTTTTGCGAAGTTCTTCTTTAAATTCATTCATTGCTATTTTCAAATCTTTATCCATCAAAATTTTTATCATTTGCCATGGTCCCAATGGTTTTGTAGTATCATCGCCAGCCAAGCCCTTCTTGACCATTATTTCACTCACCTTTTCCAATTTACCCATGACATTAGGATGCAAGCTAATTTTATCCATTAATTGTTGAACTTTGATATGTGCATTGACATTATCATTTGGCTGCCTATTGTCCCAAGATTGTGCATAGCATCTATAGGAGGTTCTAGCTAGGCTTGCCCTGAAAGTTCCTCTGTACATAGAGTAAGCCCGAAAAGGGCAGTTCTTGATTGTGCCCAGACCACTTAATCTAGACAACATTGTAGCTTTTTTATCCTTTTAGAAGTATTAGCTTTAGTGAGACCTGTATGTTTGATCAGGTTCATTAGCTGTTTATATTATTCGAAGTCGCCTTGTGAAAATAAAAGTTACACAGTTACAATAACTGCGCAGAAATAACGAAGTTATAATATTTTATATAAATCCTTTGGTATCTTTCATAGCGTTTTTGATTTTATACAAACTGAAGCATTTTTATGTCTACTTTATATATATATCTATATAAATATTCGCTGTCTGAAACGCTTCAAGTAGACAGGTTTTAATGCTAAACATCACGTCGTCAAATTGCAATTAAGAAAATTTCCACCTATTGCCACAAACTTCGCAAGTACAAAAGGTTGTGAGAGGTTCATCAGCTGATCTGGTTTGCAGCTGATAATATGACACCTTCTTTTCTTTACATTTACCACAGGTAAATCTATCTGTAACAGATCTTTCAACTGTGGCACCTTGTGCATTATATAGATTTTGCTTAGCAATTTCCTCGATTTTCTTCTTCAAATGCTCAGGAGCAAGTTCTTTTGAGTCACAATTTACCAGGTAGAACGGTGTGACATCTCCATTTGTAATCTTATGTTTCAAATCTGGATTGTTCTTTGAGATAATATTAGAATAAATTGTACGATATTTTTCCTTATAACCCTTTTCTTTCGTTTCACAATTATTCAACTTGTGCATCTCCTCTTCGATGGCTTTTACAGTTGCTAAGATGGATTTCGGAGGATGTTCACTTTCTTTGGCAACGGCATCATATAATGCTTTGATAACCATATCGCGAAGCTTGTGGTTATAAATATTGGTATCTACGCCATCATTTCTACTATTTCTAGGTTTGCTAGAAACAAATTTTTCCTGCTTTTTCGATTCTGCACCTCCGTTAGATGGCTTGTGATTGTGTATCTGCGTATCTTGAGACTGCGCTTGTTGTTGTTTGGCCTTTTTACTTTTGTTAATTGCGTCTTTCCAGGAGCCAATCATTTTCTTGACTAATTTTGCAATGTCAGCATTGCTGGACTTTTTGAATTTGTTCACTTCGACACCAACCTTTGTTTCTCGTAATAGTTTTTCGGTTGGGACGATTTCTTTCTCGAGTATACCCAATATTTGCAAGACTGCCTCATCATTATTTTTAGATTTCTCCAGATTCTTCACCTGAACAATAACTTCCCTTGAGTCCATCTTCGCGAACCCACTCTATCTCTTTGTTTCCCTCCGTCTTCCCAGTTCAAGAGCTTCTCGTGTTTAAAATTTCTCTTAAGATTGAAATTTAAGCTAATGGAGAATCTCAAAACACCGTAAAAACATACAGAAGAACTTTAATTCAATAAACTAGCAATACGAGCATACTAAATGAATCGTTCAGGAGGTAATTCGTCCCAGAATCATTCGCCTTCCAAAGTCGTTTACTTAGGCTCCATACCGTACGATCAAACGGAGGAACAGATATTGGATCTTTGCAGCAATGTTGGGCCTGTAACAAACCTAAAAATGATGTTTGATCCTCAGACTGGTAAATCCAAGGGTTATGCTTTCGTAGAATATAAGGACTTTGAGTCAAGTGCAAGTGCGGTACGTAATCTAAATGGGTACCAATTTGGGTCAAGGTTATTGAAATGTGGCTATGCCACAGGGTCGGATATTTCGTCCTCAGATTCTTCTCAGCAACAACAGCAATCGCAACAATCACAACAGCAGCATAGGCAACAACTTTCACAATCTAACGACGCCCTTTTTTTGAAATTCCCCGAACTTCCTTCCGGTATTGATGTTAATATAAATATGACCACGCCGGCAATGATGATTTCTAGTGAACTCTCGAAGAAAAGCTCAAATGAACAACTAAAGCTCTTAACAGTATTTCAAAATTGGTCAAGACAGAACTCTGATGATGCGGTTGAACTGCTTCGTGAGTGCCCTCAGTTAAGCTTCGTCGTTGCAGAACTTTTATTAACTAACGGAATAAGCAAAGTTGACGACTTAACACAATTGGCTGTACAAGAAAATGAGCTAAATACAAACGGAGATCAAAGTGCTCCTGTAGATCCTAAGTTGCAGACTAAACAAAGAGAATTGCTAAGACAAGTCCTTCAGTTGAATGACAGTGAGATTTCAGTGTTGCCGGATGATGAAAAGATGACATTATGGGATTTAAAGCAAAGAGCAATGAGAGGAGAGTACGGCATGATATAGCAGGTTTTGGTACCTAGTCAAAGTATATAAAGTCATTTATTACCTGCTCTCTGTAAATATTTGGTATGTATTCTTTAAAATAGAATTTTTCAACTTTCGAATCATGAATGATTATGAAAAGTATCGATTGAAAAACAAGCAAGCGTCGAGAGAAAAAGGTTGGAAGGAAGCCATTGCAAAGATGTCTGACCCTCGTAGAAGGAAATCACGTCATACTTTGACCCCTGATAATCTATCTTATGCCATTCAAGTGACAAACCTGCCCGCGGAATGGACGCAAGATACTGTATCATCTGTCTTAGCAGGTTCAGGTCCAGTGGTAAATATCAATTCCAAGACAGATCCAAGAACTGGCAAATTAAGTTCAATTCGTTTCGATTATAAGAGCAGTAAAGACTGTAAAAGGGCATTTGAAATATTGAACAGAATACAGAATTTCCCTTGCACCTTGGAAAGAATCATACCACCAAGTTATAAAGAGATGGATTCACTAGCCACTAAAACAGAACTACAATTGAATAGAGATTCGTTTCCCTGGAGTTTTGGGCTAGACCTGCCCTTCGATATGGTGTCTGAAGTACCGTTGCCTAGAAAGCCGGTACAAACGAGCACCGCAACAAATAACTCTGTGGTTTTTCCAGATATACTGAGCAAGGCCTCGCAACATTTGCCGCATTTTCAGCCTAACGTATTAAGAGCTACCGATCCGGTGTCTACGAATTTGAGTAAGATACCTCCCTTGCAATTAATTGAAATCATTTCAAATTTGAAGATACTTGCAAATCAAGACAGCTCCAAAAGAGTTCAGTTAGAAAACTTTCTCCGGACGAACATAGAAATCTCTGTATCAGTGGCCCAAGCACTTTTGGAGATGGGGTTCATCGATTATAATGTCATCACCAATGTACTGAAGGGACAACCCAGAAATGGAAACGTTATTTTCAATACTGGAGCAAACAATGGTAATGGTAACAGCAATAGTAATAGCGTGGTCAACAGTAGCTCAAATACGCCACTTAATTCCAATACTGCTTCTTTGAATAACGTCTCAGTCCCAATTCCGCCCGCATTTGTTCCCCCAATGTCCCAACAACCGCAACGAGCACCGTTCGGGTTTGTACCGCCACCCATCCCATTTATGCCCCCAAATCCAGTTATGGGTATGCCCTCACAAAATCCAATGATGGGCATGTCACCTCCAAATCCAGTGATGAACATGGGACAAGCTTCCATGGCCCAGAACATCACTGGCAGGATTAATATAGTCAAATTGCAGGCATTACCGCAAAATCAAAGAGAAACCATAGAGACTGTGTTGAAGTTAACAGACGATCAAATAAAGGCTCTTCCTCAAAACCAAAAAGCAATGGTCGAAAGTTTGAAGAAAGAATACACTTTGTGAAGCGAAACTACTTTTAAATTGATTCGAACATGTATTTCAGGCATAGGCTTGGACTGTAGCATTCCCCATGGGTAAGCCTAGCTGTGTGCATATAGATTTACAGTTACCCAAATCCATCCTGCATAATGGGCAAATCATTGATTTTTTCTTACCCACCTGCTGTGTTTTGAGACAACTCTCCAGGCACGTTTTGTGAAAATAGTGTTTACAAGGTAGTTCAACGATTTCTTGACTCTCGGTTTGATTGCCAGCTTGGACTTCCGGGATTGTAATGCTGCTTCTGAACGTTTTACTATTTTTTGATCGTTCTGAGTTGTTGTCGCAGGGATACAGGCTGGATCTTCAACTAGTTGATCGATCTTCTCCGCGGCGGAATTGAAACTCAGTCGCTCAAGGCATATGCAACAAATTTCTGATACTTCCAAACTGCTTGGATTTTGTAATTTCAAATCTTCAATTCCTACTTTTTGGTGATTTCCGTAGTAACCCCCTGGATAATTGTCAACGATTTCCCTCGTTAGTACTATGTGCTTATACTTTTGTGTATCCAGTGTCTCATATGAATCCATTCCAAGGTCATTATGAACTTCATTACCAATACTTCGTCCGTGCCCACGGAGGGTATTGTGCGCACTTCCGAAAATGTATCTAAGGATGGTTACCAAGCGAGGGTGAACTTTTTTTTGATACAATTCAAGTATAGTGAGGGAAATTGCTAGAAGCGCTAATGACACCATCACGATAAGGAGTATTATTTTCGCTTTTTTAGCTTCTGGGTTTAAACCCCAGTCGGCCCCATTTGAACCATCTGAGCTAGCTGGAAACATTAGTTTCTTAATGGATTTTGAACAGTATATCGCAATGTGGTCACTGCTATCAGGAGCTTTATCCCTTATTTCCATGTTTTTAAATTTTCAATTTATGTATTTTCTGTCCCTTAGATAGCTCAATTCAAGAGAAACTTACGCATTCAGAAGTTGGAAGGAAAAAAAAAGATATCTCAACCGTCAATTGAGATGCTAGTATAAGTAGAGTGTAAGGAATTGTATTATTTCATGGCTTTTGTCCCCTTTGGTCTCTTCTTTCCCAATAATATATTCTTCGTGCATTTACTGTCACTTTTCATTTGCCCTAATTAGGTCTTCTTTTGATTGCATGCTAATAAATTTCACATGATGAAAATATTCATGCGAAAATCAAGCGATAGATGCAGTAATATGATATAAATGGGGCTTATTAAATATAGATAGTGATTAAGTGCATTGCGCTAGTTTTATGCTTTTTAGTAAATATTCAATTGCTAGCTCAACCTAGTTTCTGACGCTAATTTACTGATAGAAGAGATCGTACTAACATACAACAAGATGGTAAAGCCAGGTAGGAAGGGTCTAGTGGCGGAAACTCGTTCAACAGGTGTCAAGTTTGAGCCTCCCGAAACGCATGACATGGTACGGTCGCTGTTTGATCCAACGGTAAAGAAGTCTTTTCTGGAGGTTTGCATTACACTTGCTTTGATGTCAAATTTCGCACTGTGTTATTGGCTAGTAAAGACATTTCATCCACATATAGCTAAGAATGTATTCTTGTTTCAGTATTTTTTCTGGAGGCTTTGTTATAACGTTGGTATTGGTATTGTTTTGCATTACCAATCTCGGAGGGAATTTCTTACAAATTATGCGAAGGATAACTCATTATTTGTTAAAGGTTCTAAATCAAAGTTGGCGAAATTTTGTCAATTTGAGCTGTCTACCAAGATGCCTAAGGGTTACGATATGTATTCTTATCCAGAAGAATTGAATGTCTGGCTGTTGTTCCGCCAATTTGTTGATTTGATACTGATGCAAGATTTTTGTACATATATCATCTTTGTCTATCTCTCGTTCCCTGAGAGTTGGTCAACTATGGTCAACTGGAGAACTGCTCTGGGTCTTTCGATGATCTTCTTCAACATATGGGTCAAAATTGATGCACATCGTGTTGTGAAGGATTATGCCTGGTACTGGGGTGATTTCTTCTTCTTACAAGATTCTGAATTGGTTTTTGATGGCGTGTTCAATATATCCCCACATCCAATGTACTCAATTGGTTATCTGGGTTACTATGGTGTTTCGTTGATCTGTGGCGATTATCATGTGTTGTTGGTTAGTCTTTGTGGTCATTATCTTCAATTTCTATTCCTAAAGTACGTGGAATCTCCTCATATAGAAAAGATCTACGGTGATGATTCCAATGGACAGTTCGAAGCTAATAGCCGCGTGGATGATTTAATTGCCTCGAGGAACTACGATTATTCAAGACCTTTAATCAATACTGGTTTTACATTCCAGAATTTTGACAAATTGAGATTAACAGATTATTTTACCTTATCAACGATAATAGCATTGATCGCATGGGTGCTTTTAGCGCAACCAGGCTCGGAAATTTTATTTTATTTGACTTTCATTGCCAAATTGTTAACTTCAGTAGGCGTATCGATTGTTCTCTATAAACAATCAAAGACCAAGTGGTTCACTAAACTATATCTGAAAAACGGGCATACGCAGGTTTACTCCTATCAACAGTGGCAATTTGTTTACAACTATTCATTGGGTATAACATATACTTTATTAGGTTGTGAAACTTTTTCCAAAATCCGTGAACACATACCAAGTCTAGAGAGAACTCAGTTTATTTTTGGCTTAATACTTTGCGCATTGCAAGGTTGGTGTAATTCCGAGATCAGATCGGCTATTTCAGACTTTGGCTGGTTCTACGGTGATTTCTTTTTAAACAATTACATCACGAAAAAGGATATTACCTCGCATGGTATCTATAGGTATTTGAACAACCCTGAAGCTATACTTGGTGTTGCCGGTATTTGGGGGACTGTTTTAATGACAGATTTCTGCTGGCAAAATATTGTTTTGGCCTCTTTATGGACTCTTTCGAATTTTATTCTTGTTAAGTTCATTGAGCAGCCACACATGGCGAAGATTTATGGAGAAACAAGTAGAGTTGGTGGTATAGAGAAAACTTTGCTATCATCAAAAACGTGGAGGAGAATGTCTGGAATGGTTGAAAAAGTGGAACATATTGTTCTCAAATCACTCTTGAGTCAGTCACCAACTGACGAAGATGTAGCTATCACCACCCATGATTTTGAAAGTACTGAAGCGACTGCTAATAATGAGATGAAAGAACTGGAGAATGCTGTTGAAGATGCTATCGATGTAGTGACCGCAAAACTTTCACCAAATTGTAAATTTGAGATTGAAGATCACAGTATCGATTCGAAGTTTATCTTACCTGAACCTATCACAATAAATTGGCAATTACCAAAATCGTTATATAATGAGAAGGATTGGATTGGCCTATATAGTGTTTTGAAGACAGGCAGCGACCGTTCAAGGACTAAAACGGCCTCTTTAGGTCATTGGAGTGCAACCTCCTTCACTGGTTATCCAAGTGATAAACAAAACACTGATTCTATTATCTCTTATGAGCAGAGGGATGGCTTTATTGAAGGTAAAATTACATTTGATTCCAGTTTGCTATACTTTGAATCAGGAATTTATGAATTTAGGTATCATAGCTCAAACTCTCATAAAGTATTACTTGTCTCCAAACCGTTACAGCTGATATTGCCAAAATTTGATGTAACAATTCCAGAAAAGCTGACCAAAGATCTCATTGGTTTCCTCACTAGTATCAACTGTTTCGATGCTGGCAGAGTCAACCTAAACGGAAACAAATATTTCCAACTGAAGACTTTCAAGCAATTCATTAAAGAATCTGTTGATGTTGAACTTTCTTCTGATTATATAAAGAGGGTCAATGGTGACATCAAAGCTATCTCAGAAAGAATTTGTCATATCAAAAAAGTTTTAGATAGTCTAGAGTAAAGCAATTAAATTAAGTATCAACAGTCGTCTTTTCTCTTTGAATTAGCTCGCTTCATTTACTTTATGTATTATATTTACGTTTTTCAAATAGACTAATTAGCTTCTGATAATTGTTTCTGCGATAAATAGCTTATCATGAGACCCTTGTAGTGCAAATACTTTTTTTTGCAAGATGCCAAGCATTCCTGTATATCTTCGTCATTTCCTTGATCTTTCCAAAAGCCGACGACTTCTTCACCTTCCTTTATAAATGCGAATACACTGCCATTATGATATCCACCACTTGTCATATCGAGTACCTCTATGCTGGCATCCGTTAGCGCAAGAGTAATGCTAGTAATACAATGTGGTATTATGGCAGCTATATTGGCATTATTGCCGTTTTCCATATTCCTATCATAGGTCAAGTGTATAAAAATATCAATTCCAGATTTTGGATATCTCGATCTGTTTATCACCGAACTGAAAACATTGGTCAAAAAGCTAGCTAATTCTTTTAGTTGAGCTTTACTATAGTTCTCAGAAGAGCCATTCTTTATTTGCACTGAGAGAGAGGCATTTGAAGTAAATGACCCACGAAGAGCTCTTGGCCCATAGACAGATGATATCAGGGAGAGTTTGTGATTTTGGCTCTTAAACTCCACTAAAGAGGAGCCGTTGCAGTTCTCTATTAGACCAGATCGTAAGAACACTGCTTCTTTATCATCATGAGCGGCCTCTTGTTCAACATTTGCCTTTGCAACGGCATTGAAAGTTATTGGTTTCGCATTTGCGGGCCCTAAAAGTCTTCTTCTGTCTTGCACATTCATTATTGCCGATTTAAGGGAGAACTGAGCTTTGATAAGCAGGTAGAATGCTGTAAGTTCGAGACACTATTCACTAATCAACTAATGTGATGACTTCAATTTTTCAGAAACCCCCGTTTTAAACGATTGAAATATCAGTTTTGATGTCTACGCAGGAGTATACTCATGTAAGCTATTTAATATTTAGAAAGCTGTGGAGATCTCGAGATATCCTCAGGAAGCAATACGTAATTACTAGCAGCT
This sequence comes from Zygotorulaspora danielsina, assembly GCA_030572985.1. NCBI lineage: Eukaryota > Fungi > Ascomycota > Saccharomycetes > Saccharomycetales > Saccharomycetaceae > Zygotorulaspora > Zygotorulaspora danielsina. Next base: position 122,018 of record JAJMCL010000008.1, read on the forward strand.
ACAATGCTTAATACTGGATATATATATATATATATATATAGTAGTATGTCCGAGTATCATAAGCTCTCGCATTGCAGGGTCTTTTTACAGATTACAAAACTTAAATCAGATTTGTTGGTTCATTCCAGGAACGACTCCTGAATGCATTCTCTTCGCACACTTAGACTATGATGAATATATACCACAACCTCGGAGATAATTTACTGTAAGCCTGAAACAAGACTTTCATACATGTCAGAGTCCTTTATTGCCAGTGGCAGCAGAAAGCCTGAACAACGATTATTCCCCTCGCATAATCTTTCAGAACACTGCGCGACATATTAACAACGTGCTATAATGAAAATCTGTTCTCGTACTACTGCGACTTGAACGGCGTTGCGAGCCATTTCAGTTATGTTTTTACGGTAAGCAAGCTTGGGTGTACCTTTTACTAAAGAGGAACTAATGGTCAAGTGACAACCGCTAGACGGTGAAAGAAGGATTATGCTCAATACGACAAGCACCATTAATTGTCAAAAAAAGTGAATTTCTTTCCTCTTGATACATTTTGCCTACGTAAGTCGTAAATAGGCCTTATAAAAGTCATAGTTATACTCTTACTAATAGTCTCACCTGAAATGATGAGTGTGCGTTAGGGTATATGCGAGTTTTGCATTAGCAAAATCAGTAATTTTCTGCCGGTGGGTCGCTTTCCAATTGTTTAAGTCTTTCATGCTCAAGCTCCTTCTTGTCTTTTCCAGCTGGAAGTGAGTCATTTGGAGTATATTGTGGCGCGGGCGGAAATTTCTCGTATGCATATATTGGTGATAACCAATCATTGTTAACATGATCTGGCGATGCCGCACTAGAAGTTAATGGTGACTCCAGGTCATCTTGGCCTTCGATGGCGGCAATCGGTTGTTCCTGTTCAACTTGCGCTATCGGTTCTTCGAGCTTTGACCTCGTTGTTCCAATGACGGTCTCTATCGACATGCCAGTGACGTTACTCAACCTTTTCAGTTTTTCGACATTAACCATATCCTGGTAAGAAATATTTGATTCAATACTTTTTTCGTCATTTAAGGATCTATCTTGGTTAACAGCATTTAGTATTTTCCTTGGCAATTGGTTAAAATGTTTTTTGCTGTCTAAATCGGATGCTATGTCTGCTACGGACTCCTTTCCACTCATAGCTCTTTTCGATTCAGTGTAAACGATATTTTTTTGCGACAAATTTACCATAACTTCAACGTAATACTGAAAGGTGAAAAATTTGTGTAGGGTTGTGAAGGTTGAAAAAGCATCTATAGGCACCTTCAAGTAGACCATCACACTGCATTGTAATTTATCTGGGTCCACATAGAGAGGCGAGACACTTTGACAGATATCTTTGCGAAAGGTTTCCATCGGCTCACCTTTACCACCACCACTCACTCTGCAAATTCTCGCTAACGTAACAATTAATCCGGCAGGATGACAAAAATTTTTGTAATGATGAATAGAAACTTTTATCGGTATTATCTCACCAATTGCAAATCCCGCATTTGAAATATCAACAGATATTGTAACAGTCTTTTCAACTGAGTTTACAGTGTTGTTCGTATTCGTTGACGAATTGGAGTTGGTAGAAGATCTTGTCCCTCTTGTGAAAGATGAGGAAGCTCCGTCACCCATATTCTTGCTTGTATGTCGTACCATTGCGGCAGATTGTAATACAACAGTTTTGACCTTCGGTTTCGGGAGATGAGAGACGTCTTTTGGGACAACAACTGAGAAATCTCTCTCGCAAACTGAAAGAGGCTTCTCTACCTGGTTAGAACCCAAATGTTCCAACGAACATCTTAGGTAATAACTGATTGATCCCCTCTCAAATTTAATAGAACTACAAACTTTCCTCCCCGATGGAACTTTCATTCTGAACGGGAACCTGTGCTCGCCCTTAGTCAGACCATTGACAACCTTGTTCCCGTCATGTTTGTCCCAATCTTTGCCGTAGAGAAAAGTTGACTTCTCCAATATCCTCTCGCTGAGCTTCCTTCTTACTGTCGTTGTAGCACCAACTTTGACTTTTACCTCACATATCAAAATCAGCCTTATAGCCACATTTGTAACATCTTTTTTAATATTTAACACAGTCTCTCCAATAATACACTCGTCTGGTTTCCATATTCTATGCGGTTCTTTGATATCGATAAAAAACTCTCGTACGCCTCCATTGCTCAGCCCATTTCCATAACCAGTTACGAGGTTCATGCTGTGGTTCTTTCTTCTGGGCAAAGAAGATCCGAAGGATGATCGACTGTCCTTCTTGAAAACACTTAGAAATGGCATGAATCCTCTCTACAGTAATTTATCCAGCGCACAATTCAAATTCTATCCAGAAAAAAATCAATATAATTATTAGCACCCCTCCCAAGTTTATCCTTTTCAATTAACTTTCTGAGGAAATCGATGTCTGTAAAATACCCCGAGGATGCCAGAACAGGGCCAGATAGTCCGACTTCACCGGTTCACGACGATTGAAACCCACTTTTATGACTTCAAGTTTTTGTCTTGGCAAAGGAAATCATTCTTAGACGAAGATTACAGCTAGGCCGGGGCCAAGTATTTTTAGAGTTTTGAAGTTTCAGTACGGGTAACAAGATAACACATTGCGCAAACAGCATGGAGTTGGTTGAAGGAGAGGATTACTTTGTTAGTTAAGTTCTTAATATACAATGGACGCTTTAATTAAGGCTACATAGTTTACAGGTGGGGAGTTTAACCCTCTTTTATGTTTGATTCGTGCTGCGATTTCGAACTAATCGAAGGTCTTCTTTGTACCGGCGAAGGACGCGGTGTTTCTTGAGCCCAATGGAGAGTTGTTCGAACCGGAGCCAGTGGATCCAAATCCGCCACGGCTTCCACCACGGCCACCACGACCGCCACGGCTACCACCTCTAAAGTTGCCACCACGGCTTCCACCGCGAGAACCACCGCGAGAACCACCACGGTTACCACCGTCGTTGTTTGGTCTTGGGGTGGAGTAGTCTAATCTAACTGGTCTGTTGTCGATGTACTCACCCTGCAAAGCATCTAGAGCCTTCTTGGCGTCTTCGACGTTGCCGTATTGAACGTAACCGAAGCCCTTTGGTTGTTCGGTTTCAGGGTGAGTTGGGATACGGACGGAAACGATGTCACCGAATTTGCCAAACATTTCATAAATGTTGTCCCTGTCAGCGTTGAAAGACAAGTTACCCAAAAACAAAGTCTCGGAAGGTGTTGATGGAACGTCACCGAATTTCTTGGCACGGTCGTCTCTCGCGTTGCCACCGGCTGGCTTGCTGGTGGACATGTCACAGTTGATTGGTCTACCGTCGATTTCTTTGCCGTGCATTTCTTTAACAGCTTTCTCTGCATATGATTTGTCTTCAAAGTCAACGTAACCGTAACCACGAGATCTGTCGGAATCTCTTTCTAAGATGACTCTAGCGCTAACAACACCGCCAATGTGGTCGAATTCGTTCTTTAACCACTCATCATCGATTGACCACGATAGTCTACCAACGAAAATAGTGGCTGGCTCGCCGGAAAGTTCAACCTTAGCCTTCTTACTGCTTGATTCTTCAGCGGAATCTTCAGCTTTACGCTTCTTTGAGGATTCTTCGTCGTCAGATGAGGAAGACTTGGAAGATCCAGCTTCCTCTTCATCGGATGAGCTGTCATCGTCAGAAGATGAAGAACCTGAGTCAGAACCAGAATCAGAGTCAGAAGACGACTCGGTTTCAGCCTTAGCAGACTCTTTTTCTTGAACTTTTTTCTGCTCTTCCTCCTCTTCGGAGCTGGAGCTGGAGCTGGAGCTGGAGCTGGAGCTTGAGCTTGAACTCGAGCTAGACTTCTTTTCCTTTTTGGTTTCCTTCTTCTCTTTTTTGGTTTCCTTCTTCTCCTCTTCGCTTTCGCTGTCAGAAGAAGAGGAGCTGTCAGAAGAGGAGCTGTCAGATGCCGAGGAGCTGTCTTCGTCACTCGAGGAGGATGAAGCAGATTCAGATGAAGATTCAGATGCAGAGACGTCTACAACTTTTTCCTCTTTCTTACCCTTGACACTTTTGTCGACACTTTTCTTAGTAGAAGCTTTAGCAGCTTTTGAAGTCTTGGCCATCTTGATTATTACCTATCTGATTGATTATGTTGGGAACAAGTACTAACTTTTACAAACACACACTCAAAGTAGTTGTTAAAAACTAGAAAAGTTCTTTCAGCAAGCGATGCGATGCGATGAGCTCAAGTTTTGAAAAATTTTCAGGCTGAAAAAAAAAGGTAAAAGGTCATCTTTTCGTACGTATTGTGCACAATGAGGAAATAATACTGTGAGGGCATCTCGAACTGAGATAACGGGCATTGGTGGATATTGCTGGGCATTGTAGCTTTTCAAGCTGTTGAAATGTCTTAAAAACTATGTAAATTTCAACAATTAGGTTGGCTGAGGGCCGGTTTTATATCTGCTTGGGTGCACTCACAGCAGTAGAAGAAGAGGAAGTGACAAGCACAGCGGTATTGATCTTAGTTTGATTGCCGCGTTCTGTTGTTGAATTAGCTGGCTGGAAGTAGCTGGCTGGCCAATAGAGGTAGAATTTGAGGTTGGTGAGCTTGAGGCGTCTGTGGGAGCAAGTGATGATGAGCTAGGAGAACTTGATATTACGGGGCTGGATGTGCTACTGTCATAGTTTATTGTAGTAGTCAACATGTCGTCTGTGATGGTTTGCGTCACCATGGTCTGCGTACTATCTGGTATTGCACTTAAGTTGCCATATTGAACAGTTGTCGCTTCACCCGAAACCGTTACTACGGTGGGTGGCGGAGTGCTGGAGCTGCTATTCCAAGACTGAGCCTCAGTAACCGAGGCTTGAATTGTACTCTCAACTGTCCGATTGAAAACATCTGTTGATACAATTGAATTTTTTATTTCAGTTGTGATGGCTTGAACGAATACCGAAGTGGCTACGAAACTTGCAGTGCCATTCACTGTTGTTGCGATCAATGACGTTTCCTGGAAAGTTTCTAATGCAGTGACTGGTACAATTACGGGTTTTGTCTCCTCTGTGGTTAATGTATCAACAGTTTCTGTAATTATTACTTTGGTATCGGAAGGTCTATTGATTATCGTATTATTTGTATCAGAAGCACTAGTGATGAAGACGGTGATCAAATCAGCAGTTTGAGCGGCCACTTCGGATGTTTGCATTACGGTTGCAGTTGTACTGCAGACACCATTACTGACCGTGGTTTCCGTCGTGGTCACTGTGTTGTTTATTTGAACAGTCGCGGTCATCATCCCGCTACGATCAAAAGTGACCGTATAAGCGCCTGCCACCGTTTGGTTTTGCACGATGGTGTTGTAAAGGGTCTCTCTCGTAGTAACCGTGACGGTTCCCGACCCCGTTACCAGTTTCGTTTGCGTTACTGTGGCCATTGTATCCGAACTGTCGGAAAGCGCGGTACTCGTTACAGTAGCAGATGATGTGCTTACGAAAATTGTGTTAGGAATCGTTACAGTACGCTCATATGTTGTACATGATTCATTCCAATAGTTCGTAGTTGTCACCGTGTCTGTTACCGTGTCTGTTACTGTGTCTGTCACTGTGTCTGTCAAAACTGACCCCGATGCAACCATTGTAGAAGTGACCTCATTTATTGTCGAAGGACTGTTGAATTTAGTGATAGTAAATGTCTCTGTCACTGTAGACATCTCAGATAAGCCAAGGGTGTACTCAACTGAAATGGTCTCCACATGAGTCACCGTGCTTATAACATTTGATACACTTGTCGTTATTACCGTTGCTGTTCCTGTATGAATAACCGTGTTGTTCAGTCCCGAGGCAGTGATATATACCGTTGCTGGAGCTTGACTGGATGGCGTGTACGTCACTGTCTCAGTAAGCGTCGAAATGTTTGCAACAACGGTCATTGTAGCTAAATTGGAAATGGTTCGCGTGATAGTTTTCTGGACGTCAGTAGAGCTTGTTGCTGTGGTGGTCGTAGTGTAGATAAATGTTCCTGCTGATGGACACAGTCCAGAAATGCTGACAGTGTAGGCGGCTGCAACAGTTTCCATATGAGTCAGGGTACTTACTACGTTCGATATACTTGTCGTTATTACAGTTGCTGTTTCTGTTTCTGTATGAGTTACCGTGTCATTCAGACCTGACGCAGTGATATACACCGTTGTTGGAGCTTGACTGGATGGCGTGTACGTCACTGTCTCGGTGAGCGCCGAAATGTTTGCAACAACCGTCGTTGTAGCTAGACTGGAAACGGTTTGTATAACGATTTTCTGGACGTCAGTTGGTGTTACTACTGTAGTCGTTGTAGTGTGGACAACTGTTTCTGCTGATGGACACAGTCCAGAAACGCTGACAGTGTAAGCGGCTGCAACAGTTTCCATATGAGTCAGGGTACTTACTACGTTCGATATACTTGTCGTTATTACAGTTGCTGTTTCTGTATGAGTTACTGTGTCATTCAGACCTGACGCAGTGATATACACCGTTGTTGGAGCTTGACTGGATGGCGTGTACGTCACTGTCTCGGTGAGCGCCGAAACGTTTGCCACAACCGTCGTTGTAGCTAGACTGGAAATTATTTGCGTAACAGTTCTTTGAACGTCAGCAGAAGTTACTACTGTCGTCGTTGTAGTGTGGACAATTGTTCCTGCTGATGAGCAAAGTCCAGAAATGCTGACAGTATAAGCGGCAGCGTCGGTTTCTATTTGAGTTACAACACTTGTTTCCGTGACTGTATCTGTTTCAATCTGAGTGATTGTATCAGTAGACGCAGGGACTGTTGTTGTAGCTAGACTGGAAATGGTTTGCGTGATTGTTTGTTGGACGTCAGCAGTAGTTACTACTGTCGTCGTTGTAGTGTGGACAATTGTTCCTGCTGATGAGCAAAGTCCAGAAATGCTGACAGTATAAGCGGCAGCGTCGGTTTCTACTTGAGTTACAACACTTGTTTCCGTGACTGTATCTGTTTCAATCTGAGTGATTGTATCAGTAGACGCAGGGACTGTCGTTGTAGCTAGACTGGAAATGGTTTGCGTGATTGTTTGTTGGACGTCAGCAGTCGTTACTACTGTCGTCGTTGTAGTGTGGACAATTGTTCCTGCTGATGAGCACAGTCCAGAAATGCTGACAGTATAAGCGTCAGCGACGGTTTCTGTTTGGGTTACAACGCTTGTCTCGGTGACTGTATCTGTTTCGATTTGAGTTACTGTTCCGGTGGAAGCAGAGCAACTAGCCTGAACAGTGACAGTTGTTTGAAGGGTCACTTGGGCCGTGTTAGTCACAGTCTCTGAAGCCACTGCCGAGATAGTGGAGTAAACGGTTATCTCATTTGTCTCAGTAATCGTGTTTGAAATCGTACCATAGCTTGTAACAAGATCCGTGATGGTTTCTGTAGTAGTCTCCCATTGGGTATTTTGTATTGTTTCAACACTTTGCTGGCTACATTGGCTTATAGGTGAGCTGCTTATCGAAATTGTACTGCAGCTGGGGCAAATCTCTGATGTGACTGTGCTGGTAGTCTTGATGGTTGGGATTTGGCTTGAAGAGCTACAGCTTGGGCAAATGGTAGACGTGGTTGTACTGAAGTCTGAGGGGCTTGAACTTAAACTAGAACTAGAACTAGAACTTGAACTTAAACTTAAACTTGAACTTGAACTTGAACTTGAACTTGAACTTGAACTTGAACTTGAACTTGAACTTGAACTTGAAGTAGAATGAGAAGAGACGCTAGAAACGGGACTTGAAACTGGAGTGACAGAACATGGGCAGATGTATGATGTTTGAACAATTGTTTCCTGTCTTACCGTAGTTGTCAAACCCAACACATGAGAAAAGAGCGATGAAATATAGATTATTGATAAAAGATCGAGTAACATAACGAACGAATGGATGCTTGAACAGCCGACTATTTAGCAAGTAAAACAACTCTGTTTCCAGTAGAAAACAATCATTGAACAGATCATATTAATATTATAAATTGCCAACGATATTTATAATCATTATTCCACGTCAGTTTCCACTTTACTAGTGTCTGTCTAACTTGAAAGAAGACTCTGAAACAAGCTGCAACACTACAGATATGTTCATATATATGTTTCAAACACTGTCGTCCGTCCTCAATATGGCCTTTAAGATCCTGGAAAAATAAGCGTGCCTGGCGCTTAGCTAAATTGTAATCGCTCAAAAAGGTAATTACATGTAACAGCTACCGGAGCAACTCGACACTGTATAAGGAGCTCGAGGATCTTATTGAATGGAGGTATATAGATAATTGTGTCCCAATTTCTCATTGAGGCACAGTAAAGCAACTAATAACATGCTATGAGAAGAACCGATTTGTTTATTTTAAGCTATGTGAAACATGGCTACTATAACCCGTTAGGGCTTCGACAATAGACTGAAAAGACAGTTATGCTAAAAGGAGTGCCCCAACAAAAGTTATAGTGTTGCCATTTTATTGATTTAAATTTAAACTACCTTGTGAAAGTTGACCCTAAACAAATAAACGTTAAATTGCTAGTCAAATACAAAAAAAAAAAACAGATATAAATTTATGTGTCCTCAAAAGTTAATGCTGTAAAAAAGATGAAACCCGTCAAATTGTGTTAATGCTACCTATTAGACCCTGGAACTACCGAACTCGAACTCTCTTAGCCGCATAGCGGTATCGGCGTGCGAATCGTTCCTTGGACTATGTGAATCTGAAATTGATGACCATCTCCTGGGCACCTTCTGTCGCGGATCAAGTTCAGGCAATACGTTCTTTAACGTTTGATGATTGTTGTCGCTTTCAACAGCTACTGAACTCGAACTCGAGCTATTTGGCGCCGCAGACGTGGACCCTCGTTTCAAACTCAACGAGAGGGTTGGTATCATCGTATCAATGGGAGCGGCTCCGCGCTGACTTGTGGTTGGAATACTCACCGGACTAGCCTTTCGCTGTGGACATGAAATGGAGCTTCTCGCGCTCCCACTTGACAAGCCGTAGTGATAGTTCAAATCGTCGTCATAATTCGCCGCAAAACCGACATCCCTGTCCGTCTGCTGCAGTAAAGGCGGCCGTAAAGACTGCCGTCCTTGGCACAACTGCCTCCTCAATTGCATATTCTCCTCTCTGAGCATGTCGACTTCTCTCAAAAGTCTCATCACTTGGGCATCTTGCTCTTTCTCCATTTCATTGATAATCTCTTCGCAGGACAGCTTTCTCTTTTGCATTGATCTCGCAGACAGAGGCTGCAAATGCAGCCCAAATTGTTTTGATCTTGGCGAATCCTGCATATCTACACTTCTACGCATGTTAACTGTATTTATGTGTAATCCTAATATAGCTGCGTAATGAATGCCATCAATGAGCTTTCGAATTGGCACCTACACTTATATACTCCCTTTTCATTAGCTCCACGTTTCTATCTTTATCTTCCTTGGATCAAAAAATGATAAGACTTCCACGTAGGCTCCCTTCTAAACGATCCTGCACATTCTCAACGGAAATGTCTCACACACTTTTGATCTGCGCTCACTAAGCCATGTTTGAAAATCATTAGTTTCGATTAGATAACACCCAAAAACACGGACCAACGGTCTGACCGTAGAATGGAACATCATCGACGTATCTATTGACACTCCAACGGAAGCTCAAAGGCTCCCGTTGTCGTATATTAGAAGATTGCATATACGAAATGTGATTTATGTAAGGAAGATGAATGCAAATATGCGGATGAAAATGGAATTACCAGCATTGGTATTCTTCGAAATATTCAACAATGGCATGCGGGTTTTCAACTATCGTCTTAGCCGTGGAATCTCTTGCATGATCTACGAACGAGGCCGGTCCACAGCATACGACGGCCAACGGACCATCACTTATGGAGTTGCTGATTAATTTCTCAACATCACAACGCCCATTTCGAAGAGAAGTAAACGGTTGGAGTGTGGCGAGAACGTCCGTGTCGGTTGTGCTACCATACCGCGTGACAGTGTTCCTCGTTAGATGAATGGTGAGATGCACCGGGAGAGTTCTTAGTAGTAGTAATTCTTTTTCGTAAGCTCTCAGGATGTCGAGTTCTCTCACGGTCAACACGAGATCAATGATTCTGTTGCTTTGCTTAGTGCCTAGTTCTATGGCGTGTGATAACGGGCCAGGTATACCAGTGCCTCCGGCCAGAAATAGGAGTCTATCTGATTTATTTATTGGCGACTTTGATCCGTAAGGGCCTTCTATCAGGACCTTCATATCTAACCGGGAGCCATTTTCTCTCAATTTTTGGAGTATTGCGTACGTAGCACCCTTTTTGGGCTTGACGACAAGTATGAGCTCATCGTCTAGCTGAATGACAGTAAATGGATGCGATTGCCAGAATATTGAAGGCTGCATAAAGTAGAGAAAAATATATTGCCCAGGTTCAAAGACTTTTCGACTTGCTGCGGGGGGAAGCTTGATGGTAATTCTTATCAGGTCCTGACCGACAAGTTGTAAATTGGCGGTCAGGAAGCCGAATTTCAGCACACGTATAATTCGTATTATCCTTTCGAAAACCCATAAGGCTATGGGGACATAGATGGTTGATCCAAAACCAAATTGCTCGACATGCTTGAAATAAGCGTAAAAAAATATTACAACAAGTGCGATATGTGTGTACAGAAATGTCTCGTACGCATATTTTCTGAATAAGCCAATTGATAGCACCAAGAGCCCCAGACATGATGTGGTGGCGACAACTCCAAATCTCCAATATGCCATAGAAGACGATTCTCGATACGACTTCAATAGCGTTGCGTAAAGTGCGTATGCCAACGAATGTACGCACGTCTCTAATATCATGACTCTTCCGATCCATTTATGTAATACAATCATTGTTGTGTATTTGAAGCCAGTGAAGGCTTCAACGATGCTATTTCTAGCGCAGAAAAGTATAATGAGGGGAATTTGAACCACTGCGATAATACCAGATCTGTCACCCAGCAACCTTATCAATTGGATTAGCTCTGTAGGAAAGAGAATATTATAATGGTCTAATTGATAAGCTATAGCAAGCGTTACCACTGAGAGCAGAGCGTACCCTAATACCATAGCACCTTCGAAGGTAGTAGGTACCAGACCGGTAAATAACCAATTTATTTCCAAAGGCGACGCATGTTTTCCTCCCAATGTCGGCAGTATCAAATAGCCTCTAATTAGATTTATGATTCTATACTTAAGGATTAACCTTGATAGCGCACTCGAATTTATAATTTTAAATCCCCATGATACCAGTGCAATAAGCATAAAATAGCCATAGGGTATCAGGCCATAGATGAAGCTTCTATCTAAATTTGAATTGTAATAATGATATGCATTAGCTATCTTATCCCTCATTGTCTTATCTACCTCAATCGGGCATGCCAATGGATCTTCCATGTTGATATACCCCAGCTGTGGCAGATACCTTGATGCATTGTTCCTTGAAGCATTGTATTGCTCAAACGTTAATTCTCGAGCGAACTGAGGGTTCCCCGATAGACAGAGCTCCTTCACGTTACTATATGTTTTTTCGAATAGTAAATCCCTGTTTTCAGGCACTCTGTCATCAAGCATATCATAGATACATGTGCTCCATGAACCAAACGCAGGCTCATACCCGCAAATCGCTGCAAAAAATCCTGCATCCTCATACATCCATCTCACCTCGGATAGATACACTCCACATCCCAGCACAGAGTTCGATTGCAATGAATCGAGCTTGTGCGACTTGAAAGCGGTAACCACTGCTAGCAACATGAAAACGGCGGCGCCAACCATTACTACAAAATTAGCAGCCGAATTAGCAACGATTACTTTCAAGACTCGAGGAAGAGGGCACCCGTTCCTCAAATTCTAACCAATTCTGGTCATTTTTATCGTTTGACATCCTTCAAAGGTGTCACAAGAATAAGAAAAAAATTGGGTGCATTTAATTCTGCCCTCGCCAAGCATTTTTCCTCACTTGAATAATGCGCCATGAGAGGAATATATCATGTTATGCAACCTGCTAGTAGTAAACAGATTTCCTGACAATCGCACAATTTCTAGTAGCTCTGGTTTTGTGTTTTGAGTGGCCTATTATCAAAAATTTTTAAGTGACAGTCCTTAAGACTGGGAAACTTCAAGCACGCAACAGTCACCCAACTCTAGTGACTCGGGTTCTTTTCGAATAGCTTCATGCCGCGGAAAACTCACCAACGTATATCGATATATTCCAGGGCCTACACGGTTTTGTTCACCAATTTGCATTCTTCATTTCGAAATTGTCACCGCTGCCCACGATGTACAGATGCCCATATGCTGCCGCTATGAAAGAATTTGCAACTACCGCTAACAGGTAATAATAATCAATTTAAACGTGGGAGAAAGTTTCAATTAATGCCAACGAAGAAACTTATATATATATATATAGGATGGCTAAGGAACTGGTTTCATCAATACACATGGTAATAAAGGGAGAAACTCCACTGTAAAAAACAGAGCAAGCGTTGGAATATGGCTTTGGTTCGTTTCGTTGTGGGACTGATCTGGAGCAGCCTGCTAGTTGTGGCTTCACCTGTTAGGAATGGGGAAGAGACTTTAGAGAATATCTTATCTTCAACTTATTCCTTGTCTGATGATAACATCGTCGATGCTATTGTGCTAGCTTTGAAAGATGCTTCAAGTTCAAATGACACGTGTGGCGCATGCGTCGACCGTTTGGCTATCGGTAAGTCGTTGGCTTTGGCCAGACCTGATTTGGTCCCAGTAACTTTTGAAAAATGGTGCATAGCCACTAAATATCAGAGTAACAGTACTTGCCAGACTAATTTTGCAAGAAACACTGTGAAAAGTGGTACTACAGGCTCCAATTATGCTGACATGTTGCAGCTGATGGATCCTTTTGGTTACGATGGTCAACTGTACTGCCATTACAAAGATAATGCAGCCTGTGGTAAGCCGGTGACCCCAAATGTGAGTTTATCCAATATGTGGCCTGCAAAACAGGCAAAACATTTCGTTGCACCTGAGCCATCTGTTAACGACACCTTCAACGTACTGCATATTTCTGATTTTCATGTTGAGTTGGACTATACAGTTGGTGCTGAAGCAAACTGTACGGATTCGATGTGCTGTTCTCCACACTCCGTGAACAGCATAAAAAATGGAAGCTCTCAACCATACCAAGGTATCTGGAATTCATTTTATGAAAATGCAAGCTATAATGCAAATAATGAAACCTATAATAAGGGTGTCTACGTCGATGTTTTCAAGAATAAGTCAATATGGGCCCCAGCAACCACATTCGGTAACTATGAGTGTGATTCTCCGGAGGTCTTGATCAACTCATCGTTGAATTCAGTAATTGATTATTCGAAGGATAATCAATTAGACTTTAAATTCGCGATTTTCACTGGTGATTTAGTTGATCATGATGAAACACAATATACAGATTACCAAATGACAGTCGATTCTGAAGAGATAATTCTTAGAGATATCAAGAACAGACTAGGCTCCATTCCAGTTTATCCAGTTTTGGGCAACCACGACAGTTATCCGTATGGTGAACTGGCTCAAGAGGGCTATGGCTTTTCGAATAAGTTCACCTGGAACTCAGAGTTGTTAGCAGATATTTATGAAAATTATGGCTGGATAAATGCTTCAACTGCTCAATATTCAAGGAAACACTATACTGGATTTGCTGTTGATACTGATATGGGACTTAAGGTTGTTTCCTTAAACTCGAATTGTTTCTACAAGAAGAATCATTATGCTTACTGGAACGCAACCAATCCAGACACTTTTGGACAATGGGAATTCTTGATCGATGAGCTTGTCCAAAGTGAAGCAAAGAATCAAAGAGTTTGGATCATTGCTCATATTCCACCAGCCACCGATGGTCTACCTTTGCCCTCTAAGGTGTTTACGGAAATTATCGAGAGATTTTCTCCATACACTATTGCCGGAATCTTTTTCGGTCACACTCACTATGATCAATTTAACATCCTATACGCTGGGTCAGGCAACGATACGAAAACAATAGCAAATGTTATCAATTTTGCCTGGATCAGTCAATCTATCACACCATATGTTGGTAATAATCCATCTTGGAGATACTATGAAGTTGATAAAAAAACCTTTTCTATTATGAATGGTTACAATTTCTACACCCAACTAAATGAAACATACAACAATAATGGTGCCGAACCCGAATGGGAGTTCGAGTACTCAGCAAGAGAAGGTTATAACATTTCGTGGCCAGAAACTAATCCGTTAAATGGTAGCTACTGGCATCAAGTAGCACAAAAAGTGAAAACTGATGTTAATTATAGACAATTATATGAAAACTACTCAAAAAGATGGTCTCCAGCCGTTCCTGATTGCACCAAGAAAGGCCAATGTATCTTAGACTATTGTACTTTGACCAGTTTTAATTTAGATGATTATGATAGTTGCGTTGCTCAACTCTAATCAATGAAAAAAAAGAAGCTTTCAATAGCATGTAAATTTTTTAGTTCTTAAACAATTATTTTATAAACTTTAACGATATATCTAGCATTAATTAACTGGATTCACTGACCGATTCGGTGGTTTCCTCTGGCTTCCCGTTCCTTAGAAGGTTGAAGTCTTTTTGAACAAGACTTAAAGTAGTTCCTTTCGAACCATCTTCCCTCTCAAAAGTGTAGTTAGCAGCATCAGCTTCAATATAGACCAGGGCGCTGCAAAATATAATGTTAGTACCACAATCTCTTCAATAACAAGCATAGGCAACGTGCTATACATACCCCTTTCTGACGTATTGCGTCAAAAAATTAATTTGTGGCTCTATGAAAACGGTGACATTGAACCAATTCGTTTGACCGTCTCTTCTAGGTTGCGAAGCAACGCTGTACTTTAAATATCTTGTGTTATTTGCTGAAGTATATTCGCTGAAGTCACTGCCAACACGACCAACTATTGTCATCTTTGACAAATCAAACTTTCTGGAAGTGGCATGGAACGAACGAATCTGGCGCAAAAACATAACTGGTGTATCTGGTTTGAGTATCTAACTTGCTTATGGGATTGCTTCACTTTCTTTTGTTGTTTGTTGTTATCGTGGTTTTTCTCTAAGGGAAACAATCAAAGTTCATCGAATGCGCCCTAAAATGAAAAAAAAAAGAAGGAAAACTCTTGCTGCTTGGATACTTCTCAACGCCCAAAAAATAATATCGAGACTTTACTTATAGACAACTGGAGCTTAAGTGCCGTTGTTTGCATCTTTATATCGTCAAGTACAAAAAGGACCGGAAGTAAAGCAGTTTGTTGTCTGTATGGGTCACCTGAGGTACAATTCTACCTTTTGGTTCACTGTCATAACGAATCTTGCACAATTTTGGACGTAGCACTCAGTTGTGGTAACTTGACCATCTTCGGAATCTGCCTCATGTCTTAAGAGGCACCATCTAGACTTCTTACTACTCGTTGAGTTATGCTCAACAGCCCTTGTGCCAACGACCCAGCAAGGCTACCAAATAGAATCTCGGAGAACAGATAGATACCCAGCAATGTGCATAGCATCGTAATGATCACTCTAGTGTCTCAGCCAGGCTCTGAAACTGTCTTAATTCAGCGCCGTCGTGCACTACCTTGAAAGACCTAAGCGATAAGCCCTACTTTTTTGGTGGATTATTGATATATTGAAGGGGAACATGACGATTTCTAAACTGCTCTGGCATATATCACCTCAACGATTCGATATTGAAGGTGCTGTGTTGTGTAACACCTTTAAAATTGGTTGGAAATATCCTAGGAGGCTATCATGTCGTTCAACACTGCGTTTATGAGGCATCGCGGCTCTCGATCCGCTATACAAGCCACGATAGCGAACGCGGATGTCCTTCATGAGCCCGACTACGATATTGATAGTGTTGAAACGTTTGATAATGTCAGGATACTGAACAATCCTGATACGGAAAGTTACGGCATAACAACGAGCGAAGAATCGAGAAATGGCGCTGTTCTGCATGAACTGAGATCTGAAGAGTTCGCAATACTGTCCACAGAGAGCTCCTCATCATCAGATATTAATATGCCAACGCCAGAGAACCTCTTGGTGTGCTCGATATCCTCGAGCAATTCTCAAAGGATCGACGAATGGTGCATGAACAATGAGTTGGATGAGTTAACGGCAGCTCAGAAACATGCACTGACTAGTTTAAGAGTACAAGATGCTATGCAATCATGGGGGACGGATCAACAGTCTCTCAGTAGTTTTACAGGAAATAATAAGAGCAAATTCCAGCTCAAAGGTGATCAGTATGAGAATTATACTAGAAAGATGTTAACGGGGCTCAATGATGAGCAACTATCCAGGGTCAAGCGTTTAACAAAAGAATTATTACCCCTCCTAAGAAATAGTCGTCGTTCCCATCCAGCATTTACACACAGATTTCAAAATATTCCGTCGGTATTCCCACAACGAGATCTGCTACTTGCTTACTCTTTGCAATATAACAAACCGGATTGTTCAAGTACGAAATTTCTCGACAAATTCGCATCGGTATATCTCGATGACGGTATATCCATCTCGAGCCATGGAAACAGCTCATGGTTGAGTTGGACGTTGGTACCTAGACTAACAGATAATGATTTTGCGTAGCTAGCGCTGGCAACAAGAGGCTACATTAACGGAGTGGGGGAATATATATATAAATACGGTTCATATGGGTCATTCAATAATTTTACATACAACAATTAATACTAATTCTACTGTCAATATTTACGCTGATTAAGATAAACCATGGTAATTACCAGCAGTAATGGTGCGTGTCGTTGTGACATCAGTCCATGACCCGCCAAATGGATCTTTTTCGTCAAGTTCTTGGTACCTTAAGGAAATATCACTTACAATACCAACTTCATCTTTACTTTGGTCGCGCATAATAAATTTAGTGATGACACCATTTTCTGTTTCCTGTGCAAGTCTATCAGTCATAAACCTTGCGATCAATCTTTCTTCACCATCCCTCTTTAAAATCACTGGATCCTTAAATCTCCAAGCAATCCTTTTCTTTTCTTTACTGAATGAACCTTGTGGCTTTGAGAGTGCACTCGTTGCAGTAGCGCCCTGAATTGAAACAAGAACGGCTAGATCTTCTAAAACAAGCTGTTCTATTTGATTAGAAATTGTTGGTGACATTTTTATAGTCAATACTACACTTGCCTGATTCGGTTCAAATCTCCAAACGGGGTGTATGACGATGGGTACTGTCGGTTTTTTCATCGAGTATTTGATAGCTCCCAGCGTTCTTGAATCGATAAACTGAGGACTAATTTTGAAATTTTCAGCATCGACTCGTTCAACAAAAGCTTGATTCATAATTACTTTTGAAAAATTTGCTGCATTACCGACTTTCAGATTAATTCCAATCGGTAAAGGCGCGTTCATTGTATTATTTCTCACATAGCTAAAGGCAATTTCACCTATCAGTTGAGACTCTTGTAATACTCCGTCCTTGAAAGTTGCGTTAATGACTTCAGCTATGCTGGCGCTCAGCCCAAACTTTGTGGTCTCCAAAGAGCTGTGTTGGAATACGTTCTGGCCTATTAAAGAGGCCGAAGATCCAGTTGTCTGTGGATTCAACATTGTCAAGCTGCCGGTAAGCTGTGAAGTTAATTGTGGTGCTTCATTATTGTTGGTTGTCGATTGATTGGTTACAACAGTACCATTACTTGCTCCTCGATTTGGTGAGGTGAATAATTCAGAATTTCTAAAAGTGTTTGTGTGCTTCCTTGAAGGGGGAAGAGCAGGGGCCCGGATATGTAAGGCTTTCGCATCTACTTGACCTTGCTGAGGACTTGGCTGCATTGTCGAGATATGTTCAACAGGTTCACTTGGCAACGGTTTCATCTTCGATTGCGGTTGTAAAGGCACTTGACTCATCGAGAGTGGTGTATGGGACAATTCACGCTGCGAATCTGCTTTATGCGGAGTATCTGGCCTCGAAAAGCTATCTTCATGACTCGTTCCATTTGTTCCTATTTGAGACCTTGATTGAAATGTTGAAGCTGTATTATTAAGATTAACAGGTCTGTACAAAGAGTCTGATTCCTTCGAGCTTTGCATGGTTGAACGGCGTCGTGCTGTTTGATCAAGATTTTCACTTGTTGCTTGGCTTTGAACTTGACTTGTCGAGGAAGTTCTTGTTGATGACCTATCTCTTGCAGAGGACCTCCCACTTGCGGAGGAATTGTTAACTTCGCCCTCGACGATAGGGGAATCGATTTCCTTGTTGAACAGTGCAGACTTTTTATTTTTTAATTTATTTCTGCTGAAGATTGAACCCATCTTAGATTTTAATTTATTGGTTGACTTCTTATTTTTCAAAGAAGGGTTATTTTGAGAATCAGAAAATTCCTCATTCATCAAATCGTGATGTAAAACAGTAGATCCTGAGGTGAACCTATTCCCGAAAGTACTTTTGCGCTTCGTCTTCCGATCTTCGACCTCTTTCTGATTCGGTAACACATCAAACTTGTATCTGCTAGATTCGCGAGCAAACCTATTAATCTCTTTTTGCGGATCGAACTCCAAAAGCTTCGTCACTGAGACTTCGTTTTTTTTGTTAACGTTCAAAAGATAGTCACTTATAGCCGTTTGGTACCCTAAAGACGCATTCTTCAGTGACTCCAAACGATTGTAATCAATGTTTTCGAACAGTTCAAACAGATAAGGCACCTCGGAGTCCCATTGCTTGTTTGCATCATCTAACTTACCGTCAGCATCATTATTCTTACTATGCGCATCTATTGTAGCTGCGATTTGACTCAACTTTGAATGCAGTCTCTTACTTTCACTCCATTTGACATCATGTTCAGTCGATTTTTGTAATTCCGCAATGATTTCGTTGTCCAAGGTATGGTAAAGATCCGTCGTTGCCTTTAAATCCTCCTTCAGTCCGGTAACTATGGTTTCCCAAACAGATTGCAATTGACCTAAAGACTCAAACTGGAACTTTGACATCTCCTGAGCGGATAAAACGTTACTGTCGACCATCTGCTGTCTGAGCAACTTGTTTAAATCCTCATTTTCAGCCACAATCTTCCGTAATTGCTGGGTATAACTCTTTTTCAACTGCGAAACCTCCTTGAATAAGACATAAAAGTTCTTGTTGATCAGTTTGGCCTGAGAAAGGCGTATTCTTATTACCTCACTTGCTTCCGAAGGAGTCTTGGTCGTCAATATGCTGTCAGCATAGGCTGTTCTTTCCACAGACATCTTGTCAAAACGCACCTTAGTTACTCACGCTATCTTAACCCTAACAATCACCAACGCTAAATTACAATGCTCAAATTTAAATAATACCCATCAATAAGTAATAGGAGAGATCAGTCTTGGTACTCTGCAATTTGACTGTTTCGTATGACGAGACATGCAGTCTAAAAGGCAACATCCTGCGAGCTGGAACCCCGATTTGACAAAAAGCGACTAGACTTCTCTCTATGAAGAAGCGTGTACGACAATTGGGTAGAATTAAAGTAGGGTACGATGTGCACCAGTACTATAGAGTTCAATTTGAAGTAAAAATGCAGGGCTTGGTATACTCAAAGATTGCAACATCCCATGTATCGCGCCTAAGCGCATCATGTCCATAATTGGGGCTGAAAAACTACTACTGCACGAGGTCTAGTTCCCGAATGTCTTGCGGGGTTTGTGACTTTTGAGACCAATCCTCGAATGACGATAGTGACTAATAATTGGTTTACGCTGGTTTGCAGCCACGCAGAAGAGTTATAGCGTCAGTCGCCTTCGATGTAATGATAATACAACCAGAAAAGCCATTGAGGTTGTATTATTGATTAAAAAATTATTATTTGCTAGCGAATTATATGTATGATATGTATAAATGTGTTTTCATAAGTGGCGTCTGTGCCATGCCGTATTTTTTTGATGAAGCTACTTGTTTAAGGCTTTTTGGGTATTCTGAAGATATTCTTCATGAGTGCTGTTGAGGAACTCAACACGGTTCTTTAGGTACGTACACATCTTCTTCCATCCGGAGCTTTCGTTTTTATCGCGGTAGTACTTGAAATCCACTGGCGGTGGATCGGAGCTGCAAAGGTATTTGTGGTATTTCTCAAAAGTGAACAGCTCCAGATCAAATCCTTGAAGAACTTCGTAGCGAGTGAAACCTCTGAAATGTTGTCCCTCTTTGTCTAGGTAGTTGCCCTCGGTTGCCATTTGAAAGGGATCAAATTTATGGTAGCCAATATGGGCAAATAGGACATTTATTTTGTGTTCGCCAGTTGGCTTCATGAGCGTCTGGATGAAATCCCGCTCGAAACTGTATACCGGGTTGAACTTGGAAAATTCTTCAATATTTTCTTGAATGTGTTTTTTGGCTCTTTCATGTTGCTCATAATCCTGCTGAAAATCATGTTGATACAAGGAAACACCGTGGTAAGCTTTCTCATGATCGATGAATCCGTCAAGTAGTAATCCAGTTTTAACTTGGTAATGAGGCATCTTCAAGGCATACGCAGCAGCCAAAAATGTTTCCTTATCACCCTCACCAGCAGTACCTTGAGACAGCATTCGATAGTACCAAGTAGAATGAACATTATAGTAAGTTGCGAGGATCAAAGTTGATAAATGATGAACCTTGTCGACCATCAGTTGACCCGACTCTGAAGTGGGATCCGGCATGAAGCCTTCCAGATCATGCATTGGCACTTCATTTAAAAGGTTGGGGTTTGTTGCAGGATTCTGATACCGGGAAACAGGCGAAATATCATCACCTAAGAACCTAGCTCTTTTTGATAAATCATACTCTATTCCTGCTACGTCGTAAAAAGCTGGTGTTGTTGCCCGTCTCCACATATCAGGCCACAAAATTAAGCCGCGCTCTATGAATAATGGCTCTTTAAATACGTTGTCAATATTTTCCAACGGTAGGTTATCCGCGTCCAGAAACAAAATATTTTGGAAGCTGGATAACAAAAGGCCAATGGTTTTGTATTGAAACCTTTTAATCTCGAGCTTATTGATTAAATCCTGCGGCAAAGCATCTGAAAAGAAAACACATTTAGCGTTCAATTTCGGTAGCACGTTGTTGCAATAGTCATCGTCATCCTCGTCTTCTGGTGGTATAATGACCTCCACAGGTAAAGTAGAGCCCTTTTCTCTCAGGGTTTCCAGCATCGAGATGGAGATAACAGAAAACCTCCCACCACCTATTGTGACAATGCCCTCCTTATTTGGCCATATTTTTTCAACATTCTCAGAGGAGATCTGTAAGTCTGAATCGATCAGTTTTACAAACTTTTCATGCTTTTTCTTCAAATCGGACAGTTGTTTAGCAGAGAGATGCATGCAACTGTCGAGATTTTGATACGATGCTTTTGAAAACATTTCAGCGGTCGGTGACTTTGTGATATCGCCGCCCACGCAGTTCTCATCGTCACGCAGTTCATCTAATTCCGGTCTGGGTAACGGTACATGATCTGCTAGTGCTTCAAAGAGTGTAAAATAAAATTTATCAGGATCAAATTGTTTTGTCCCGGAGTTCGATGTTTTATTGGCAGTGAAATTTTCTGAAATAGAATCCTGATAATAAAAGAGAGTCACACAAAGATATATAATTATCGCCGCACCCACATAACGACCTGTGATTCGCTTGTATAGCTTATTACCCCGTATATTATTACCGATTACACGTAGCGCACGCATCAATACTACAGACTCTAGTACCACTCTTTAAAGAAGCTTAAACTGTGAATTTAACACCGTGAAGATCACACGTTGCTTCGCCTTAGTTAAAATCAAGGCCAAAACGTGCTCACCAGAAAAACTGTGTATTCCTGCTAAGATTAAGAATCAACACACATCTGAAGAACGGACCTCAAATTTTTGTTTCCGGTCTGGCTTATCAGTATACCTCATTTACAACGGAACACGAAACTTGAAAAAGACGCGAAAACACGTTGAATGAAAGAAACACGATTTGGTGTTGTTTGTCGGTGATTGTTAATACGTGAGAGGCTTGAGGGGCATTGCAGGAATTGAAAGTGTTCAGGATTGTTAAAGAGTCTCGACAGGTGGAATCTTGTTACTTTAGCTTTGCTTAATGATTATATGATGGGACACTAGCACCGGAGACAATTAGAAGCAGACGAACGGAGGGTCAGAGCATTAATGGCTGGCAATTACAAGATACGAATCCCTCCGGAGCTCGTTATCGAGGAGGAAAGGGAAGAGGAAGACTTCGAAATGTTCGACAACGAGAGGTCGAATACAGGCGAGGGTATTGGCTATGGAGATCATCCAGGTTCTAATAATCTAACGTTTTATCCTTACTCGAATAACAGACTAACAAGAAGTGCAGGTACATTGAACTTGTCTTTAAGTAGCACTGAGCTACCAAATCAGGCTTCCAGAAAGCTGGGAGATATCAAAGAGGAGGATCCAGGGGGTAGTGGTGTTGACGATTTCATTAAGGGATGGTCGCCTTTCAATGAGGAAGCGCCAACGACGCCAACGACGAGAACAAGCTTCGGTAAGCAGAGTTTGAGAAACGATCTTTCCCCATTTGTCAAGGATCCCGATCTCCTTAATAAAGGGAGATTTAAATCCTCGCTCTCGAGGACACCAATCAATGCGAAAGAGAAGGAAAATGTTCCGCCTGTGTGGAGGGACAAGGACGTGCTAGATCACTCTGCGTTTCTGTCACCCAGGGGACTTGTATCAAAAGTTGCACAAGCGCAAAATTCAACGAATTTTCCGAAAAAGCTCTCCATACCAAATACTCCTGTGAAGAAATCTCCATTGGTAGAAAATTCTCATAATTCCGCTTCTTTGATGGATTCACCCAACTATAGTAATCAAAGTAACATTACACAAAATACATCATTGTTTATCCAGTCCCCACCCGTACAATCAATACCGCAACTTCTAGTTGAAACATCACCACTGGACACATTTTTCAACAATGAGTCCAATAAGAAAACAGCCAAAGTACGAAACTACAATTTGCCACCGCAGTTTCATGTCAACCGGTATAAAAAGATTAAAAAATCAAGAAACTCTGTCATATTAAACAATAGTGAATTAACAAATAGCTTGCAACAGTTTACTGATGATCTTTACGGCACCGATAATGAAAATGAGAACGACAACGACAACGACAACGACAATGATAATGACTTTGAAAGTAGTAAAATCGGAGAAGATGATCTATCTTTCTTCAATAATTTTAGACCAAGATTAGGCAATCTATCTAATGATAATGAAAGTTGTTCGAGTACGGACACCACCCCAACAAGGAAAAAATCGACCCTGAATGACAATGGCAAGCCTAAGTCCTCGCCATCCCCTTTGAGAACAAGAAGATTTATTAATGCCAAAATTAGCACTAATCCAGACACGCATCTTTTTGAAAAGTTTAGTAATGTCATCACAATCGGCGATGGCCAATTTTCAACTGTCTATCAAGTCACTTTTACACAAACGAATAAAAGATATGCTGTAAAGGCAATTCAACCAAACAAATATAATTCAATGAAAAGGATATTACAAGAAATCAAGCTCTTATCGGAAATTAGCGAGACTAATCTAGATGAAGAAGGCAAGGAGTACGTTCTCAATTTCATCAGCTCTTGGAAACACCAGAATGCCTTCTATATAATGACCGATTATTGTGAGAATGGTAATTTGGACTGCTTTCTGAGAGAACAGATCATCGCTAAACAAGCAAGACTAGAAGACTGGAGGATATGGAAAATAATCGTCGAATTAAGCTTAGCGTTGAGATTTATTCATGATTCATGTCACATTGTTCATCTGGATTTGAAGCCCGCGAATGTGCTTATAACGTTTGAAGGTAACTTGAAATTAGGTGATTTTGGAATGGCAGCCCATTTGCCCTTGGAAGACCAAAGTTTTGAGAATGAAGGCGATAGGGAGTACATTGCACCGGAGATTATTTCAGAATGCATTTATGACTTTAAGGCTGATGTTTTTTCTCTTGGTTTGATGATTGTTGAGATTGCCGCCAACGTCGTCTTGCCGGATAACGGTAATGCATGGCATAAATTACGTTCAGGCGACTTATCCGATGCCGGTAAATTAAGTGCTACAGATATTCATTCGGAATCACTTTTCTCGGATAATTCGAAAGTTGATACCAACATGACTGAGATATCGGATTATCACCACCATTCCACACTGGAAAAGCAAAAGTGCAGTATTCCAGCTTGGGTTCCAAGATTCTTAATTGATGGTGAATCGTTAGAACGAATGGTCAAATGGATGATCGAACCGGACTACAGGCGAAGACCGAGCGCAGGTGAAATTCTGAACGTCGAAGAGTGCATATACGTAGAGATGACGCGTAAGGCTGGTGCGATCATTCAAGAAGATGACTATGGGCCGAAGCCTGAATTTTTCATGGCTGGATAAAGCCCTCGCTCGTTCATCGAATTCCTAATTTTCTCTTTTCTTTTTTTTTTTATTTTTTTTTTTTTTGGCACTGGCAGGATAACATCCTGATACACGAAAGGATGCCCAATATTCACTTCATCCACCATGGTTTTCTCTCACTATATAAAGCGTTGACTGATATTTATATTGGATGCCACCGTTCGTCTCAATGGAAACCTCGTAACAGGGTGAAAGACGAGGACGTCTTCGACGGCTATATCTAATAGCAGTTTGACAATTCATAACTACACATACATGATGAGTTCAATTAACACTTTTCAAGCTAGATAGTATCTGAAAATAAATTAATGATTTTAGTGTTTCAACTAACATTCTCTGATCACGTGTTTCTTGCTGTAATTAATAGACTTGCTCGAAAAGAAAAACCATTTGGTATTGATAACCGTTAAATTATATAGATATTGCTATAGAATCTTGGAAATGATAGTATGAAAAAAGCTGCATGACAGATAATCGGGCTGCTTGTTTAGATACCCAACTTCGTTCTTCTCCAGTGTCTTCTCTTGGCATTGTAACGGATGGTGTTTCCAGTTCTCAATCTGACCCATTGTGGCAATGGTCTGTTTTGGTTCTTAGCCTTAGCCAATTTCTGCTTAGTTCTGAAAGACTTTTGAGCCTATAATAAAAATATTGGTTTGTTAGTAAAAATGCTTCTCGATATGATTTGAAGTCAAAGGGGGTTTTACGTAGGCGAAGTCGCTCGCTCGCTATTCTGCCGTGCATCCATCGTGATTCCCAGTTCAAGTGTGTGGTATTGAGGTCTCTAGTATCTGCTCATTCCGCTAATCTCAAATATCTGGGCCTTGTCATTTTCTGATGTTCCCTGCACTTCATACACTTCGTAGTCCAATGCTACTCTCGAAACCGCCGTAATCCTCTTTTCATTTCATTGTAATCTATATCCTAACATACAGGCATCGTTGTCTATTTTATTGTCCTTGGCAAGATGAAATGTTAAATTCACTAATAAAAATCATCAATCATTTCAACATGGCAGCACTGAGTATATCAACCCTGCAGTGGCCGCATCCGCCAAAGTGCCCCACAGCCCGAGCCGGTCGCGCAAAGTCCTCCAGAGAGCGGACCAAGCGTGCTGCCCACGAACACTTTTCCCTGGGCTCTGTCTAGAGAGAGCCTGTCCAACCAGCAAGAAACAATTCTGCGCCGGAGCAGTCTGCGATCGTCCTTGCGCAGACAGACTCTCCTGGCATTGTCCTGCGCGAGACGACGCAGTAAAGTTATTTAGTTTTTCAGCACATATCGCAGAAAGCATCCATCCACCACACGCAAATTTAAAAATATTCAAACAGTACATCCCGACACCCCAGCCAATGTTGCAAACAGTCATACAATACATCTTTTTTTCCTGGCAGACGGCAGTCCGAGCGCCTCTACGCGTGGAGTAACAGTCCTCCTCTCTCTGCCTGGAAGATGTCAATAGTGCATCGGCCAGTTCAACGAAATAAACGTTTAAACCCAGAGGATGAGCCATATAGAATTAGGTAAAGTTAGCTTAGTGTAACCAAATAAAACAAGAGCCTCCATGACCAGAACTTCCGTCCTAGCTGATGCTTTGAATGCAATCAACAATGCCGAAAAAACCGGTAAACGTCAAGTCTTGATTAGACCATCTTCAAAGGTTATCATCAAATTTTTGCAAGTTATGCAAAGACACGGTTACATTGGTGAATTTGAATACATCGACGACCACAGATCTGGTAAGATTGTCATCCAATTGAACGGTAGACTAAACAAATGTGGTGTTATCTCCCCAAGATTTAACGTCAAGATTGGTGACATCGAAAAGTGGACTGAGAACTTATTGCCAGCCAGACAATTTGGTTACATTATCTTGACCACTTCTGCTGGTATTATGGACCACGAAGAGGCCAGAAGAAAGCACGTCTCCGGTAAGATCTTAGGTTTCGTTTATTAAACAAATTTACTGATTTATATAATCAAGCTACATATTAAGTCATAATAAATTTAACTAAACTTCTAATCCTTCAGCCGACGATATTTGACTTTGGCAACCGAAGCCTGGCACGATTGAGGTGTGATGGCAATCAACATAATAAGGTGGACACCATGTTTATTATATTTTTATTTAAAGTGGAAAAGTACATATACAAGATACTTCATAATCTTCTACCTCTTCTACCACCCTTCTTTCTGGTGGAGTCAGATGGAACTGGGGTAACATCTTCGATACGGCCAATTCTCAAACCAGATCTGGCCAAAGCTCTCAAAGCAGCTTGACCACCTGGACCTGGGGTTTTGGTTCTGGTACCACCAGTAGCTCTGATTTTGACGTGGACAGCGGTAATACCGACTTCCTTACACTTAACAGCGACATCTTGAGCAGCCAACATAGCAGCGTATGGAGAAGATTCATCTCTGTCTGCCTTAACCTTCATACCACCAGTCACTCTGCAGATGGTTTCCTTACCAGATAGATCGGTGACATGGACGAAAGTATCGTTGAAAGAAGCAAAGATTCTAGCAACACCAAAAACTTGGGAGTTGATAGGAGTTTGAACAAGGTCTATTCCTTGAGTTAGTAAATCAATTTGATTTAAGTGAATTAAACCTTGTTTAGTTTTCTAGAAGAAATTGAATTTCGTAATTTCACACACACGAGCGTCTCCACTTCGGTTTGAAGTAAATGTCGTGCTGACACCATCCCTGGTCTGGTCGACGACTAAGAACAGCCACTGACACATATATTATGGAATATTGAAATATGTCAGCATGCTTATAGATGTCTGGAAGAAACATAGTTTCAAACTGCCAATACAACCCATCGTCCGGAAGAGATCACACGCCCGCCGCCACATATACCCAGTTTCTTAAAGAATAACTAAACGGTTTTAAACGGGATACCACCCCTTGAACGTACCTTTAGCCATTCTGATTCTCTTGATTTATGCTTGTATATTTTGGCCAATACAAGTGGTATGTCGATAAGTACCGATGCCTCACTTTTGTATTGGAAAAGTCGAGATTCAGCCTTGAGAGCAGAATGCGAGAGCTACTACCAAAAGGAATATCTTTGGTTTCTGAAAAACTCAAAAAAAAAAAAAACTCAAGAAAAATTACAGTTGCTAAAAAATTGTGAATTGTATTGTGGTGAATGGGTTGTAAAGAAAATAAACCCGTACACACTTAGCGAGGTAAAAAACAGTCACAAGTGTTTGAGCTAATAGTCAAGATGGAGAGAATCGATATTTCGGCAAAATAGCCAGATAGAGCTTGTGCAAGGTCAGAGTCAAGCAGCATTATGCTGATAGTATGTACGACACGTGTGAAACACCGGAAGGATTACAATTGACTGAACAATCTCTTTCCCATGTCAAAATGAGTCACTTGGTTAAAACCTGTTCTCGAACGCGTTGTAGAGAAGATATTGTCTGGGGTTCACATGCTTGAAGCATCGTGTCACAAATCCTCTACAATAATACACGTTCTTGGAATGTACGGTTTCTATAAAACGAACAAAAGTTGCGGATGAGGAATTATTGTTCGCTTGTCTCTATTTATATAGTGACAAGAGAAGACCACTTCTGTAGTTACCCTGCCTAACGTTGAATCAGCAACTGGCCTATGTAACAATCAAGATACTTCGAGAGGTGAGCAGTAGTTTATGGTCGCGATATAAGGCCAATTGGGACGATGTTTTCTTTTTTAGTGTTTCTATGCGCATATCTGACTACCATATCTGCGGCTAGCATTAGAGGCAGGGTTGACGTAGGTCCCAATAACGTATCAGGTGCTACATCGGCGAGAAGTGAATTCAGGTTGTATCAAATTGGCAATTTCTCAGATGGGTTTGGCTACAAAGCAAAATCACGTCTGATAAACTCTCAAGGAGATTTTGAATTCAAAGATATACCCCTGAATCAGGGTGTGAACGCATCAACGCATTTCGTATTGGCTTCCAGCTCGCTAGATTTCAACTTGAAACCAAACAGGATTCTATGCGAGTTTATCAATACCAATGAAAATGGTACCGAATACCAGCTCAGTGCCTACAGAAACACATTTGGCAAGGAATATTTTCCGTCGCCGGACATCACCTATCCAGAAAAGTTGGACTCATTAGAGACAGAACCCTTTATTACTCTTACATTAGTTAACCGGGCACCTCTGAGGTTGTACTATCAGCAACGCAACACAGGTCTATTCTCTGGTGGACCATTCGCATACTTGCTTGATGCACGTTGGAAACAAGCAATAGCGGTTACGATTGTAGCATTGTTGATTCTACCCCTTCTTCTTGAGAAGTTTGACCCAGAAACTGCCAAGGCCATCAAAGAGGAAAAGCTTAGAAAACAGAAAGAAAAGTATCAGTCAGAATAATCTTCTATTAGCCCAAAAATTCCCACCAAATAGATATTGTTTAGTACATCGTCTGTATATTAATTCATTTCGTGAATGGATGAATCGGTCATGTGACATTTATCTATGTCGTACTGTCATCAATGGGTCAAAGACTGGCGGGAATGAGTGCTACTGAAGAAGACTCCGCTGAACACAGTCAGTAGTCAGTGGTACTTATTTGACGAGTTACCAACCCCATAACATAGATGGGGGATGATATGGAAGCTATAGCAGATTTGCTGCAGACGTGCCTCCGACTTTCCTCATTTGTAGATGAAGGCGATGTGGTTGGTATACAGGAGTTGACCATTAGGGATCACCTAATTGAAATTTTGAGCAATTTTTCCATTGAAACTTCACCAATGATAAATGAGAACTATAGTTATCGACTTTGCGATATGCGAACATACATAGACTCTGAATTGTCCTTACGTTTTGAGTTATCTACAACCGACCTTAATTTTGAAATGTGTGACCTGGAGGCATGGTCAAAGTTGATTCTTGGTTCATGGAATACAGTGGAATATGCACTGTCCTTACAAATTATCATTTCACTGGTACACATCTCAATACTAAATAAAATGAGTTTGAAGAAGCTTGAGGAAGCTAAATCGAGATATTTCAAGAAATTGCTGGTTTTCAATGACATTGAAGTAAATGAAAAAGTGAAAGAAAAGTCTATAGAGTTATTTTCACTGATTCTTACGGTATCTTGTGAGCCAATAGATATTTTTCAGCTATACAACAACTTCCAAAAGGAATCCGCTTCTTGCACTTTGAACTCATTAGCCGCTCAATTATCGGATGCCTTATCACAAAACTATTTACAGTTTGAAAATTGTTACAAAATTTTCAGGTCGGCCAGCCGGCAATCTACACAGCAAACCTTTCAGCTTTTCATTGAACTTAATAATGTCACTTCAAATCGTATTATGACTATAGGAAAAAACGTTTACCTAGAGATTAAAGAAGGCCAATTCTGCATATCGAATGATGAGTTCATAATAGCTTTATTCACTGAGTTCGAATTCGAGAGGGGTATTTTATATTCCATAGCGGTGGTGTTGGACAATGATAATATATTATTATACGTTAGCGGTAATTGTGTCGGAAAGATAAGCTTATTTGAAGGCTCGATTACACATATCGAGCAGTCCGAATTAGGTTCCATGATATGCTCTTTCAAACTATTTAGGTTCCTCATATTCAATGATGCCTTGCGGGAAGACTCGATAAAAATAATACACACACTAGGGAGCATGATGAGAGGCTCTTTAGAGAAAAATCTAGGTTTGCATAATGTACGAGTCACCTTGGCAAACACATTTATTGAACGAATAACCTCTTCATCGATATCTCTTGAAGAACAGCTGAAAGATATAATAAAAGGAAATCAAGAGGATTTATTCATTGATTTAAATCCATCAGAGGCGAGTTTCTCAATAGACAACAGAGAACAAGAATTGTTTTTATCAGAAATGTATCAGGATGATACTAAAGAAATAATTGATCATCTCACTGTCGGCAAGTGTTTTATCTATACTGGCGCAGATTTACTTCCAATCTTTACATCGGTTAATTGTTTCAGGTTTATCCTTTGTAGTCTGGAAAATGCAAGTAACATCGAGCAGCTATTCAATTATCTTTCACATTTGATGACGTTATTGCAAAACAGTCATTTGCGATATTGGTTCCAGAAGGAATTTGGATTTCCTTTGCTTTCCCATATTCTTTCCACGAAGATGATCAAAAAAATTGGCACCTCTTTACCTATTCAATTTCTCAACCTATTTCAGGAATATTGTGGATGGGATTTCTCCAATATTACCAAATCTTTTATTAACGATGAAAATGCCTATCACTCATTGGTATTAAATCTTGATTTGTGGTATTCTCACCAAGACAAAGATTTTGAAAACGTTGCAGGTCTTGAAATAATAAGATTTCTCTTTTTCCAGATCTCAAGTCTTCTTGAAAACTCAAAATATCAGTATTTCAATTCCGAAAAATTGAAAAGCTTGAACATTCTAGAGAGGCTTTGTAACACACAGCATCTCTTCACAGAGAGATATGGTTGCCCTAATGTATTGAATAAATTGAAGGCAGAGCTTTCGAATGTTTATTATGGATTGTTGAAAGAAAACTTTAACAAAAAAAATGTTCAATGGCTTTTGCAGTTCAGTTATTTTGAATTGAAAAACGAATTTGATTTGAATTCCGAAATATCTCTAAATGCTGTCGATACATTCTGCATTGAAATGCTAAACAAAAATGATACAACTGCTATTCGCATATTTAGTGACTCAGTCTCCCCGAAATTTTTAGTGATGCTCTTGGATGAAGTTACAATCAAAAAGGGCTCTCCGCTAATATCTTTGAATATACTCCTCAAATTATTATTAGTGAACAAACCAGCATATAAAAATTTCATTAAAAATGGTGGATTCGATCTGATTCTTCATATTCTTCGCGGTACCAGGGCGCGCTTTTATGAGGATATCATCTATTTACTGTATCATTACGCTTTAGGTGACTATGAGCTTAGTAGAGACCTGAAGGTTTCCGAAGAATTTCAAGATGAAGTTATACATGACAATAGTGTTATGGTGATGAAAGAATTGCTTGTTGTAGCACTAGAACTTTTAGAGTGGGCGGTAATAAATGATATAAGAGAAACCTTTCCACTGGACCTCGAAAGTTTTATTTGCATTTTCCTTCAAAAACTCTCATGTCTTTTAAAGGAGGACCGCAACTTCGCTTCTCACAGTCCATCTGCTAGTTCTCTTTTCCGTGTTCTGCAGGACTTTCTAATAACTTTAACAAAGCCTCAAAACTCTTTGGTCTACACTGAGTCATCAAAGATACTAACAACAATACTCGGAGAACGTATTATTTACTCTGCTGGGGCGCTCAGTGGCTCGGATTTCGAGCGCTTTCTCGAAGATTTAACAAGTTTGCCCCTACTTTTGATGAATAGCACATCGTATCGCGAGAAGAGAAACAACTATTTTGAATTATCATTTGTAAACTCCATACTGCCGAATATTGTGAACCAACTGAACTCACCGAAATATTTACACGATGAGACCATAAAAGACCCTCATAAACTATCTAACTTCGTTCTTATATTTGAAAAAGCCAAGCCGATCCTCATTCAAGAAATATTTGCTGCACAGTTCCACCTAGATATATTTCAATGTTTGCTAGAATTGACAAGAATACTCAGTGAGAGACATGGCTTCAGAACTACCATCAAAAATGCACTGGCAGATGTTTTTTCATGCAGTGCCCTCGTACTTACTCGCGCATTTATGCTCGATTCCTGCGAAAATCGTCCTACTCTCCTCTCATTTTATCGTACTCTCCATGAAGATTATAATCTGCTTTTCGACGTCAAGTATGGTGCTCATCAGGTCGGTATGGCGAATTCATTGATTCGGTTTCTCATTTTGAGGCTCGAAGATGACAGAGAATCTGACGACATTTTTAAGTGCTTAAAATCAGTAGCTTTGCAACATAAAAATGATCTAAAAACCATGAGCGGAATATTTTCCATATTTGATAGTTCTAAGGAGCAATCGATCTTTCTCTTGAAGCTTATGAGAGGGACAAAAGAAACGCTGATCGAGTTTTTAAGGAATCAAGAATCATTCGGCTCTTTTCAAAAGGAGCAATTTATTAAAATTGTTAATGAGAGACTCAAACTCAAAAATGCATTCAAGAGACAGGAAGTCGGTAGCATAATATGGAACATAGCGAAAGAGAAGCAGTTTTGCATGGAGCTGAAGTACTCAGATGCAGAAAAAAAATATGCCATGTTTCATAATGATAATGTTTATCTCAATGACGGACTTCAAGCACTTTGCTCTAAACATTATACTAATTTTGTAACCGATATGGAGGAAGACATAGTTGCTCATAATAACCAGTATAACTATATGAAATGCCAATTCGACCAAATTTTGGCTTTGCAACTGGACAAGCCGGCAGCAACTTTATGGGGAATCGATTCTGTACAGGATCATGATATGAGACAAAGTCGACTGGTTCCCTTTAGGTCACCTCAGACTGAAATCGATATTGATTTCTCATTGCCAACTGACCATATAGTACTGGAGAACAGGGACAAAAAACAAGACAGAAAAGCAAGCACTAGTATGTTGTCATACGATTTGATCTCAGACTTCGAGTCTATCGATCTTTCGTCTAACGAAAAGAAGGACCAGAATCGAAAAGTGCTCAAAGTGTTAAAGGAAAATGACTCCATAAGAAATATTTGGAACACCAGCTTTGTGGTCGGCTTAGATTCGAGAGAGGGTATCTTGATTTTCGGAATGAATAATTTATATTTTGTGAGAGACTATTTTTTTTTGAAAGAAGAGAACAAGGTGTTAAATCTTGCCGAGATTGCAGATTCCGAAAGGGATATCAATGTAAGTCTGATAACCGGTTATTCTTATAGTCTCGATAATCACAGGAATAACCACGAGGTCCGGTCATGGAGTTTAACCGATCTCATATTCGTCGCCAAAAGACCATTTCTGCTTCGTGATGCGGCATTGGAGCTCTTAATGGAAAATGGGACTAATTGCTTCTTCAGTTTCAAGACTAAACTTCACAGAGATGAAGTTTACTACACATTAGACAAAATGAAGAAAAATGAAAATATAGACCCGGTGCTGAGTAGTATTCTTCAGGAACTTAACGTCCGAAGCAGCAGTGTAGGTTGTGTGAATGGCATTTCAAAAGCAAGTTTCAAAACAAAATTGGTCAAAGCGTTCTCCAATGGCTCGAATCTTCTCGACGGATTAGACGAAACAGCTCAGTGGCAAAGAGGAGAAATATCAAATTTTTATTATCTAATAATCCTTAACATCCTCGCTGGTAGAACCTTTAATGATATTACTCAGTACCCTGTTTTTCCTTGGGTAATCGCTGATTATACTAGCGAGGAACTTGATTTAGACGATCCCAAAAGTTTTAGAGATTTTTCAAAACCAATGGGGGCACAATCGAGAAAACGAGAATCGCAATTCATTGAGCGATTTGAAGCTTTGAAATCGTTGGGCGATCCTCTTTCTCCACCGTTCCACTACGGAACGCATTATTCATCAGCAATGATAGTGTCTTCCTATTTGATTAGGTTGAAGCCTTATGTGGACTCGTTTTTGCTGTTGCAGGGTGGGACATTTGGCCATGCAGACCGTCTTTTTAATTCTATCGAACGTGCTTGGTCATCTGCTGCTGTTGAAAATACTACGGATGTGAGAGAACTAATACCAGAATTTTTTTTCCTTCCTGAATTTTTAATTAATATTAACAATTACAATTTTGGCAAGGCTCAGAATGGTAAACCCGTCACAGACGTTACTCTACCACCGTGGGCAAAAGATGACCCTAAAATCTTCATTCAGAAGAACCGTGAGGCGCTGGAGAGTGCATACGTATCATCTCAACTTCATTTATGGATAGATCTAATATTTGGATTCAAGCAAAGAGGGGAGAACGCTATATCGACTGTGAATGTATTCAATAGTCTAAGTTATCCTGGTGCAGTAAATCTAGACAACATTAGTGATGAGAATGAAAGACGAGCTATTACCGGAATAATTCATAACTTTGGACAGACGCCTTTGCAAATTTTTCAAGAACCACATCCTTCGAAGCATTACCTTGATATCAAAATGATACATCCAGGAATTTGGGTTGACATGAGCTCCAAACCAGGGCTTTCATTCCCAGCCACTCCTCATAGAGGCAGTGAGAACGCCGCTGCAAAGTATATCAAATGGATCGAGAATACCGGCGGGAATGAATCCTGGAAGTGCTATCCATTTTTGGATACCGTGATAAGGTCAGATTCGGGTGCACTAGTGCCTTTGAAATTATACCAATCGTGTGGCCTAAGAGTAGGAAAGAAAACATTCGATCTCCTACATTTTACTCGAATTTCAGCCTTTTCTAGTTGGAAGGAGCATCGGTTTGTGACGGGGGATCAGTATGGTTTAATCAAAGTTTGGGAATACTCAGGTGATTACGAGCAATCTCGTCTGGAACACTTGGGATCTCTGTATGGGCATCTTTCTGAAATAAAAGATCTCAAAACGAATGAAGAATGTAACATCATCTTATCGGTGGATATGGATGGCTTCGTTTATCTTTGGGATATGATCAATTATCAGATAATAAGAAAAATTCCTCTGCGCAGCGAGCATATTGCTATATCAGAAAATAATGGAACTGTCGCTGTATGTACATCAACGAATGAGATATACATATACAACTCCAGTGGAATGCTTTATGTCGACGTGAACCTTTCAGGAGAATTCGGCATATCTTGTCTTGAGTTCCTCGAGTTTTCGGCTGTTGAGCTTGGTTTGAAAAGACACATATATTGGAAAGAAAAAGAAATTCTGGCAGTCGGTTTCATGGATGGAACGGTCCGAACTTATGAATTGATGTTGAACGAAGAATCTAAATGGGAGCTGAAGTTATTGATGAAACTTGACACGACTAAAAAAAACGTTATTACATGTATAAAGACTCAATTGAAGATATATTCTCTGGATAACGGCGACCAGAACATAACTGAGGTTCCCAAAATGGAAGTAGTAGTGGGCGATAGCCAGGGAGACCTCTATTCTTGGCGATAAGGGCATACAGATCGTATTAGTAGTATCTAACTTAGAAGGAAATTCTCAAAATTAAGCTGCTATATAAAGAAAGACAATGCTTTCGTTCTACTTGCTCAGATATTGAATTGTTAAAATGTTAATGCTTAAATGCTAAAATGCTAAAATGCTAAAATGCTGAAATGCTAAAATGCTAAAATGCTAAAATGCTAAAATGCTGAAATGCTAAAATGCTAGAATGGCTGCTGGTTGATGGTTAATGGTTGAATGTTAATTCGAAATGAGCATTTTCAGTAATTCAATCTTACTGATTTCATCTTCAAATTCATTAGCATCGATTGATGATTTAATTAATTTCGTTAAATGTTTAGTTTTGCCTTGAGTCTTACCATGAAATATAGTAGCAACACCGCAAGTCTCCAAGGCATTGCAAATCTCAAAAAACTCATTACGCATTAACGGTGATAAAGAGTCTTTTTTTTTCATCAAGTTAACGTAATAATCGTAGGTATCATCGAGCGAACAGTGAGATTGAAAAATATCGATCTTTTCCCTGTGAACAATAGCACATAGGACAATCTTCTGCTGCATATTTAACTTGTTAATACGTGATCTTGTCGAGGAATTATTCATAAATTGGGCAAATACTTTTGCGACGTGAGGCAATCCGACTTTTATCAGAGATGGCTCCTCAGTAGTTTTTTCCGGAGCATTTATCTTTGAAGCAACCAATTGAAGTTCTACTACTTCGATACTGCTTTTTAAAACATCGAAAAGTTTCCTTAAATCACCGGTATTACCAGAACACTTCTTTGCTGCAAACCTGATAGTCATTGGACCGAAAATAGAGCCGCCTTCGCCAATGGTACTCTTTAAACGATCGATAACAATCTCATACATTTCATCTGACGTGTATGGATGGAAAACTATCGTCTTTGGTAATAGGTCCTGTCTCAAGTTGAGACGCGAAAGGAACCTGTCCTTCATATCTAGACTATTCGCGATTCCAATCATCACAAATCTGATACTTGGCAATTTCGCTAAAAGGAACAGCTCGAAAATCACCCTAGTTGACTGAGTGTCATTGAACGAAGAGTTGACTAACTTGTCCATTTCATCCAGAATCACCACAAATGCTGTTTTTTTGTTAAACCCTTCCAAATAGTTTTGTAAATCGGTCATAGTCTTAACAGATGATCCTGAGGTAGTATTTAGGCTTAATGAATCATAAATTTTACTGAAGATCGTTGTTGGATCATTCACTGCGATACAATTGATGGATGCTGTCGCAACAGACTCTACTTTCCCATCTGAGGTTTCATAATAGGAAACCTCCCCAAGACCAGAAGGTGGCCTTTCGGACAAAGCTCCGACGGGTCCACCATTCAGCGATGGCAGTACCGTTGGAACGAACTTGTTACGAATTATGGATTCAATCTGAGCTGTTTTCCCTGTGCCTGGAGGACCCGTTAAATACAAAGAATTGCTTACATGACCGCCAATACTTGTATCCAAAAAGTCTATTATTTGATCAAACTGTTTTCTTCTGGTTGTCAATGAGCCATCAGCTTGCGCAATTGCCCTGGAAGATCTCTGCAATAGCGTCTTTGTCTTAGCGTAAATAGATTCCCTACCAAAGACTAATTTCTGTGGGGACGGGCAGGGAGTCAAGGGCAATTCTCTTGTCTTGGTTCTTTTCTTGCATTCCGTTACCTGCAATTTGTGACTGCTTCTTGGAGGCGTCACAAGCATAGGCTCCAGTGGCGATTTTCTCAATCTTTTCGGTGTGGAAGGCATAGGCATCGCCATACTCATGCCGCCTACATCGTTCATTTCCACAGTACGTTTTCTAGCTCTTAGCACTCTGTCACTGCGAACAACACTACTCATTTCAGCAGTTATATTACTCGATTTTCAGATAATGATTTTGGTGAAATGAAACAAGCTCAGAGTTATTGAATCAGATCAGCTTTCTTCCTTATATACTTTCATCCTGACGCGTTTTTTGTTTTTTTCATCACATTTTTTTAACGTGTCGCGAAAAGCCAGCCATTTTTGCCCATGCGATCTTGAAAGGAATTCTGCATGCACTTTAGACACCTAATTACCTGATCTAGTAGTCATATTGGCTACATGTTGAAAGCCTGCGGTATCGAACGCGAAACATATCA
Organism: Zygotorulaspora danielsina; assembly: GCA_030572985.1. Classification (NCBI taxonomy): domain Eukaryota; kingdom Fungi; phylum Ascomycota; class Saccharomycetes; order Saccharomycetales; family Saccharomycetaceae; genus Zygotorulaspora; species Zygotorulaspora danielsina. The sequence goes on from JAJMCL010000008.1 coordinate 159,679, forward strand.
TCTGGCCGTTTATCATCTGGCACAATATACAAAGTTTTGTGAACGTACCCCTGTGTTAGATGCCACCTCGGCGTCCTAATTTTTCTGCATGGAGTCGTCAAGCTGCATTATAATATAAAAAATAGTACATGCTGACCCGATAAGTGGCCATGTAACTCTAAGGGAGCTGTAAGTCCTGTTCTCGAGAGATACCATAAAGGAATGCCAAGATCCGTCTGAAAGGCAGCAAAGAAGTATAGTGAAAAACCCCTGCTCCAGTTATTACATCCAACGATAGTTTCGAAATTGTCGCCATGACTATTCGGCACTTGAATACTACGTAGGGTCCCTTGCGAGCCTCTAGAGATCCATAGTGCTGCTCTGTATCATAAGATTGCATGATATTTGTTATTTGAACCATTGCTGTCGTCTTGCACGGGTATGGGATTAAAGATTCCTCGCTCTTAAACCTGAAAGAGAAGAAAACAAACAACGTTTTACTTCTGATGAGAAGTAGATCAGGAACTGAACTACGTATTGTACTGGGGCCTGAGACTGCTTGAAAGCGTTGTCTTATTCAGAAGCAGGACTTTCGGTTGCATGAGTGTATTTTTCTTCAAGCGATATAAGGAAGGACAAAAAACATCATCGAAAACTCGTGTTAGTCATTATATTACAGGCTCGCAGTGAATTTCAGAAATGTCACATCCTCCCCCCACATCCCACAGGATGGGAGACAAGAAGCGGTACTATTATTCTAATAATCCCAATAGTGCTGTGAGACATGGTCATTCAGTATTTGGCAAAAAGAGTTATAGCGGATTGGGTGGTGGAAATGTAAGCAGTGGAGAACCGGTTGTTCCAGGATCGAACATGACTGCTAGCATGTCAGCGGCACAGCAGTCACGATATAATCCAAGCTCGCCTAAGAGAGCCCCCAGCGCGGCAAGAAGTCGTTATAATCCAGAAGTGGAGGTACCTCAACCGCGCGTTGCGTCGCTCGGCTCAAATGCGGGTATTCCAGCTCGAGCTTTGCCGGCACATGTGGGCCCTGGTACTGCCAGCGGTGCTTCTAGTAGTTCAAGTATTGATGCTGGTAGTACCAGTGCTGGAGGTTCCAGGTATTCCGGCAGTAGGTATAATCCAGCACAGGTGCAAACTTCGGATATTCGTGTATTAACCAACAATATGACACAACCAGGCAACGTATCTACCGTCAAAGAACCTTTTGCGCATTATAGTAGCATGAATAGACAAACAAGGCCCAGGTCAATGGAGGCCTTCACGAAAGATCCAGGGTATCACTATCAGAATGTAAATACCGGTCAAGGGACATTGCAAAATAATCCACATTTGAATCCCAGCAGTGCTACTGGATACTATTCCAGATCTAATAAATGGCGATCTACTAGTGGCTCCTCTACCAAACTGGATTACGATAATTATCATTCCGGCATTGCGCAGCCGGCAAGACCGTCATTTTGGAAATCACAAGCACCAGTAAATAAATTTGGCGGTGAAAATCGACGATTTTCAAGTTCCACTGAATCACAAATTCCTACAACTCTAAACGCAGCGGCACGTTATGACGGTTCTGCAGCTAACATTAATCATAATAGTAATTCAAGTAAGGAAAGCAGTCTAGAATTGAACTCTGAAGACAAGGATGGCACTGGGTTAACGAATTCGAATGTTCATTCACTAGGCTCCAGTTTGATCAATTCTGTACCTCAGACAACGAGAAAAATAGAAGAGGAGCATTATATAGGTTATCAGAAATTTGACTTGGATAAAAATGCTTCTACTGATCACACGAAACTCACAAAGGAAAGCGAGAATAATCAGGACTCTAGTAGAATTAAGAACTCTGTGCCGGATACATCGCGAAAGATTGATGTGAGAGAGGAGAAAAATAATAAACCCAGTCCTAAGGTAACGACGGCAAAAGAATATGGTATGTGGCATACTTTCCAGTCTCCAAGTACAACATCAGATAATGTTCAAAAACCAGCAATAGAAGAGGAAAGGGAAGAAAATTTAGTATTCCATGAAAAGTCAAATTGGTGTTATAATGATTATGAATTTCTTCATGACGCTGTCGTTTTAAAGACTGACATTAAAAATTTGGATATAAATCCGCCAACTGCTGGATATTCGACACCACTAAAACCAATTGAAAAATGTATATTTCCAATGACTGAAAAGCAGACAAGATTGTGGGAGCTTAAAAATCAAAAAAGAGAGGTTATAATTTCCCATCAAAAATATTTGTTGAAAACCCCAATCGAAACTTTAAGATCATATCCATTCATGAAACGAAATTTTTTAGTTTACAAACAAGCCACAAGGCCCGTATTACTGAGATCCATCTCAAAATTAAAAAAATATGAGCTGATAAGAAAATTACAATTGAAGAAAGAATTTATCTCACTTGATTCGGATTGGAAACGCAAATGTTCGAAGATGGATGAAATAAGCAATTCGTTGAGAGTGGAAGAAATCAGAAAGAAAAAAGGAGACGAAGAGAAGGACTTGCAGGTTGGGAAAGCGGATGAAAATCATGGCTCTAAGGAACGTAAAACTTCGGGATCATCAAGAAGACGCAATAGGGCTGATTTTGTTGACGATGCAGAAATTGAAAACGTTTTGCTGCAGATTGATCCAGATTATAAGCACCATCAATTAGCCGCAGATATTCCACCAATGATAATTAATCCGGTTGAAAAGTTCGCAAAAAAGTTCAAAGATGTGAATAATTTAGTAACGGACAAACAAAGCTGGGCCTTGAGAATACTCAAGGATGGTGTCGACACTTTCACTGAACACGAGCATGAATTATTCATTGAAGGTTATTTGACATTTCCGAAAAGATTTGGTAAAATTTCTAACTATATGGGTGGAGTGAGAACTCCAGAAGAATGTGTACTGCATTATTACCGAACGAAGTCATCTGCTGGCTATAAAAGGATGCTCATTGACAAAAATAAAAGAAGACAAAAAGGCGCAGTTGCTAAACGCCGGAAGAAAAAGGAAAGAAGTGCTGATACAGATAATGATACATCCTTGAATGTTGATACAGAAAGTGTTCAAGAAGATCAAGTTACATTGCAATCACAAATTAATGAGGTTGATCAAGGGCCGAAAGCTGTGCAAACTCATGAGGAATCATTGGATGTTTCTACAAAGCGTGGCGCCGTTCCAGAGATTATCGATAGCGAACACATCAATTCGAAAGGTAGTGAGAATGTGGCACAACAGCAAATGGAACAAGTGGAAATCAAACTTCCTCAACAAGATTCCCAAAACATAATCGAAAATAAAAAGCAGAATAAAAGTCTGCCTAGTAATGAAGAGAACGATGAAGGTGTAGATCAACAAATTACAGAAGATGCTCGCCGTACTGATAGTGACAAGGAATCTATACATTATGATGATTCAAAAGATTTTATCGTCTCCGACATTGGTATTTCAAATGAGAGACCCCACGAATTTATTGCAGATCATCTTGACAGTCAACATTCTATTGAGCGGGGGGACTCGCTTTCTTCAAAAGCAGAAAACTCAACTAATAGTTTCCTGACAGACAGTAAAAGGCTTTCGGTAACAGAACCATTGGACATGGATCCGGAAAAATTTGACCTTCAATCTGATGAAATTAACTCTCAAAGGAAAAAACAGAAGCAAAGTGGTGAACACAAATCTAGCTACTGGAGTGTCAAAGAAGCAAACTTATTTCCGGAGCTGCTCAAAGCTTATGGCTCTCAATGGTCTCTTATTTCGGAAAAGCTTGGAACGAAATCGACTACCATGGTAAGAAATTATTACCAAAGAAATGCAGCTCAGCTTGGGTGGAAATCGGTCGTTGAGGAAGCAGATTTCAAAAGAAATGTTACCAGTTCAGGTTCAGTACAGCAGTCGCAAATACTAATTCAGGCTGAACAGGCGTCTATGGGGACAATGTATTGCGGAGTCCCTCCTCAACAGCGGCCAGCCTTGGGTTTTTTTTCAAACTCATCATCATCTAGCAAGGAAAGGTCCTCGTCACATGTTCTTAGCGATTCTACTCCGCAGCCGTTTGCTCCAGAGACGAATAAAGAATTTTTCCCTCAACCTGCGAGCCCTGTAAGCACACTACCGCCCCCTCGCTTACCTTCAATTCACCTCCCAAGTGCAGGAAGTCTATCTGCTGCTACAAATCACGCTACTTCTCAACCTCAAATCTTAGAAACTCCAAGTTCAAATTTCCACGAAATATATTCTGCCACTTCTTCGTCATCACCTAATGTACTGCCAAAGATTGACAGGCCGCCGGCGATCAAATCTTCATCAGATAACTTACTGCCGAAAATGGAAAAACCTAAAGGTACAACCTCTTCTCTAATGACAATTTTAAATGAAGATGTAGAACAGAGCTTTTTACCGAGAATCAATCCTATTGATCAGGAAACCTCGGCTGTTACGGCGAAGTCAAGGGCTATGCCTCAAAATAGAAATAATGCGGTTGTGCCGGAATCACAAACAACAAATTTTCATCCTTCCAATGGCAGACCCGCCTCATTGTCGCTACTGTTAAACCCAGAAAATGAAAAACCACATCAATCTTCGTTCGGTAACCTTCCTTCTTCTTCCCCTGCAATTCCTCAAAAGCAAAGCAATGTGAGATCAGATCACTCACTTCCAGTATCAGCATACCCGCAGCCCTCTGTAAGACAATCACAAGATAATCATCAATATAATTCGAAGATTGCCACTCCATCAGGCCCGGCAAATATCAACTTTGCTATGGATCCTTTGGGAGCTCTTGCAGCCATTGCATCAGAAAGCCTTATGCCCCCGAAGAACCCTCAGAAAGGCTCTGATGGAACTAATGCTAATGAAACATGAACGAAACCTATACTAATTCGAAAAATGTTTAAATATATACTCTAGTTACATATATTTAATAATTGTATTATTGTTACCCTGAGCGTTTATTAAAATTGGTGAAAAAATGCAATTTCATCTTGGAAAATGATCAATAAATGAATACCGAGTAGAGATGATACACAAAGAGTGGTAACTAGCTGCAAATTTCAGACCCTACAGTGGCATTGAGTAGTGTTTTTGCAAGCTCATCTATTTGCTTAATTGAACGAGGTCAACGTTAGCGTTGCATTTCCAAATATGAGGTGTCAGTCTCAATCTCGATCTCATAGTAGTGATCAACCTGTTGCATTTGCTAAACTGCATAGATTTAAGGATACGCTAGCTCTATTTATTGTATTTTTGAGCTTCAATCACTTTGCATCACTATGCTTGCTAGTATCATTTGTGATTGCGACTAAATTTAGAAATTTTCTGGCGAATAGTTTTATCACAATATTTTTGTCAAAGAAGCCATCCCCAGCCATGACTGAAGTGACTAATATTGAACCACTTGATGATGGAGCATCAAATAAGGGAAATGGTAAAAAAACGATAGACGCTGGCCTTACTAGGAATAACAAACGATCTCATTTCTCATTTTCGATATTATTGGTTGAAACGATTGCCGCAACAGTATTAAAGATTTATGGAGAAGATTATTTTATAAGCCCTATCAGAAATTTAGCTCTCTCCATTCTGGCATCGTCAATGATTAATGATCCAAGTGATATCCTGAGTTATGCGACATCATGTTCAGTGTTGTATGCCGTGACATTAAATGCTTATCAGCGGCTCCGTTCCTTCCAAAAACTCAACAGATTCATCGTGAATCATAATCTCAACTACCATTTCAGCATACCGAAAAATGCTGTAAAGTTTCATTTCATAAAGAATTTATGTTTTACGGGAAACTTTGTGTTCTTTGTGTGGATAGAGAAATATGTTCGACACCTCCTCTATTACATTTCATTTCATATTGTTATTTATCAGTTTACCCAAGGTTTTTTTTACCAGAATTATCATCATGAAGATAAATTAAAACTTAACAAAAGAACTGCTCCACCTCTAAAGAGTGATATAAACCGTGGTATCAACCATAGAGTAATTTCCGCTGGAGCAGCCAAATCTTCTGCATATCCATCCATATCTAATCAAGCTCAGCAGAATCCAAATCAAGCATCAACCGATAGACCACTGCAGAACAGTCATGACAATATATCTAATATTCAGATTTCAGCATCAAACCCGAATTCAAATTCGAATTTGCCAAGTTTCCCACCTCAACTTAACCTGAAAAAGTTTACCGAAAATCGTAGTGAATTGCCATTTTTTACTGCTATTGTAAAAGAATTCGAATCCTTCGAACCTTCGGTAATTTCAGCAGCCGGTAGTAACTCACAGACTGTCACCACTAATGTCACGGTTCCATCCCCAGCAAACCCGATTGAAAACGAAAACTCTGCTGAACTAAGCTACATGAATCAATTTTATGAGATAAAAGTCGATTTTAAGCGTGAAAATAAGGCACGAGATTTGACACTAGATGTCACCGTTACTAGTAACCTGGAAAATTTTATTCGTCATCTTTTTAAGAGAAAAAATCAGCATTTAATCCCGCCATTATGGTCTATAGTTGTTACTCTAAAAACAACAAATTTTGAAAAAAAATATCTAAAAAAAGACAATAAGGACATCACGTTAGGGAACGTTCTTTCCACATCTGGATCTGGCTCGGGGTCAACTCTAGACAATGATAATTTTGATAGTAACATTTCACCAATAAATTCAACCAACAGTCAAACTAATACGGGTAACGCTGAATCTACGCAAAGCGTCTTCAACAACTTACAGGCCACTGGGACAATGGCGCTCATTGCCAAAACTGCATTTGACGATTACGCGCAATTGCACCTGGTCTCGACAAGAGATAACATCTTCAAAAAAGACGATAAAGATTATAAAGTTTGCATTGTAGAAATATGTTCGAATTCCATTACATTCCATATCGAAAATTTGCTTGAGGGTGAACTCATCGTACTTGTAAATGGTGTAATTTGGTCTGAAGTTTCGTGTGCCTTAATTCTAGATTGTGAAGCTGAAGAGCTAGTAGTCGTTGGTGGTTTGGTACCCTCATGTTCATATGATATTCAGTTTATCAATAGAATAAGCCAAACAGAAGATTACCTGATGAGCGATTTGATGGTAAGAACTCTAGGAAATCTCAATGAAAGATCCGAAAAATTTGAAAATATTGATTTCAGCTTCCCGTCATACTATCATAGGAAATTCTTATCGCCTTTGTTGACATTGAAGCACTCGGTTTTAACAACAAATACTAATCTAGCTGAAGGGCGTGCTAAATTAAAGAAAAGTAAGCGAGAAATCAGTAAAAAGCTAAATGCTTTAAGACAAGACATTGATCATTTCAAAGCTAAGATATCGCAAAATGCATCCAACGATGAGAAGAACGCCTCGAAAGTTGACAGTCTAAAAGTTGCTGTTCAACAAAGTGAAACTACTATAGCTAAGCTAGAGCAGCTGTTGGAAAGTCTTACGGACAAAGAAGTTCAACTGGAAGAGATTTACTTGAAGAAGAAAGATCTGCATTTGAAGAAGACAATGGAATATAGTAAGAATAAAGAGTCGTTGGATAATGATGTAAGTTTCGCTAAGGCCAAATTTAATAGGCTGCAGCAGGAGTTCAGCCAGTTGAATAGCAAGAGAGAGAAATTAGCTCTTCGTCAGGAAAAGCTGCAAAAAGAACTCGATCATAATGCGGAAGAATTCGAGAATTTCAAAACTCAACTCATGATGAGAAAAGAGAGAGAAAGGTCAAAAAGACAAGATTCAAGAGCCCGCGAGCTCAATGAGTTTGAATTAAGCATTAAGGGCTTAGAACAAGATATCAGCCGTTTAGAAGGTGAAAATGGCAATATGCATAAATTAATACATGGTTTTTAAACCTATATAAATGTATAGCTTTGGAACACGGCGCAAGCTAGAGTCCTTCCTTTGCTATCTATGATTAGGAGTATAAAGAAGAATTATCTTTTGAGCACTTCCAGAACACGCGAGTGAGATAACTCCGATGCGCATTAAGATAAAGTCTAGATTTCTGGGTCAATGAAACTGCAAACTAGAAGCGTCGCAGCTTTGCAACCCTCCACCGATTCTTAGAGCTTGGTATTTTCAATTGCCCAGAAGTTACTATAGAGAGTAAAGAAAGTTTTGAGAGACTTTCTTGCACATTAAAGATTGATTTCGTTATTCCCACAATTCCAGCATAACAGGACAATACATTTTTCCTGCATTCGTTAATAAAGTATTGCAATTCCTTTTGAATGATGATGGAAAGCATAAAGTCAAGTATCGTCATGATGAAATTTGAGTTACTGCTTAGCTTCTTTTACAAGCGGCTATAATGTGTAAGAGAGGTATCTTTAGTGTTATTGCGTAGTTAAAGCGCTACTCTATTTTGTAAACAAGACATTGTGATATTTAGCCGGCAAGACTTCTTTTGCCTTATTAGTGTGCTAATAGAGAGCTGGCCAGTCAAATATAAGTAGTGGTGTGAACCAAGATATTATTCAATATACTATGGGAAGTCTCAATAAATCTTATTTGGTTGCAGACAATTGGTTTCAAATTCGTCTTCCGTGGAATTATTTTTTTTTTGGAACTTTCATTTTCAATAAGAAGTTAGTTTTAGACCCTGACTACAACATTTTCCAGCAAAACATAAAATATTAGAATACACTGCAGTTATTGGAAGAGGTTTTTATTGACGGCTTCGTTGATACTTGGGTTAGTAGACATTGGTAATTAGCTGGTGGAGTATATAGGTCTATAAATCTTTAGATTAATCCTTGATTTTCTACAATATAAAACATACAAAAGATGTGAATTGAACAGAACAAATACCAGGTAAAGGTGCCGGTATTTATACGTCACAAATTGTACCTATTGAATCGTCCAACACTGTCATTAGTGCAAATTTTTCACTGATGATTTCATCGTTTATTCGATCCCATAGAATCAATTGCATGAATTATATTGATGGCTGATGACCATAGAATGTGTTGCAGTGATGATCCTGATCGTTATCGTCTCGCAGTAAATATCATTCGATTCTCTTCCACATCGAACGATAATTTGTTAGGGCTCACCTCACATAACTTTCTTGGTTACTCAGCATGTCATCCGTAAATGCCATTTTGTAAATACGGTCATTTTATCTTGTTGATTCTCAATTCTAACACTTATGTACAACCTGTTGTCTCAGTGTTTGAACAACTGTAAGCTATAGCCCAAAATCCTTCCAACAATTTACTAACTATACGACTACACTGAGATGAAATCTTCTTCTGCACGTAATAACGTGCCTCCTTAGCTTAGTGGTAGAGCGTTGCACTTGTAATGCAAAGGTCGCTAGTTCAATTCTGGCAGGTGGCATCTTTTTCGCATTTTCGATTGAGATTAGTGCTCTCATTCTGGCGCCATATGGGCCCGACTTGTTTTTATTGTAGTCATTTTAGTCCTCCACCATTCAAACGCCAAGGCTTTCATCATTTGCCCCGTATATTGAATCCATTCTTGTTGTACTGATCCTTCCTTTCCGCATCGAATATCTAATTATGCTTATTGAGCCTACAATAACATGCTTTCTTTAGCGCGCTCCTTCTAGCTAGCGCGGGCGAGGCACCATGTTTTCTGCCTAGCGAGGATCTTCTAGGCTAACGGCCAATTGCGGACTGACACCGGAGGCGATGGTTCTTTCCAACGAAGCGAGAGTGAAAAATTGTAAAATGAAGATGAAGCCTCCAAAAGTCAAACAAAGATGAGAAAGACTACAATTTGACGAAGTTTGCAACAACTTATATAGTTCAATCTGGTTGTCTGCTCTTTAGGTGACTACTGGACGCAGCTTTCAGGAACATTTTCTTCTAGGCGCTTTTATAGAGCGAGGTCAGCGGTTTACGTTATCAAAAGGTTTGATTGTCGTTGTTGGGACCGAATATGTCAACTTTAAAGAGAAGTGCATCCGAGATAAGCCATCCAGCAGCTGATGATCCGGCATCGCAAAGATCTACAGAGCCTGTGACCGAAAATGAGAGGCCAGTTAAGCGCGAGAAGAGAGAAACAGATGGTGATGAGATAGACGAGGAAGAAGATGGTGAGACTGATGATGGTGAGCAAAGTACTAGTGGGAAGCAACATGATAAGTCCGCTAGTACTGCAGCGCATGATATACACATTGTCAGAGAGACAGCTGAACTTTTCAAGTCCAACATCTTCAAACTACAAATTGACGAATTACTGCAACAAGTTAAACTGAAGGACTCTCATATCTTAAAGGTGGAGAAATTTCTACACATGCTGCATGACATGATTAACAATGTACCAGACTGGGAGGAGAAAACAATAGTGGAGGCTGATAGCTATTTCAAAGGTAAACTAGTTACCATTCCTTATGTTGATCCTAAACCAGATCCAAATGCAACAAATTATAAAGTAAGCTACAAAAAACCATCAATATCATTAATTGGCTCTTTCGCTTTGAAAGCCGGTATCTACGAACCAACAGGATCTACAATCGACGTTCTGCTAACAATGCCAGAAGAACTGTTTGAAAGGAAGGATTTTTTAAACTTCAGGTGTCTGCACAAGAGAAGCGTTTATCTGGCATTCTTAACTCATCATTTGTCCTTGCTTATCAAGAAGGACAGGCTTGATCATTTTTTGCAACTAGAGTACTCATATTTCAATAACGATAGGCTTTTGCCAATCCTTAGACTTTTCTGTGAGCAATCTGCATCGGATTCCCTTAACTCAGAATATAATTTTCACAATACGAAGTTCTCCATTAATATAATCATCGGTTTTCCATACGAGTGCTTTGATGCTAAGAGATTGTTGCCAAATAGGAACTGTATCAGAATTGCACAAAGTGATGCTAGTATTTCTTTACCTGCGACTCCTCTGTACAACTTCTCTGTCTTATCATCAACTACTCATGAGAAATATTTGAAGTATTTATACAAAACAAAGAAGCAAACAGAATCATTCAAAGAGGCTACCATTTTGGGGAGGTTATGGTTGAAGCAACGTGGATTTTCCTCAAAGATCTCCCATTCCGGTTCCTTGGGTGGCTTTGGTACATTTGAGTTCGGAATCTTGATGGCAAGTTTACTCAAGGGTGGTGGTGTTAACGGCAATAAAATTCTGCTACATGGGTTTTCCTCGTATCAGTTATTCAAAGGTATCATCAAATATTTAGCAACAGTTGACCTTTGCACAGAGGGTCATTTGCAATTTCATTCAGATTCAGAAGCAAACTCAAAATATATGGAAGAGGGTTTCAATACACCAACAATCTTTGACAAAACGACAAAGGTTAACATTCTGAGTAAAATTTCCACTGCATCTTATCAAATATTAAAAATGTATGCTCGAGAAACACTCATAATGCTTAACAATGTGGTTCAAGATCAGTTTTCGAATGTATTTTTAAAAAATATCAATAAAGTGGATAATATAAAATATGATCTCTGCTACGATCTAATTCTACCTGCTAATGGAAAAAATGACGCAGAAAACCCTCTGAATTTAGATTTTGGGCCCTTGGAAAAAATAAAATTTATCACTTTAGAAAACTTCTTGGTTAATAAGGTGACCAATATTGCTAGATACGCACTTGATGATAGGATCAAGCTGCTTGAAGTTGAATTAGTGGGACAAAAAAACAATTTCCCCATCACCAAAAGAAAAGTGTATCCAAGTAATGGTTCACATGTGAATCTAGATTCTGTGAGAATAAAAATAATCGTCAATCCGACAGAGTCTGAAAAACTGGTGACAAAAGGTCCAATTCATTTAGAAGAATCAACAACCCAGGCTAACGAATTTAAAAACTTTTGGGGCAATAAATCTTCTCTACGTCGTTTCAAAAATGGATCTATCACTCATTGTTGTGTTTGGGCCACTTCATTTTCGGAACCCATTATTTCATCTATTTTGGGTTATGCGCTCAAAAGACATATCAATGAAGGGTTGACCATTAAAAATGAGAGGACAAAATTTTTCCAAGAGTTGCTTCCCTTGCCAAATTTGCCATCAAGTTCCAAAATGTCAGTTTTGAACCTTAACAGCTTCCACAGCGTCAAAAAGTCTTTTGATGATCTGTACAGGATAATTTTTGGGATGAAGTTGCCTCTATCTGTAAAATCTATATTACCAGTTGGCTCCGCATTCAGATACACGTCTGTCTGCCAACCCGTTCCATTTGCATATTCAGATCCAGATTTCTTACAGGAGGTTCTTTTGGAGTTCGAGACTTCACCTAAATGGCCAGATGAAATGTCCTCTCTGGAAAAAGCGAAGACGGCATTTTTACTGAAAATTCATGAAGAACTAATTGCAAAATATGACGGAAAGTATAGGTCTTTTTTTGCAAGGGATGAATCAATTCCTTATAATATGGATATCGTTGTATTAAACATTTTAACTCCTGAAGGATACGGTTTCAAATTCAGAGTTCTGAGCGAGCGTGATGAAATACTGTATTTGAGGGCTATTTCAAATGCGAAGGATGAAATTAAACCTGAGCTTGAGTCCGCTTTCTTAAAGTTCACTGCAAAGTACCTGGCGTCAGTGAGACACACCAGGACGATAGAAAATTTATCCCATTCTTATGAATTTTTCTCCCCAGTTGTAAGACTATTTAAGAAATGGTTGGATGCCCATCTTCTTTTAGGCCACTTAAGTGATGAGTTAGTTGAATTGATTGCCATCAAGCCATTTGTGGATCATGCACCTTATAATATACCTGGGTCAGTAGAGAACGGGTTTTTAAAGGTTTTGCAGTTCATAAGTAACTGGAATTGGAAAGAGGATCCTTTGATATTAGATTTGGTCAGGCCCGAGGAAGAGTTAGATTCTCCCGATCCGAGTAACGAATTGGATAGCAAGACTATGCAAAAACTTTCCGACAAATTAACATTATCACAATATAAAGGCATACAAGCGAACTTCAATAATTTACGAAATGGCGATCCGAATGGTTTACATCTGCAATTTTTCGTGGCCTCGAAGAACGATCCTAGTGGAATTTTATACTCGAGTGGAATTCCCTTGCCCATTGCGACAAGACTAACCGCATTAGCAAAAGTTGCAATGAATTTATTGAAAGTGCACGGAGTTAATAAGCAGATAATCAACCTGTTATTCACTCCGGCCTTGAAGGATTACGATTTTGTTGTACAGCTAAAAACTCCTTTACCTTTAAAAGTTCCTTCGGGAATCATGGAGCCAACAGAATTTAAAAATATAACAAATGAACAATTGCCAAAGAACTTTCCCTCTGATCTGGGCCAGCTTCGCGAAAAAATGGATCCAACATTCCAGTTGGTCAAGTATTTGAATATGAAATACCACAATAGCATCATCTTCTTCAGTCATCGATATGTGGCCGTCAATGGCGGGAACCACGGTGATAGAAATGTGGTCACAGGGCTGATCAAACCACTTTTCAAGAAGCCTCAAAAGTTTAGAGTCAACATCGACTGCAATATCGAACCAGTAGATGACCAAATGGTTCAATTGAACAAGGATGCAATCTTCCACGAAATTGCTTCTTTCAGCAACGATTTAGCTATTCAATTTGATACAGATTAGCCACCCGAACAATGAAAGCATAGCGTGTCGACATATTGCAAGTCAGGTTTGCGATGGTTCTTTCAAGCCTAGAATGGAAAAATAGCCATTTTTCCTTACGTTATATATCTTCGCTTATTGATGTCGTCATAAACGGAACGGTTTGTGAGATACATTAAAGAATATATATATGTAAGAATAAGTTCTGTAATAGTAAGTATGAAATATGCGGGATTGACTTCTTGGAACTTTTATCTAGTGTTAGTACAAGTGCCGCTTAGCCTGTCAACCATAGAATCAAGGAAATTAAATGATGAATGGTAATAGTAGCGCAGAAGTTACCAGTGGAAATGAGAAAGTTTACCAACTACGAAGGAAAAACTTCCAAAAAAGGTTGGTGACAAATATGTCGTCATTGGGATATATTTTAATAGTGTTGGATTACCTGAAATACGGGTGTAGCATTTGGTCTTTGCTGATACGGGTCATTGTTCAGATTATGCTTGCAGCACCCTTTCCTAACGAATTGCATATACGGAGGCTGGCAGGTAGAAACGAAATACAAACTTCGAGGTATTTTCTATCAATGGGCATACCAAATAATGCAGCTGAGAGATCACTTCCAGATCAGATACCTGGAGGCTTTCCACTAACGTCGACCCAGGAACAGCCTGTACATGGCGAGTCTCAAATAAAAAAAGATCTGGAAGAGGTAAAAAAGAAAATTAGAAAAGCGATTTTCCATGGATGTCTTACGCTAAATGTCTTCTATATAATAGTCGCCATTATATTTCCAGTAGATTTTATCGGGAAACTCGAAGGAAACTATCCAAATGATGATGGCTTTGTCGATACACCTTCACCATTCAATAATGCAAATGGTCTTGTAGAGGGGCAGCGGATGGGTGGTTTTTTTATGCAAATGATTGGTGAGTTTATTCCTCAAAGCAATCTGAAAGGTAATCTTGGGGTAATTCTATTTCAGTTTGGGATATTATTTTGTCAATATGGGCTATTCATCTTAACATGTGTAAATCTCGCAGATTTAGGATTTGAAGAAAATCTACCAGACGAAATAGTGAATGAATCAAAATACAGTGATGGGTATGATGGGAAAGTATTTGTTATGCAAATTGATCCCATTGAAGCTATCAATGAAGTGTATCCTGTATCCCCACCAACGATTTCATACGACTCGAATATGGTTTAAGGATGAACACGAAGAGCTCACATTTAATGATTAATGATTTTTAATGACCAACAATAATAAAGTGCATTTATAAGTGTATCCTGTATACACGAAATACCTCTTCACATCTCTATATATAATCTTATAAAATATTTATGTATATGCTTATGCTTATTGTGTGATCGGACAACTTCTCAAGTATTCAGCTTTGTTCTTCAAAACTCTCACTGACTTGAAAAAGATTTCTTCAGGAGTCATTGCACCAGTGCTTTCTACATTGAAAATAAAATGATCTCTAACTCTGCCAAGTTTAACCTTATCTGAGAACTCGTCGTACCTCAAAACTTCTCTTGAAACAGTATCCCTTCTTGCATCTTTAACAAATGCTTCACCGCTTGTCTCGTCGATTCCAATTACACCCTCTGGGAAACATTTTTGGAATCTTTTGGCAGATTCGCCCGTTATTGGTTTCAAAATGTTAATATGAGGTAGCAGCCTATAAGATGCCGTGGCAACTGGCGAAAACTTGGAGTGGTCACCGCCAACACCAAGTATACAGTGAGCCCTCAAGGAAATCTCTTGACCTGGCCTTAATTTGGCTAGCAAAATATCTGGATCCGTTGGAACTACAGGACATTTGGCGAACGCTTCAACTTGTCTACCTTGAGGCTCAAACTTCAAGTCACGAGCGTATATGCTTGAGTTCCTGTAAAGTATCTTAGGATCTGTACAATCCTTTGGTGCATCTGGGTTTCTTGTACACTTGACATTCAAGGTCAAAACTATGGTATTCTCATCAGTAAATTTTTCGTCTTCCGGTAAATTAGCATCGACCCAGCTCAGCATATCAGGATCTACCTTGAGTGGGATCAAACCAATTCTATGTGATAGGACTTCATCCTGGATGACAGAAGTGTTATTTAGGACGTATATGTACTCTGCTGCCACAGAAGGTACCTCAGATATCATGATTCTACGGAATGCGTTCGCAATCGACGTGTCAATGTGCACCAAGTCAAAATTGGCCTCTCTCTCGCTCAAATCAGTTATCTGTACATCAAATGTCTTCTTAAACTCTTCAGCATCCCACGATCCTTTACCTTCCTTGGAAAATCCAGGGAAATCATTAGATGTTGTATTTGTCACTCGATTATACTCAATACCGACAATATTAGACATGGCTTGAATGGTATATCTTCTCTAAGCACTTGAAAAGCGTCAAATTACTAACGCTCATCTCACCTCATCGCATGCTCATTAAACTTTTGAAAAATTTTCGATATTTAGAAAATCTTGAAATGAAAGGAAATGCTTTAGTACGGATATCCCAAGGTAAAATAGCTGAAGGTGCGTTGGTTAAGGTCATCGGTTGATTCAAACACTGTTCTTCATACCAAATCGAATTTTCTGCTACACGTGTGGGTGATGTCTGAGGTGGAGGAGGAAGATTTTTTGAAAGACCTGGATCTTGATTTAGCTAGCGATGATGAAGAGGACGAGCACAAGGAAGAACAAAATGAGAGAGAACTGACAATAATAAATGAAGATATCATAGTGGCCGGAAAAAGGATACAGGGAACCAATGATGGCTCTAAAGTATTAGAGGATATTTTGAGAGATTACATACCTGCAAATTTATCCGAATACAGTGATTTGAAACCAAGCGATATTTCCCGTCTAACGCCTTTGGAGCCTGAAATCGCCAGGCTGCTTTCTCTGGATACGAATGAGCAATCATCGCTGTTGTCGAATTTGAACAATCTGTCTCTTTATGCACAGCGAGAGACTACTCTACTGCATGATTATATGAAATTACTCTATAAACAACGGTTCCCAGAACTGGAGGATTTGATACCATCACCTTTGCAATATGCAAATGTTGTCTATGCACTTGAAAATGCGCGAGATGGTCCCAACTCAAATGTAGCGCTATGTTTAGAAAATGAGGCTAACTTGAGTAAGGAGCAAATACTAGTATTGACCATGTCGATGAAAATGTCTTTCAAGCATGATGTGGTTCTATCAGAGGAACGCAGGTCGTTTCTTTTTGAATCACGGGCCTTCATTCAAACCTTATTAAGCATGCAAGATCGTATCAATCAATTCATAATGTCAAAGGTTTCACTCACAGCTCCAAACGTATGCGAACTTGTGGGACCGAAGGTCACATCCTTATTGTTGTCTCATGCCGGTGGGATCGTTGAGCTGAGTCAAATTCCAAGCTGTAATCTAGCTTCTATTGGGAAAAACAAGCATTTATCGCACGAACTCCACACAAATATCACAGGAATAAGACAAGAAGGTTACATATACCGATCTCCACTGGTACAAGAACAACCGACACAATATCATAAACAAATGCTCCGAATGGCCTGTGCGAAAGTCTCACTGGCTGCAAGAGTTGATGCGGGTATGCAAAGTTCTCCCACACAGGATGCCTCCCTGGGAAGCAGATGGAAGAACGAGCTGCTAGAAAAGATACAAAAGTTGTATGACACATCCGCGATACGCAACGTTAAACCATTGCCCATCCCTGTGGATGCACCCAAAAAGAAAAGAGCAGGCAGAAGATTTAGAAAGTACAAACAGCAGTTTCAATTGTCACATCTGCGACAACTACAAAATAGGGTGGAATTTGGCAAGCAAGAGCAGACAATGACTGATTCTTTTGGTGAAGAAATAGGACTAGGTATGACTAAGGCGGGATTACAAGCTGTCACTGGACCCTCTGTCAACAGCACTGGCGTCGCAAAAAGAGGGGTTAATAACTCTGCCAAATTGACTAAAGCGATGAAAAGGCGAATTGAGGAGGCTAATGAACGATCCAAAGAGTATCTGCTGTCACTTGATGATCATATCTAGCGCTGGTGAGGGCCATATGTAAAGATTATTTAACGATTTTTAAGTTTTTGTGACACTATGATATCGGTTTAACGATTCCAAACACCACATATTTAAAGGTCAAAATCTCCCAATTTGGCAATTTGGTAAATGGTAAATAAACGATCGATATGTTAAAAAATGTATCAAAATCTTGAAGTATCATTCATCGATAGTATACTTGCAATAATTTGCTGATAAGACGATCTTAATATCTACTGGGCTGATCACAGAGGGAGGAGCTTAGCGTTTTTGATCATTAAAATGTTTTCCAGATCAGAAAGAGATATCGAGGCATTAGCTGGTGATATAGGGAATCTGAGTTTTGATGTTACAGAAAACAGTTTCAAGAACTCCTTAAGGAGCGGACCTGCGGTACTGCCAGCGACTCCATCACAATATAAGGAGAATGGACATGTGGGTACGCCGTCGCCGAGTAAGTCCGTTTACGTCGGCGACAAAAGCTCTGTGATGGATATTGACGAGACCACAAGGGATGATATTGATATTACGAGCTCACCTAAAAAATTGCCAATGGGATTTCACGAAAAGGCCAAAATGCACAAGACACAGAGAGTGGTAAGTGTCTGCCAAATGTATTTTTTAGACTACTATTGTGATATGTTTGATTACGTCATCAGTAGAAGACAACGTACTAAGAAAGTGCTCGAATTTTTACAACAACAAACAGCGCAGAACAATGTTGCTAGCGATCAATTGAATGATGAATGGGTAGGATATTTACAAAGAGAACATGAGATATTGAGAAAAAGACGATTGAAACCGAAAAATAAAGACTTTGAAATGATTACACAGGTTGGCCAAGGTGGTTACGGCCAAGTGTACTTAGCGAGAAAGAAGGATACCAAGGAAGTTTGTGCACTTAAAATTTTGAATAAAAAGCTGTTATATAAATTGAATGAGACAAATCATGTTTTAACTGAAAGAGATATTTTAACAACGACAAGATCCGAGTGGTTAGTCAAACTGCTCTATGCATTCCAAGATAATGAGAGTTTATATCTGGCAATGGAATTCGTTCCGGGAGGTGATTTTCGTACGTTGCTGATAAACACAAGGTTTTTAAAGAGCGCACACGCCAGATTTTACATCAGTGAAATGTTTTGTGCAGTTAATGCATTACACGAATTAGGTTACACGCACAGAGATCTGAAACCAGAGAATTTCTTAATTGATGCAAAGGGACATATAAAGTTAACTGACTTTGGCTTAGCAGCGGGCACAGTTTCAAACGAAAGAATTGAAAGTATGAAGATTAGATTAGAAGAGGTCAAAAACCTTGAGTTCCCTGCATTTAAGGAAAAATCAATGGAGGATAGAAGGAAAATGTATAACTCTTTAAGAGAATCTGATGTGAATTATGCAAACTCGATGGTCGGATCTCCGGATTATATGGCACTAGAGGTGCTGGAAGGAAAAAAATACGATTTTACCGTTGATTATTGGTCATTAGGATGCATGCTATTTGAAAGTTTAGTCGGTTATACACCATTTAGTGGGTCAACAACAAACGAAACTTATGAAAACTTGCGGCATTGGAGACAGACTTTGAGAAGGCCGCGTTCTGATAATGGTAGACCGGCATTTTCTGATAGAACATGGGATGTGATAACAAGATTGATATCTGATCCAATAAATCGATTAAGATCCTTTGAACATGTTAAAAGAATGTCATATTTTGCAGAAATTAAATTCGATACTTTGAGACAAATGTGCCCACCTTTTACACCTCAACTAGATAGTGAAACAGATGCTGGATATTTCGATGATTTCAGTAATGAAGCTGATATGGCAAAATATGCTGATGTATTCAAAAGACAAAATAAGTTATCTGCTATGGTTGATGATTCATCCGTCGATCCAAAATTAGTTGGCTTCACATTTAGGCACAGAAGTGGTAAACATGGATCAAGTGGTGTTTTGTACAATGGATCAGAACACTCTGATCCATTCGCTACATTTTATTAATTTTTCGATAGGCTGTTCCTAATAGTGGACAGGCAATGCATGTATTTATATAGTCATATGTTTTTAAAGTACAAATTTACGTATATGTTACCGAATTCTTTTGAGACCTCATCAAGTTTACCTAACTATTTTTTTGCCTCCCGTTATAAGTGCTGGTATCATCAGAGCTTATTTAGTCAAAATTTATTGTAATTATTTTTTTGAACAAAAAAATGTAATTTCCATGATGAAAGACATGGTGAAAGCGAATATGCCTAAGTTGAAAATGTATGTCTATATTCTATTTTTGCAATCTTCACCGAACATATATACTGACCAGTTTTGTGAATTGAATTAGCCTAATTATTCATTTAGATCCTGATGATTTGCCTACCGTGATCGATAAGATCAGGAAATTAAATTTTAAGTCTGGCCCCTTTGACCACGCCGTGTTGCTGGGAGATGTTGCTCATAAGATGAAAGATATCGATTTGAATAACTTACCTCCGCTAATAATATTAACATCCCAAGAGGCTCAGGCTACAAGCTTACAGGCCAATGTAACGATTCTTCGAGGATTTGATGTTTATGAATCCCCTTCTGGCCTGCGTATGGGTTTTATTACACTCAACAACAGCGAAATGGAAGACAAAAGATCTGCTATTCTCGAGAAGTATCATAACATAACAAAGTCCGTGGATATTTTTATTTCAAGCAAATGGAGCAAAACTATAGCGGACAGACAGAAAAAAACGTTAGGCCACGAGCTGATCGATAAGATTACTATGGATTTGCGCCCTCAATATCATTTCGCATATGATGATGTTGGCAACTTTTTTGAGCTAGAGCCGTTTCTGTGGCAATCAAGCCAGTCATACACGAGGTTTATAAATATTGCAAGTTTTAATTCTGGAAAAAAGTGGGCTTATGCGTTTAACTTATATTCTGGTGCTGATTCGCACAAATTTGAGAAACCTCAAAACCTTATTGAGAACCCTTATTCATCAAGGAAGCGTTCACGGGGATCAGCTTCAAATATAGATCCCATGATGGACAAGAAAGTGAAAATAGTGCTTCCCAGTAATTGTCATTTTTGTTTCACAAATCCAAATATTGAGGACCATATGTTTCTATCGATTAGTAATCATGCATATTTAACTATAGCAAAAGGACCTTTGTCAGTTCCCAAGGGGGAGATGAATTTTTCTGGGCACTGTTTGCTGGTTCCAATTGAACATATACCTAAGATAACATCCGTCAGTGACAATTCTAAGAGGGATGCTTTGTTAAAAGATTTGAATCTATATGAACAAAGCGTAATTAAGATGAACTACAGAAAATTTGAAATGTCCACAGTTGTTTTCGAGATCCATTCCGATAAATCGATTCATTTCCATAAACAACTAATTCCAATCCCAAAATATATGATTGCAAAGTTTAATCAGGCACTTGATAGGCAATTATATCTCAACAATGACAAATATGAAAGTAACGGAAAACTAAATTTCGAGTTTTTCAAATCCAATAAGGACGAATCATACTTGAATATTGTCTGCAATGATAAAAATAATTTCTTACAGTTCACCGTCTACGAGACCAATGAAACTGTATCGGGTATATATTTAAGTTTGTTTCAACCGGAAGACAGAATAGACTTGCAGTTTGGAAGAAGAGTAATGGCCTTCTTGCTTCGGCTTCCAAAGAGAGTGAACTGGAATTCGCAAATATGTAAACAAAGCAAGGAGCAGGAAGAGAAAGAAGTTCTCAATTTCCAGAAAGGCTACGAAGAGTATGATATAGCGAAGTGAATACAATGTCCGCAAGATTTCAGTTCCTGTGAAAAGTAGTATCATTATATCAACATATTAATTAGATTTCCTAATTACATTCCATTTAGTCCGTCATTCTCTTCTGAATCCATGTCCAATCTTCTTCTGCCGCCACTACTCTTAATTGCAGCGATTTCCCTAGTTGCAGCTTGTTTCTGCATTTTTTTGGTCATTCTAGCTATTTCTTCTTCAGCATCTTGAGCTTCCTCCTGGGCAAACTGCATTACCAGTCTACGGCCTAATAAATGCACTCCTTGCAGTTGATCCATGGCTGTTTCAGCTTCTTTTGGCAACAGAAATTCAACGAATGCAAAACCTCTGGCACTTTTGTCGAATTTTTTTGGCACTCTAACGGACTTCAAATTGCCGAATGAACTGAATAATTCGAAAACTTCTTTTCTAGTAGCTTCAAATGGTAAATTCTTGACAATAATCTTTCCGCTCTTAGCACCTTTGTTACTAGCCTTACCATTGCTTGCCG
Source organism: Zygotorulaspora danielsina (assembly GCA_030572985.1). NCBI lineage: Eukaryota > Fungi > Ascomycota > Saccharomycetes > Saccharomycetales > Saccharomycetaceae > Zygotorulaspora > Zygotorulaspora danielsina. The sequence goes on from JAJMCL010000008.1 coordinate 181,562, forward strand.
TATTCTGCCTATGAGATAATTTTAACTGAATTTTGTGTCCATCTAACACGGAACCATCAAGCGCTGAAATTACCGCCAGTGCTTGTTCTTTGGTTCTAAACTCAACAAACCCAAAACCCATAGATAGTGTTTTATTTGAGCTCTTCGGATCAGGTTTTGTTTTCACCTGAGCAACGACGTATCCATCAAAAGGCTTGAATTTTTGAACTAGTTGTTGTGTTGTCGTAGAAAAATCTAAATTTTTAATGAAAATAGAAACTGTTGGACCATCCATAGCATCGTCGTATTTGCCATCGGCACTATGCACATGCTCATCTGTTTGCATGATGTCATGCGAGGTTTGCTTAGCTTCTTTGACTTCTTTAGTTTCTTCTTCGTCTTTATGTTCTAGAGCCTCATCGCCCTTTGCCTCCCTAGTAAAACAGTTACTGGGACCCTTTTCCAGATATATGATACTGTCTTTGAAACGTTTGTAAGCCAATTTTGTAAACGCAGCTCTTGCCGAAGTGAGATCTCTGTACTGCACGATGGCTATCGTTCCTGCAGGAGGCATTAAGAATCTTTCCAACTTACCAAATGGAACAAAAAGGTCACCAAGTTCTTCTATGGTGGTTCCAAAAGGAAAATTTTTGACTAAAATAACTCGGTCATCTCGTTTCTCATTGAATTTAGTCTGTCCAAATTTTGCCAAATCTACACCCTTAGTTTCAAAATATTTCCTGACGTCGCCTATAACATGAGCCTCAGCTAGCGCTTGTTTTACGGCTGAATTTGAATTTTCAGGATCAATCAGCTGTGACTTTTGCAGTCCCATTTTGGCTGCCACACTACCCAAAACCGCATCTTGATTCATATATAATGAATTCCAAGAAAATGTCTGTCTGGACGCCGAGGCCTTTCTTTTTAGCTCCTTTTGTTTCTTAAGTGGCATGTTCTTCAGATCAAACTCATCTAAACGATGATCCTTCTTTGCATCAGCTGGCAAAATATGAAGAAGTCTTCCTTGGTAAATTTGTTTATCTAGTTCGATATACGCGTTAACAGCTTCCTTAGGATCTTTGAAGAGAATATATGCGAAACCTTTTGATTGACCTGTTCTAGTATCTAATGCGACGTGAACCTCAGATAATTCACCATATGGTGCGAAAAGTTTCTTGAAGTCGTCTTCGGTGGAAGTGTAAAGAATATTACGAAGGAAAAGCCTACCTGTTTTATTGATTTTTTCAATGGCTAGTTCTTCTTCGGATTGTTGAGGCTCTTGCGCAGTTTGCTTATCTTGTTCGTCTCCTTCAGACGAGTGATCATTTATTGCGGTGTTCGGATCTTGTTTTGATCTTTCCACAACTTCTCCATTATCTTTAATTCTGACACGCCTTTGTTTGATCCAGTCGAGATCTGATACCGTTTCATCTCTTGCTAGACCATCTGCGTGATCTTCATCGTTGTCCGCAGAGTTTGTCAGCACATCCAAACTCACCATTTTTTCACTGTCACTGTCACCGGCTTCCTCTTCTCCCGAAGCTTTATAAGCATGCAAGTCTACATATTCATCGTCACTGTTATTTTGAGCATCTTGTGGGTCGTCTTGAAGAGCCAGTGCGTGGGCCAAGAGAGAATTACCTGGCATGCTACCTTCATCTTTATTTTCTGCAACTGTCGCTTTCAAGCCTGGCATCTCCCAGGAAGCTACTTTCGAGCTGGGCTTCATTGTGTCAATAAACTCTTGAAGTTGCTTATCTTTTTCAATCTCATCATCAATAGATACTTTTTTTTTATCAACCACTTTACTCTTCTTGCTATTCTGCTCCTCACTCAAAAGCGCTTCTTCTCTCTCTCTGAGTCTCTTCACAATCTCTCTTCTTTGTTCTTTCATGGGCCTGGGTACTCTTGGGTCAGCAAAACTCTTAGCCATGGAAACTTCAATCTTCGATGTATTGATGTAAGAACCATTAAAATATTCCACTGCATCAAACGCATCTGCTTCATCATGATATCCCAGAAATGCAAACCTTCTCGTCTTTCCATTCTTATCTTTCATGATCTTGACATCTGTAATCAAGTCTTGCACCTTTGTCGTGTTAGCATGCGACTGTATCAACCGCTTCATAAAGTGCTCTTTCAAATTGTGCTCATCAACCATGAAGTTGGGCAAACCCTTGACAATGATACGCGACATAACTGTATCTTTTTATTGGGGCCACAAATGCTTTTAGAAACCTACAGATGCTACTAGAGAAGTTTGTTAGACGCTCTTTTCAGAGGTTTAAACTTCTTATTTAAAAGAGATGAGATGAGATGAGATGAGATTAGCCTGAAATTTTTCATGTATATTTCCAAAAAGGGAATGTACAAAAAAAAGTTCCTAAATAGGAAACCAAATTCCTCTTTGGGAACTACTGCTGTCAATGATTCACGTTTATGTAAGGACCTTCAACTCAGGCAAAATTCACATTTGCAAGACCCGGCTATAAAATTTTGAATATTACCTTCATTTATCAGTATCTATCAGCCTGATCTTGGATTGGGCTGGGCAGAATATCTTGGACTGTCGTCTCTGTCGTCTTTTTTTTTAATCGAAAGATGCTGTCCATTGAAAATTTTTCAGAAGCTTCTCTTACCCGTATACGCCGAGGAAGTTGGAATGCTGGAACCAGGTTTCTCCCGATGGATGCTTCTGCAATCCACAGCTCTCGCGACAGAGATCGTCTATCGTTGGTGCTGTAAACTCAATTATTCAAGTAGACTGGTCTTGCTTCTATGTTCATGAGATGCTGCAGTTAATATTTGGTAATTTTTATATATTTTCTCTTAATGCTAGATGCATAAGTGTTCGCACGTAATTGTACCTGCTATATCTTCGTTATCATTATCATTTAGAAGACAAACAGGAGTATTCCACAGACATCTCATAACAGTAGGAGGACTTGCTAAATTTAGAGTAGATCCTAGAAGGAATACCACAGTACAGCGGCAACAGTTTAGATTTTTCACAATGGCTGAACTTGACAGTTTACCTCAAGTGGATTCGAAGACTGGGGAAATCATTATCAATCCGCTAAAGGAAGATGGTACCGAAAAGACCCCAAAAGAGATTGAAAAGGAGAAGAAAAAAGCAGAGAAGCTACTGAAGTTTGCGGCAAAACAGGCGAAGAAAGCAGCCACTGCGAACAATGAGTCAGCTGAAAAGAAGGACAAGAAAAATAAGAAGAAGAAGGAAGCAGAACCCATTCCAGAGTTTATCGACAGGACTGCAGCGGGTGAAAAGAAAATTTTGGTTCCATTGGAGGATCCTGCTTTAAAGGCGTATAATCCAGCCAACGTGGAAAGTTCATGGTATGATTGGTGGGTAAAATCGGGTTTTTTCGAACCCGAGTTTACCAAAGATGGTAAAATCAAGCCGGAAGGAGTGTTTTGTATCCCTGCGCCGCCACCAAATGTCACCGGAGCTTTGCATATTGGTCATGCTTTAACAATCTCCATTCAAGATTCGTTGATCAGATACAACAGAATGAAAGGAAAGACTGTGTTGTTTCTGCCTGGGTTTGATCACGCAGGTATCGCGACACAATCTGTTGTGGAAAAGCAATTGTGGGCGAAAGAAAAGAAGACCAGACACGATTTCGGCAGAGAAGCATTTGTTGAAAAGGTTTGGGCATGGAAGGATGAGTACCACAACAGAATCAAAGGCCAAATCCAGAAATTGGGTGCCTCTTATGACTGGAGTCGTGAAGCGTTCACTTTGTCTCCTGAATTAACCAACTCTGTTGTCGAAGCGTTTGTTAGATTACATGATGATGGTACCATTTACAGGGCATCAAGACTAATCAACTGGTCTGTTAAATTGAATACAGCAATCTCCAATCTGGAAGTTGAAAACAAGGACGTCAAAAAGAGAACACCATTAAGTGTTCCGGGTTATGATGAAAAGGTTGAATTTGGAGTTTTGACATCGTTTGCATACCAAGTGGTTGACTCAAATGAAAAATTGATTATCGCAACTACAAGACCAGAAACCATTTTCGGTGACACTGCGATTGCTGTTCATCCAGATGATCCTCGTTATACACATTTACATGGTAAGTTTGTTCAACATCCGTTCTTACCTAGGAAACTCCCAATTGTCTGTGACAGTGAAGCCGTCGATATGGAATTTGGTACTGGTGCTGTTAAGATCACACCAGCTCACGACCAAAATGATTACAACACTGGTAAGCGCCATGATTTGGAATTTGTCAACATTCTTACAGATGACGGTCTTCTAAACGAAAACTGTGGCCCCGAATGGCAAGGAATGAAGAGATTTGATGCTAGAAAGAGAGTTATTGAAGAATTAAAGGTTAACGGATTATACATTGGTCAGGAAGACAACGAAATGACTATTCCAACCTGTTCAAGATCAGGTGATATCATCGAGCCATTATTAAAGCCACAGTGGTGGGTTTCTCAAGATGAGATGGCCAAAGATGCTATTAATGCTGTCAAGAATGGTGATATAACAATCACTCCAAAGTCATCAGAAGCTGAATACTTTCATTGGTTGGGAAATATCCAGGATTGGTGTATCTCGAGACAACTATGGTGGGGCCACCGTTGTCCAGTGTACTTTGTTTGCATTGAAGGCGAGGAAAATAGTAAGAATGATGGCGAATACTGGGTTGCCGGCAGAAATCTAGAAGAGGCTCAAGAGAAGGCCAGCATAAAATTTGCAGGTAAAAAATTTACTTTAGAGCAAGATGAAGATGTTTTGGATACCTGGTTTTCCTCCGGTTTATGGCCATTTTCAACTCTAGGATGGCCAGAGAAGACTAAAGATATGGAAAACTTTTTCCCATTCTCCATGCTAGAAACTGGCTGGGATATTTTATTCTTCTGGGTCAGCAGAATGATCCTGTTAAGTATCAAGTTGACTGGATCAATTCCATTTAACGAAGTTTTCTGTCATTCTTTGGTTCGTGATGCTCAGGGTCGTAAGATGTCTAAATCCCTTGGTAATGTTGTTGACCCGCTGGATGTTATCCGTGGCATTAAACTGGAAGATTTGCATGCAAAACTATCTCTGGGTAATTTGGATCCAAGAGAAATAGAAAAGGCTAAACTTGGTCAAAACGAATCTTATCCGAACGGTATCCCACAATGTGGTACTGATGCTATGAGATTTGCGCTATGTGCTTACACCACCGGTGGTCGTGACATCAATTTAGATATCCTGCGTGTGGAAGGTTACAGAAAATTTTGCAATAAGATCTATCAGGCGACAAAATTCGCATTGTTAAGGTTAGGAGATGATTACAAACCATCTGACGGAGAAGGTCTTTCTGGCAATGAGTCATTGGTCGAGAAATGGATTTTACACAAAATGACCGAGACTTCGAAGACAGTCAATGAAGCTCTCGACAAGCGCGATTTCTTAAATTCTACTAGTGCTATCTATGAATTTTGGTACATGATCTGCGATGTTTATATTGAAAATTCCAAATACTTGATTCAAGAAGGAACTGAAGCTCAACAAAAGTCAGCCAAGGATACGCTGTACATCGTACTGGATAATGCACTGAGATTGATTCATCCTTTCATGCCTTTTGTCTCCGAAGAAATGTGGCAACGTTTACCAAAACGTTCTTCCGAAACGAGTGAGACAATTGTGAAGGCTGCTTATCCGATTTACAAAGCTGAATATGATAATTTAAAGGTCTCAGAAGCATACGATCTAGTCTTGGATATTACCAAAGAAGCGCGCTCCTTGTTAGCTGAATTTAGCATTCTGAAAAATGGTAAAGTATTCATCGAATGTCAACAAGAAGAATCTTATCAAATGGCTGTGTCGCAGCAAGATTCCATTGTTTCTTTGATTAAGGCAATCGACGAGGTCAATGTGGTTCATAATAGCTCTGAAATTCCAGGCGGCTGTGTTTTGAAGCCTGTTAATCCAGAAGTCAATGTTCATTTATTAGTCAAAGGTCATGTTGATATTGATGCCGAGATTAACAAAGCTCAAAAGAAATTAGAAAAAGCTTTTAAAACCAAAAATGGCATCGAAAGCACCATGAAAGGCAAGGACTATGAATCGAAAGCCAACGAACAAGCTAAAGAGGCAGCTAAATTGAGATTAGAAAACTCCGTCGCCGAAATTGACGGTTTAAATGCTACTATCGAAAATCTGGAACGTTTAAAGTTATAAACCTTGTAGATTGGTATCATTTTAGTTTGCAGCGTAATATATAATGTAATACAATACGATAGACACACATCTAACTATATATCAGTTGATTGGTTCTGGGATCTGTGTTCGTACAATCTCCTCCGAAATTCTGTCAGAGATAACTTTTCTCAAGAGTTTTGAAAGCTCCAAACAGCTTTCTTCGCCGTTTTGTAAAACTGCAAACATCTGCTCTTCCGTAAAATCACCAACGCTTTCTGACAATAGCACATTTTTGACAGTCATTCCACCCTCAACTAGTTCTAAAGCTAAGGTATGCACTGATTTAGAGACTCTCAATTCTTCATCGCTGGGATCAATAATCAATTTGTTGGTACCCTTGGTAATAGATAGACAAATACTAGAAGTGACACTGTAAAGCGATACTCCAGCATCAACCAAGGCCAGAAAAGCCGCGTTTATGCAACAGCTTAATTCTCTTTGAGAAAACTCTTCTTCATTTTCTCCAGCTTCCAATATTTGGCATGCTATCTGACAAAGTTGCCTTGGATATTTATGACATACTATCAACGGCGTTAAAACAGCACGTAATTTATCTTCAATCAGTTTTTCCCTTGTATTAGGAACGCCTCTGGCAGGGCGTACGATTATTTCCAACGCAAGCCTGGTGGGCAACTCTTGTCTAGATTTTGGCTCAATTGGACCAGTTACTGAGCAGACAACCTTAGTATTCTGCGACTCAAACTGAGATGAGCCGTCTACTTGGTTTAAAATACCAATAGCTGCTTCAGGAATCATTTCTGAGCGCTGTAGCTGTCTCTTTCGCTGCTTTCATTTTTGATTCCTTGATTGACTATTTCGAATTTTTTCAATTTTCTCGATGCTGTAAAAACATTGTCACAACTTGAAATAAAATATAAGGATGTCACTTGCAAATTATAAGAGAATTTCTACGAAATTAACAAACCTAGGCGCCTACAGAATGCTCTTATGACACATAAAGATCACCTTCGTAAAGGCGAAGATGTTCCGGTCTGGAAAAGTCTCCTTGCAGGGTCTCTTTCGGGACTAACAGCTCGATTAGGTACAGCGCCGATGGATACGATTAAAATACGTCTTCAGATTATGCCCATACAAGGAGGCCAGCATTTTGGAATCCTGGACGTGGTTAAGGATATTCTAGGGAAAGAGGGCGCTAAAGGATTGTGGAAAGGAAATGTTCCGGGGTCATTGATGTATATCACATATGGTGGTGTTCAATTCAGTTCATATTCATTATTCAATAGCATCTTGAGTCCCATCGGATGGAGTGCAGAGTTACACAGTCTGGTAGTAGGTGCCCTTGCTGGGACGACCAGCTCTCTTGCTTCGTACCCATTCGATCTCCTCAGAACGAGGTTTGTCGCTGATCGAAATGTCGAACTATCGAGCGTCACAAGAGTGATCCGTGAGATTTGGACGGAAAAAGGCATACAAGGATTTTTTAAAGGATGTACATCCTCAATCATTACAATAACCTTGAGTACTTCCATAATGTTTAGTGTCTACGAGAGCATAAAGATATTCTGCGAACAGAAAAAAACCAAGGATTCTACCCTGTGGCTCACAGCTCTGGATCATAGTGCAGGCTCTATAGGAGGTATCATATCTAAAGTGGTCACCTTCCCGCTGGATACAACAAGACGAAGATTGGTAATTGGCCATTCTTCACTTGCGAGGCAACTAACGACCCAAGTAGACATTTACAGTTCCTACAAGGGAATGGGACTCCTTCGTATTGGGCTCACAATACTAAAAACAGAGGGCTTTTATGCGCTGTACAAAGGGATCACGATGGCATTATTAAAGAGTGTACCAAGTACAACTATCAGTCTATACAGCTACGAAATATTCATCAAATCATTAGCCGGGTAACGAATAGATTTAGTAATACTTTTGCTGAACCTTTAAGAAGGACATCAGAATAAGCAAAACTCAACAAGTGTATAGAGATTGCAAAGATAAGGCGATTGGTTTTTTGAAGATGGCGAACGTGACTCCTTATGATGTAGTAAGTTATATCCCTAATCAGATTGGTTACCTTAGGGTTCTTACTGCTATAATATCATTTTTCACTATGCGAAATCATCCTGTTTTCACAATGATAGTGTATGGTGTGTCATGTTTGCTAGATGCGTTAGATGGTACGATGGCAAGAAAATATAACCAAGTAAGTAAACTTGGAGCAGTGCTGGATATGGTCACCGACAGATCTACTACCTCTGGCCTAATTTGTTTTCTTGCCGTGATGTACCCAAACTGGTGTGTACTTTTCCAAATTCTGATTTCCTTGGATCTGTCAAGTCATTATATGCATATGTATGCAAGTTTGAGTGATGGTAATTCGTCACATAAACAAGTAGGCAAAGAAAGCTCAAAGTTGCTTCATTGGTATTATACAAGAAGGGACGTTCTCTTCACCATTTGCGCCTTTAACGAACTTTTTTACATGGGACTTTACCTGCTAGGATTCAAAAGATTTAAGACTGTTGGAATCTCTATTGTTCTCCTCTGCTTGCCTGGATATGTGTTCAAGCAAGTAGCCAACGTGATTCAATTACAGAGAGCTGCGATGATACTTGCAACTTCTGATGCTAAAGACGCAAATGAGAGATCCAAGAAACAATGAAAATATATAAAGCTAGATTAGTCTGCCCAGAGAAACTTGTGCCAGCCAATGAGCCAGCAACAGACCGGTTTCTGAGCCTAAACATATAAAAATCTCAGAATATTATGATACGTAAATGCATGCTAATGGTGCTCTATCTCTCATACGCCTTACGACGGACGGGGAAGACGATTAAACTCTATATTACTTGATGCGCTTACCAGTATTCAAGCAAGACCTGTTAATGGCAGCAAAATCTCTTGAATGCCGAGCATCATTGTAACCAATTTTCGTATTTGCCACATCAGGAACACCTTTAATGTTCACAAAACCGAACAAGGTCATAGTTGAATACCCCCACAAAGTACTATAGTGAGCTGAAAGAAATTTTTTCATTGGGTGGTCTTAAAAGGAACGAATCTGAGTGTCGCCAAATGATGTTTGGTTTTATTAGACTACTAAAATTGCGAGAATAAGGTTCCAGTAGGAAGATACATGTGCTGTTCTAGTAGAAAAAAAGCTGTCCAGCTTGCATCATATGCCAGACCGTGGAGCTGCTCCTTTCGGCTGCCTAAGGCTTTCTGATCACGCCGCCGTCTCACTTATGCGCTCACAATCTATTAAGCTTCGAGTAAAACCTCTGTTTTCGAGGCTTCAAGGTTTTAACTTGATGTATGTTTTGATCACGAAGGTGACTAGCAGACATTTCTAGCATTCAAATTTAGCACTTTCAAGATTGGTCGTTAAACAGGAGGATAATCGTATATTTCCTAGCAGTCTTTGATTTTTAGAAGCCATGAATGCAAAAAGATATCCCTATGTTGCGAGAACGTTGTGAAAGAAAACATTCGTAGGTGGAATATATTCTCTTCTGGGTTTCGAATAAGAAGCTGTACCAAAAGAAAGAACTCTTTTCAAATGGCACTTCAGGTGGAGACGATTATGGGAAGGTCAAAAGCCGGACTTAATCCCGTCACCTTTTTCTAGCCGCTGAGATCGATGTTTAGCCTATGCCACCAGTGCAAAAAGTTGGTTACCTCAGAGTGTTAAACCACTCACCCTTTGGTTCGACTTAGGTAATTTTCTCTCCTTCTTTTAGATTTTGATTGTCTAGTAGTTTAGCAGACATGAAAACACAATATAGGGTGAAGACAACCCACAAATCCTCTAAAAAAAAATAGGTCTATTTAAGGACGATAAGTAGCTTTCAGATGTTTTTCTTCAAATTCGAGAGGACATTGTTTGCTTTTCGACATACATTTGATTCAATTATTTGCCTTACTCTCTTAATCTACTCTTGTCACCGGAGTAGCGTGCCATAGCAAAATGGGACGATAGAATCGATACCTTGCTAACGATTGAGTTTGGTATCAAATAAGTGACAAATAGGAGCCAACTATGCTATTTTCAGGGCCGCTAAATTGTTAGCCGCCAAGGCTTTGCAACTGCTATACAATTGGGGTAGCAGCCACTGTAAAAGGGTCTTAGGCAATCCATTTCTTCGCAAAGGCATATGAGATTTTTTCACATAGATTTCCGGCATAACTTGCGACAATATCGCATGTTGTTGAGTATTTGGATGAGTCTACTCGGTTGGTATACCCGGAATCAGGTTCTGCATCGTCGTTGATCTTGACAACAGTGAGCAATCTTTTGACTGGGCGACAGCAAAGCAGATACAAGTGAAGGGCTTAATAGATGCGACATATGAATTTAGATTCTGGAAAGATATGCGAGATATTTAATTACGGGTTGGTCAGATACGGTCTAGCAGCAACCGAAAGCTTTTGATACCTAAGAACTTTCCTGCAGCTCTTCAAGTCTTAAATGCCCGTAGGGTGTCAGACTGTGTTTTCGGAGGATACGTGGGAACTCCTTGCTTCGAATCTATCTATTTATGTTGTTATATCAAAGACTTTTCGTAGCCATTCTCGGGTGAGGCATATTGCAATCATCTTCAAGGCTAATCAATTTTAACAGGAAACGCACAAACATCTCTCGGAAACGATACTAAATTCCAGCTTGTACAGGAAGACTATTCATTTTTGATTGCTCGCAATTTAATGTCTCGACACTCCAATATGGATTTGCTGGTAATTACTGTCTTTAAAAAAATTCGATAAGAGAGTTCGACTCCCTATTCCGAAAATGCATCGAAAACACACTGCAGTCTATTAGTTACATTTCGGTAGTACGCTAAGCAAATTTACGACATGGGTACTCATCAGCATGAACATGTTGCCGGATTCTTGTACCATGCGGTTGCCTAGAGGCAGTCGATCCACGTGATATATCAACGGCTGAGTGGTTTTCTTTATAAAGGTTCGAATCTGCATTTTTACGATATTCACAAGACGAAAATGTATTTGAAAAACTGGTAATTGACAAGGCAAGCTATTCTTTCGCTACTGATCTTGCATCGCCCTGAAGTCTCAACGGGTTAGGTAGAAGATGGAGGATTTATTGGGTAGATTGGTCCGCTTTTTGTTGGAGCTGCCTCAACCAACGATTCTAGCAACTTCGATATTCCCATTTTTAAGTTCAAAGAATCTGATCGTATCGCAATCAATATTGTCCAACCTTCATTCGATCGTATATGTTGCACTTTTTTATCAAGTTTGTTTCATTGTTGGTCGTTATGTGATTTTCCCACCAATGGCTGCCATGGTCTGTGATTCTGCCCATTCCAAAAGAAAACTAGTCAATCAGAGTGCCGTACATTTCGTCTCATTTGTCCAGAGTATTGTCATTCTCTACATTTCAATCAATTGTATGACATCTTCGCAATATTCATTGGAAAACCAGACGCCTGAACAAAGAATTTTCGGTGATCATCGCGACACCGAAATTGTTTGCATCTTTGCTATTGGCTATTTCACCTGGGATATCTACATATCGCTTTTCTATTCAACATTGCCTTTCGTGTTGCATGCACTGATCTCTACTGCAGTGTTCTGCATTGGGCTCAAGCCTTATATCCAATACTATGCTCCAATTTTCCTACTGTTCGAGCTATCAAACCCGTTCTTGAACATAAGGTGGTTTTCAACCAAATATTTCAAGGGCACCAAGAATAAGTCATTACTTTTTATACAGCTGATAAACAATCTTCTATTACTTTTGGTGTTCTTCTTCGCAAGAATTTGCTGGGGTTGGTATCAGATAGGCAAGTTGTGTTACGATTTCTATCAAGTATACGATCAGCCAGGTTTCCTCGTCTACGACACAGCAATCATAGTGACTGGTAACTTCATCCTAGACATCTTGAACCTTGTGTGGTTCTCCACAATGATTTCAATCGCTGTCAAAATTGTGCTTCGCAAGAACAAGACTTCATAGGAAAGCAAAAATCGATAAAAAACAAGAAAAACTCTATGTATTCACATATCCCTTAGATCGTATAGATTTTGATCACGATGATCTTGATCTTCAAAGTTTTTCGTTAAATCGGATCAAAAAATCACCACGCGATATATTTAATGCATATGCAACCACCTCACAGACACCCGCCGCAGCGAATAGCACTCCACAATAAAAACACGTCCTCGTTGCGAATTGACTCGATAAATTCTTGCGCGCACCGTATTTACTGCCTTGATAGACTATTCTCAATATCGGAGAGGGTTTTCTCTCTGTTCGACGCATCTTAGTTTGTAAGAGCTTTTTTTTAAATTCTAGAATTTATGAGCACCTTTTTTCTATAAATATGAGCAGATCATAATTTTTAAGGACGAGTTAATTTCATCCGTCGTAAACGGTGTTAAGGTGTCCTTCATCGATCATATATCCAAGAGTCTCGCTATATATTTGTTGTACTAGATAGGTGTCAGCTATATTTCTAAGAAGGGTTTAACAGTATAAACCACAGAGAGAACGGGACTTTCGATCATGTCTGATTACTTTAGCTTTGGGCACAATACTGGCAATGGCGAGCATTCACCAGCTTTTGTAAATGATGATCAAGATGATGCGGTATCAACAAGATCTGGTGACTACTTGCTGGATATGCTGCCCAGTGGCTCCACGCTTGTGGACTCACAGCAACAGCAACCGCAGCAGGTCCAAATGCAACAACCACATGGTCAATACCAATACCACCATCATCATGGTGCTCCTAGTACGATTAGTGGCATTAGTGCTATGGGAGACCTACCTCCCAATTCTGCTATCAGAGAATCCATCTTGCCAAAGACGGATCCGAAATCGCCTTACTATGTTAATGTTCCGATCCCTGCTGGTATGCCACAAGAGGGCGGTTTCTCAGGTGGGATTGCTGACGGTACCAGCGCTAGTCCTGGAACGCCTACTGGCGAGGAGGAAAATCAGTATGTTAGAGAATATCCAACTGATATTCTGATGGATAGATTTTATAAGTGGAGAAAAATCCTTAAAGGGCTCATTCTCTACCTAAGAGAGGTTGCTTACTCACAAGAACAATTTGCAAGAATCAACTTTCATCTTAAAGGCTCAGTTAAATTTCCTTTTCTCACAGACATTGAAGATAGTACAAATAAATTATTTGATCCTTTAACTGCAAAAGGGCCGGCAAAGAAACAGCAGCCCATCACGCTAGCTCAAAAGAAACAACAACAGCAGCAACAGCAAAATAGTCAGGCAGAAAGCATGGCTGGTTTGAATGAAAGCAGCCTAAACGTATCCGAATACGTTTTTCAAGCGGTTAAAACTGCGGAATCAGATGATTCCTCAGCAGCATCGGGATTTATGAAGTTCGGTACTGGATCAATTCAGGATATTCAGGTTATCTTAAAAAAGTATCATCTTTCTCTGGCCAATCAGCAGCTGAAGGTATCCAAGGAGATCACGGGCTCAATAATACCAAGAATGGAAGATTTACGTAAGGATTTACAATCGAAGATTAAAGAAATCAAGGACCTCCATGGCGACTTCAAGACAAACATTAACGAACATGTCGCCATAACTGGCCAGTTTTTGAATAAATATATTGCATCCGTTAGATTTATGAACACCGCGACTACTGATGGTACGGACAGCATAAAATTACACAAAAAAAGTAATCTACTGAAGCCGAAACATGACCCTTACCTATTAAAACTTCAGTTGGACCTCCAATTGAAACGTCAGCTATTGGAGGAGAATTATCTACAGGAAGCCTTTGTTAACCTACAAAGTTCGGGTATGGAACTGGAAAAAATTGTTTACACAAGGATCCAGCACACTTTGCAGAAATACTCATTGTTGATTGACTCTGAGGCGCGTTTGATGATCAAAAACTTGTGCCGTGAATTGCAGCAAGGTATGCTATCAAGGCCGCCTGCATTGGAGTGGGATCACTTCGTTTCTCATCATCCTGCTTGTTTGATAAACTGGAAATCAACAGACCCCATCCCCAGTCCAAGAAAGCTTTCCGATATTGTCTATCCCCAAATGAAATCGCCTTTAGCGAAATGTATTAGAGCTGGTTACTTGACCAAAAAGTCAAAATTTCTGAAAAACTACAATAAGGGATATTTTGTTCTAACGTCAAATTACCTACATGAATTTAAAAGCAGTAACTTTTTTAGGGCATCCGCTAACAGTCCTAATGAAATGAAAGACCACCAAAACGTACCAATAGCATCTCAAAATACTGCTAAAACCTCATTGGTACCTATAATGAGTATTTCTCTAAATGATTGTATTCTAACGGAAGCCTCAGACAACAAATTTATCATTATTGGAAAACCAACCTTTAATGATATCGATTTAAAAAAAGTAGGCTCTTCTGCGAAAACGAATATGTCGTCGATTTCAAGTGGAACAAAAGTTCATTCTTTACAAGAAGCGCCGAAAAAATTGACTAAAACAACAATTGGGAAGTTATTGAAAGGTGGCAAAACTAAACATACTTCAGCATCCCCAAAGCACGAAGAATCTGATGAGGTTCAAGAATTTTATGCCGCAGCTCAGAAAGAAGTAGACAAAACTGTAAACTGGGTTTTCAAACCGGCGAGTTCTAACCCTACCCCTGAGGATATAAAACAGTTCAAAAAATGGGCTCATGACTTGAAGAATCTAACAACTTTTAATACTACCAATGAAAGATCTAGATTCATCGAAGAACGAGTTTTAAAGGCGCAAATTCGTGTTAAAGGCAGTTTAGCTAAACCAAATCTAATGAACACAAATTTGGGAGCTGCAGATAGCTCATTTGTTGAGAACGCTAATGCGTCATCTTTCAGAAAGGAAAGGCCTGGCCGGCCTCAGTACATACAGTTGCAAGGTTCTCCTAGCTTGGATCTGTCTCATAACTCTAGAGTCAATACACCAGCAGTTGATGATAATGGCAATTTGATAACTGTTGCGGAGAGAAGAAATATTCCATCTATGCTATCAATGACTTCGCCAGGAATATTGTCTCCGCAATCTGCCAATTCGAACTCTGAAGGATCAAGCTCAAGAAGTTCGATCTTGAATTCATCACAACAACAGCATCAGCACTCATTACCACAACAGCACTCTTCAAGCAGTAATAACGAATCTGATATTGGTATAACGGGTAATGGGATGTCGCCCAACACAGCGACCGTGGTAAGCGGCACTCCAGTAAACCATTTACGACATCAAAGGAATGTTTCGCAAACCCATTCATTAGGTGCGATGACAGCCCAATCTGCGCCCATTTCTAATATGAGTTCACCAAAAAGTGTTCATTCAGAGGGGAGCATAGGAGGCTATTTTGCTATCCCCGTCAAAAACCATGGAGGGTCACAAGGCTCGACTCCGTTGTATTCTGATGACACCCAAGGGCAACTAAATCCGCTTTCTAGAACATCCAGTAGAGGAACTAGCTTAGGAATGAGGTCTGCTTCCGGTGGATATTCTCCTCAGCAGTTAGGTATGATGAATCAAACTTCGTCACCTGTTCCGAAGTTCAGATTAAATGATCAGGATGTTAATCAAAATGACTATACGCCCAATGATGTTAGTGCACAAAAGTTGAAGAAAAATGCCACCACTGGAATGCTCACATCGCCTAAGAGTGAAGGCACCTTAGCAGGGGGAAATTCTTCATTTTATATGAGGAGCAACAATAGCGCAAACAGTTTAACGACGAATCCTTCAAGGACGCACCCCATAAGAAAACACAAGAAGAATGTCTCATTTAGCTCTTTGAACAGCTTGATGTTTTCTAAAAAGGCCACCCCGAGTGGCACGCATATGACAGATCAATTTATGAGTGGCGGCATTCAAGAAGATGATGACGACGACCACGGGTCTCAATCAATCAAACTGAATCAATCCATTTATTCATAATAACGAATGATCGCTAGATCCCTTTTATTTCACCTAGATAAACTTCAATGAAACGAATATATATATATAAACGAGTTTACGGATATATAATGCATCTACTCCTGTTACTTAACTATTTTTTCCCCTAATACGTGGAAATCCCTGCTACAATATAGTAATCCACCAGTAAATTGCTCGTTATTGACCAAAATATCTTCAACCCCGCCAACCCATATCTCATGGTCACCCACTCTAAAAACATTTTTTTTCTCACAAAGTAGCACTCTCTCAGAGTTCTTTAATATGGGGATTACGAGATCACTGTCCGATAACTTATAAGTATCGTAATGTTCATGCTCAATCAAATTCTCGAAGGGCTTCGTTGGTGAGAACGTAGAATCAACCTCATTCTTGATAGCACCTTTGCTAAAGTTTTTTGCAAGCTCAATTGATGTTCCATCTGGTATAAGCATATGTACAGCGAACCAGTTCGTCTCGTGCAACGCTTCAGAAGTAAAGGAAGGTAATTGTAAATTGAATTGAATCAGCGGTTGCGGTTTGAGCGACAGTGAAGTGACAGAGGAAACAGTTAGTCCCCGAAATAGACTATGGGGTAGTGTATTTTTGCTTGCCGATGACAAAATCATTGCTTGACTCGCTATTTTACCCATGCTTTCTTTGAACTTCTCTTGCGTAACTAGATGTCTTGAAATGGTAGACTGAAATCGCCGCAGAACCCGCATATCTATCACTTGTAATATCAATTAGTAATTGTTGGACTAACCTGACGAAACTAGATGTAAACTAGGGAGTTCTTTTTTCACTCATTATTCATACATTCTGAACTTTTTTCTTCCAAATTTAGCTTGACAGAAAAACCGACACTTTCTGAAAGAAACTACCTGACCAACGAAACTGAAGCACTAACTGCTCAACTTATATCACCGCGACCACTATACATGACTATGGTATATATATGAAGCTTTCAATGACCAAGGATCTTGCTCGGAATTTGCTGATAGCTGCCAAAGGACGGGTACCGAGGCGTAAGCTGGAACATGCTCCGACCCCAATGATTGCACCATCACCGTTGATTACAAATTTCGAGAAATGGGCTGGAAAAAAGAGGAAACTATATTTTGAGGATGAAGAGAGGATGTTTCAGAAGGGTATACCAGACTTTCAGCTGAACAAAAATGTCTTTGCTCAAATACTGGCGTCTCCAATGCGATGCGACAGAAATACTCGGCTGAAGCTACCAAAAGATATGATGATACAGTTAAAATTAAAAAAGATAGAGACTCAAACGGACAATGAAAAGATTGAGGCAGAACTGGTATCCCTGGGCTCACATTCTAAGGGCGGCAAAAGTTCATACATCTCAAATTCAAAGAGGCTTTCAGAAAAAAATCTCCAAGCCGCACAGAAATGGGTGCCACTTCCAGCTTTACTTTCGGATATGAGAAACTTTTCTATTTCTGACGTTCGAATCAATAACGTAGAATTTCTAAAAAATCATGAAAAAGAGCTCCGGAAGATTTTGGATGCTAAGTTACCTCAATTGGAAAGAGAGATAATCAAGCTGAAAAAATGGGATATCTTAGTTTGTTGTCACCCAGATTGCACCCCAGTATCTCCGTTCGAAATATATCAAGTTGGATGTGAGCTTTCTGGCGATTCTCCCGTCACTATAGTCAAATTTAATATGGGCCGTGCAACCAGGATGACTTGGGCCGGCGATTGCATTTCCAAATACCAAAATCATCCACTCGGCATCGTCCTGCGCCTGCCATATGATAAAGATTTAATATATGCTTTTTTCAACCTCGTATCCTCCTCGCATAGCTAGTTATGTATTTTTAAGAAATGCAATGACTTTTTGAATTTTATAATTGCTACCCTAGTGTTGTTTATATAAACCTGATAGGTAATCCATAAGCTACGGGAGCTGCACCATTCAAATATTTCAAGTAGCATACATCTCTCGATTTTGCAACAGCTGTTGAGATTACGGATTCCTGGTCGAGCAGCTCGGAAGACTCAACATCCTTCTCTAACAAACCTATTTCTTCGAAGACTCTTTCGCTAAATTTATCTATATCTTTATCGGTCACATCCCATAAATTACCCAAAACGAGCGGACAACCCGCTAGTAGATATGTGTAAATTGTTCCTGTTGGCTCTAATTTACCATAAGTACCCATGAATGCCGATGAGCAACCCAGCAAGAAACTGGGAGCAATTGAGTTGAGTCGCTTGATTTCTTTAAGCCGAGCATACTGTTCACCACCACCGTGTCCCAAATAAATAAAAATATTAGAATCTATCAATTTCTGGAGAAAAATTTGCTCATTTGGCTTTTCATTAACTATTAAACTTGAATTTGGGATGGTTCCCACGAGCCTTTCAAATTTAGCAGAGAATCTTGATTCAGTTTTGCTCAGATCCCCATGAGGATTGAGTATTATTGAAACGCTACTCTGTAGTGACACCTCTGGAAACACTTCATTATTACTTCCTTTTAATAGTTCATCTAAACACCCATATGAAGGTATTCGGGTAATTGATAAAGATCTGAAGAAAGATAAACATTCCCATGGAAACATATGCAAAGAACCGCTAACCATTAAAAAAGTATGTTGAAACCTCTCCGAATCTTTTATCTGGGCCTGGTACTTCCTTATCTGTTCTTCAACTTTGATATGGATAGCACTAAAATCAATCTCATCATACGCATTTTCCTCTCCATGAAACAATAAAATGTCAAGAATGAAGTATACCAGATCTTCAACCATAGAAAGAAACTCCGTATCTTGTGGATCCAATTTCATTATCCATTCGATGATCCAGTCCTCTATTTGTATAAATGACTCAGGCTTTCCATATTGCTTTCTACTTGGTAAATTTTGGTGTAAAATTTGATTAAGCTTTTCCCTGAAGTTGTCTATTGACTGCTGGTCAGCTATCTCCGGACTAAAAAAGGCCTTAAAGCTGTTAAACCAGCATTTCTCCATTTGCGACAACAGCTGCTCCAGCCTAGCATCTAAATTATGCCGGGTATTCCACCATTTTTTTCTTTCTTCTTTGCTATTGATAGAGCTAGTCACTTCAAATGAAGTGCTCGTGTTACTTTCCTCTATAATTTTCAATAACTCTGATTTAGCTTCTTCAAAAGTAAGGTTCATTGAGTCCAAATCTCTGGAATATGCTCTGTTGAGCGGAATCCTTATATGAACCTTTCTGTTTGTTCTTGAGTCCGTCCGGGAAAGTAAAAGATTTTCTGTGACAGGGCAAAAGTCTAGAGAGATAATATTAAAGGCTGTCTTGTTCGCAGCAATATTCTTTTGAGCTTGCAATAGCCTCTTTTTCTCGTCTAAGATTGGGTTTGCAAATTCCTTCAATGGTAACAAGCCATAGTTCTCGTATATTTCATTGCTAATTATGCTTAATTTTTTATCATAATACATCGGTAGACTTTTTGGCAATTCCGAAAGAGCAAACTCTTCAAACAAGTCTTTTATTGATAGTGGAGTTGTGTCAAGGTTCGACAATAATGATAGTGACAACGAATAGAGACACGCGACTTTCGATAAATCTTCGTTTTTCAGAAATGCCAAATCGAGAATTTCAATCGAGTGCTTTAATCTAGAGAGGTTACTGATTGCTGCTGCTTTATCGAATTTTTGTCTTAAATGCTTTCCTCGTGGAGTCATATTGGATGGTCTTGAGGATGGAGCTATGACAGTTTTTAAAATACTTTTTCGTGGTGTCTCTAAGACTGCTTTGCTATCAAAGTCAGTCTCAGAGGCAAATTCAGGAAGATGACAAGAAGGAATTGCCAAAAGCGATTCAAAGACATTCTTAAAAAATGGATCTTTTTCCAAACTCTTGAGAATATCTTGATATTGGTTATTGATTTTATTAATGGAATTGATACTTTTGAAGAAAACAGGACAGTGATGATCGTCAATAGCTTGCCCTAATTTGACTTTCCAAAGGTCAGGAAGGAAGGTTTCTTCGATATCACTACCGAAAAACAGTTTCAGTGATTCTAAAATTTTATCACGCTCGTTGTTCATAAAGAAAAAAGTCGTTAAAGCCAAAATATTGGACTGCCCATCAATATACTCAAAAGTTTTGTTACTTTTTTTCAATGCTGCGGATTGTAAGTTTTTTTGCCCTGTCAAGTTATAGTACTGAAACAAAAAGGCCAAACAGTGGAAAACTATTGTAGGTTCTCTCAATTGACAGATCACCCTAGAGAGTTCTTCAACATAAAATTCGCAATCACGTGTAATACCCACATGTATGTAAATTTCGATCAAACAAATATAGGACTGTGCTAAACACTCTATAAGCCTTAGTCTTGACCCTTGTGAAAGTTTCTCTATTTGTTTGAGTAAAGATATAGCTAGCTTCAATGCCTTTTTGGATTCAGTTACTGCGCTTATCATGTCATTTTTATTCATGTGCAATTTTGAGGCTGTCATCAATGCCTTTACATTAAATAATAGTATCTTCACATAGCTGGCCATGGGAATGTGGTTTTTATTGTCAATATCATAGATTTCTCTTCTGAAGTGAAGCAGTTTATTGAGGAATAATTCTTCAAAACTTTCTGCATCGTTGTCCCAATAGTGTAGAGTAAGACGTGTTCCTAAGTAGCATATCAGATCCTCCCAACTAGCACCTGGTATATCCAGCTCCTCTAGAGAAGAATTCTTAATTGATGCAATCCTATTTGCCAGATGCAAAGAGCTGTAAGCACTCAACTGATAATATCTCACTTCAGAAGCCAGCGGGGAAAAGTAAGTACCTATTGATTGGATAGCTCCAATTAAATCGATTAACAACTTACCAAAATTATTAAACTCCAAATATTGAAACAACATTCGTAAAAACTCTACCTCAAAAGACGATATTCTATCCTTTATTAACAAAGTAGTTGATATCCATTTTTCCATGTAGCTTTTTGTGATAGCCATTAAATTTGAGGTCGAGTGTTTACTCATTTCCAGGTTAAAACAGTAGGAGGCTTTTATAAGAACTTCGTATTTGTACAAAAAATGCCATTTATTAGATTCAGGATTGATTTCAATACTTCCTAGATAGTACTCTCCGGAAAGGCATGAGTATAGCATCCTCGTCATGGGAGACCAGCTGGTAATATTAGAGTTTTTTAGAGGCGAACGTGCATAATAGAGTGCTAGCATGACTTCTGAGCAATGTATAAAACTGGTCCAGATACTAAGTTTTAATTTCGGATAGCATTTTAAGTAAATGTACTGACACCTAGCTTGTAGTTTTGACAGAGAATCGTCGCATACCGTAGAATGTATATTAAAAATGTAGGAGAAAATCTCTAGTTTTTGTCGCAGATCTGATATATTTGAGATAAACCTCTCAAATTTCTGTACTTTTTTCCTGAAATTCTTTTCACTATGGTCACTACTCATGAGCAATACTCGGTTCTCAATATTTGCTGCTAGTCTCATAAGTTTATAATCTCTGAGCACCACAAAGCCATTAAACAAGATATTGCCTATATTTCCTAACCTTTTATATTCCAATACATCAAAACAGCATTCGGATAGCGTAGTTAAGAGATCGTAAAATTCGCTAGTTACCATATCGGTGTTTCTTATATTGGCATTAAGAAATATCAGAGTACTATCCAGTAGCTGTATCTTCGATTTATCCCTGTCCTGACCATTGAGCCTTATTCGGCTCCATAATATGTTGAGAAATTTCAGAATGTTTAAGATGGAGATGTCTGTATTCTTCAAATACTGGCTTGCTAAAACGATCGTAGCATTCATATCGTAATCGCGAATATGCGAATCTAAAGCAGAAACATCCAATTCTAAAAGTGATCCCTCCATATCCTGTTTGAACTTGAAATGCTCCAAAAGTTCAATCGTGCAAGTGTTTTCGCCTGTACTGAAAAACTTCGTGTATTGAGAATAAAATGAGTTCATGTGTGTCTTGCATATATCTTCAGATTTTGAAGCGTGAAATATTAATTGCTGTTTGAACGTTTCTAAATCCATGTTTTTGACATATGTTTCAAATGAAAGATTGAACTGACGAACGTATTGTAGAAACTTCAATCCGAAGAGAAGCTTTATCTCAGGCAATTGTGTGTAAAAATTCAGTAGTAGTTTAACTGCATTATGTATCTTCAGCTTACTATCCTTCAGTAGATACCGTCTATCCATTGAATAGAAGAGTAGCAGCGTATCTCGATATGTGCTTGTTGTTTTAGTTTTTAGTATTACTTGCATGGTAAGTATTTTGAGAGTGGATAAATAGTAATCATTGCATGTGGTATAATCAGCTAACAATAGCTCATGTAAGTTGTTGACTCTGGCCGTATTGGTTTCATTATAAAGGTACGTAATCTCCTTGGCGGCTTCAAGCTGTTGATTCGTATTTAACAAGCTCACAATAAAAGACAAATGCTGTTTCACCAAGTGCCGAATGCCACTTAAGCTGTGTTGCCTCTCGAGTGCTCGATAAATTTCTGCAAAGGATTGTCTAGCTTCTATCTTGCTTCCCCTTTGTTTTAGAAACATGGATATCCTTTCCAAACGGGAATCAACATATCCTGCTGTAACACATCCTTTCAGATCAAAGGCCTCCTTACTACACAGGGTACCCTGAGCTTTCTTAGAAGACATCGTCAATAATGCATTATGCTTACCTGCAGGCGTATTCAAACTTATTTCATTAAGCGGCTCCTCTGGTTTAGACATTCCTAGGTAATCCTTACCTTCACCACTGCGCCTTTTGTTTCCTTTTGAAGTAGGCTATGATTGAACACGTAATTGCACTGAATTTGATTGCCAAAGGGCAGTCTGCTAGTCTGTTTTCCTTTTGTAAGCACGTCTTTTACCAATGTTAGTCTCTGTATTTTTGAGTGTTTACATTTTTGTTATAGGTAACGCTCTGTCCGGGACTACTAAAACAATTGATGCTCATCGCCGGACAATATCAAAACAATGATTGAACTACTTTCTTACAAAACTAAGCAGAAATTGAGAGTCTCGATTAGTTACTAAGATTCATAGCCTTATTGCGAGACTTGGTCGAATATGATTGACATTAGGATACTAGAAAAGTCTGTTGATGGTAAGGTAGTTCTCGAAGTCTTGCATGAATTGGCAAAGGGTGAAATTGGATTACCAGAGATTATAATTATAAATAAGAGTGTCATACCAATATATCCTTCCTTACCGCAAGAAACTCGCATGATACTTATATCCTTAATCTCAAAATCGATGATGTTTCTGGGACAGCTAATCGCCTTCACGACTTCCATACCGAATGATCAACCAGAAGGTAAGATCTATAAACGGGTACTCAAAGATTTATTGCTCACCGCAGATGATTGTTTAAAAAACTGTCTAACACATTATACCAGCACTCGAACGGATCAACAAACTTTGAGAGCCATTTTTTTCGGAAGTAAGCTATTCAATGTTCTTGCTCCAGCTGTTGACATCAACTGGTATTTGGACAGATTAGTAAGTCAATGGACCCATGTTTTAGACATGCCTCTAGGATTTTTCAATGGTTCCAAATTCGGTCAATACATCGTCGCTATGCTCAACCTGCATCCGGTTGTGACAACAGAGCTCCTATTTCGTGGGCTGTTTTTATCAAGCACGAGCTCTTTGAAGGCTTTCGGCGCTATGTTGAGCACTGCAAACCCATTAGATCAACAGGTGATCATGAATAATTACTTTATGACCTATCTGGCCCTCCATACAAATATCTCAAACTATAGGCATGTTTATCAATTACTGAAAGAATTCCCACATATGAAGATGATGAATTTGCAAACTATTTTCAAACTCAAATCACCGCTATTACAGTATATACTGATTTATCTGCTTGAAGAGAGTGCTTTCCCGAAGTTAACCAGTGAGATGCTGAACAAATTCACTAACGTGGATGATCTACATGATGAAAATGTTTGCCAGCTCTTGGTGTTTTCACTACATACAAGAATGAACCGTAAAGAAAGAGAGGCCATTTCTCATGATCCGCAGTTTCTCAACGCAATTACTGAGAGACTGAAAAATCAGGATAATGTCATAAGAGAGCGCACTATGTTTATCGCCAAGCTTGCGACCGATGGAGAGTTAGAATATGAAAGCGATTTCACTATTGAAATACCTAATCTAGAATTCACCAAAGGCGAGGGCCTTGTGGATGAAGAAGCGCTAATAGCTATTACTAGATCCTCTTTTGCGGATCAAGCCACTTCTGTATCTTCTAGCATTACAGAGTTGCATTTACGAGAAGACAGTGACGATGACGACGACGATGATGATGACTGCGTCGTCGGCCAGAGGGAAATAGTTTTTATCAAAGACCTTGTCACGGCTTATGAGACAGTGGACAAAAATTCAAGCACAAATATCGTACCGCTGTTCAAGTTGACGGTCAGAATTGTTCGGCAAAAGAAGCATTTGCCGATGGAGGTGAGCTTCTACAGTGCGAGCTTGATGTCCATAGTTGCAACCTCAAACAACAACTACGAAGAAGCAAAGTTTGAGGAGTGGAGGATCAACGCTTTGGTAAGTATTATTGTTACGATACCAGAAAAAGTATCGGACCTTCTCAAGATCCTTTTCAACCGCGAATTGTCTTTGCAACAAAGAATGTCGATCCTGACGGCTTTGGGACTCTCGGCAAGGGAATTGAAAGGACATGACGATACTTCAATCTCAAAACCGGAATTTGATTTCCCCACAAAAAGGTTGCCCTGGGACAAAGGGGCATCGAAAATTGAAGAGGGACCACTCGTAGAGAAAAACTCCCTCATATCTCCGGGAACTACTGTTTGGAAATCAAGGAAACTACAACCTAAGTCTGCATCAAGGGCTTTGAGGAAAAATCTCTTCAAAGCTCATGCTGCCAAATTTTTCTATCCTCTAGCCCACGCATGGCTCAATGGTATCGATTTAGGGCCCTATGACCAGCTGTTCAAGACGCATTACCTAACAACCATGACCATAGTTTACCAATGTGCTTTCCCCGCACATGATTATGACTCAATGACGCAGCTCATGAATCGAATTATCCCAGAGGCACTACAACAGGGCTTGCAACTTCCATCAGGCATTACCGATGCGGTAAGCGACTAGTCGTTCCATGCGGCAATTTTTATATTTTTCTGCTTTTTCAGTTTCGTTCTATTTACGATTCTGTTTCAAGAGGCGAAAGATGGAAAATCTTGGAAAACTCATCACAGAATAGCGGATGCGCGGTTTAATAAGTGAATTATTCGTAAGAGACTTTTTTGATTAAAGGACATGTTTCTTGGTTCCTACTTTGAACAGCGGATTCTTGATTACCAAATGATGAATAGTTTGGAAGTATAGCCTAGATTATCTTTTATCTTCCCCTTTAGTATCTGAATCTATAAACTTCAGCTGGTATCTTTCCGCGGTTCCAGGGGAAATTTATTATATTTACCTTACGCTACGCCGCATGCCAAGAGTTAAGATCCGGACTGCATTTAGAGTTTTTTTGATTTTGAATCGGTGAAATGTTTAGGATAGTGGCAGCTAAGGTGAAAGAATCTATACAGAATGTCGTGCTTTTGTTTTTGATCCTGTTGTTGATCCAGCAAATTGTCAGTTCAATTCTGCTGTTCATTATTCGGCGATTCAGTGGTTTACAGAAATTTTCGTTTCACATCTGGGGTAGATCTATTAGAAGGCTTCACGTAGTGACCTCCTCGCATGAAATAAGGGTAGGTAAGATAGGGCTCACGTTGGGTAGAAAAATAGCTATAACTTTCCGTGATATTGATGTTATTCTGCTGGAAAATGTTCGTAAACGGCCGGCTGAGCATTCGGGGCGCCGCGACAGAAATAGTTCAGCTCCACTGGATACTTTGGATATCTCCTTAAATCGCAGGGCCTTCTGGTTAATGAGCAAAATATTCCCCCTGTATTGCTATTTCCAAATCATGTCGCTTCGGTTGTTAGATGGAACAGTTGTAAAAATAGATTTGAGCTCTGTAGCTATAACCAAACTTCACGAACATCAGTTCAGAGCAGAGACATTCTTGCATTCAATCCACAATACAAAAAGTGGAGACACGATTCATAATATCAGCTACCAATTGAAATGTGATTTTTTGCAGAAGGAATCGGTAGACAAAAACAGCCATCTAGTCACGGTGAAGAACTGGTCTTCTTATTTAAGATTAAATGGTTTGCATCTTCACTTGGCCGATGTGATGGCGCCTAATGAGATGAATGACAATAATGACAGCAGTAATAACGACGATGATGATAACAACAATAAAAATACTGAAAAAATCGACAATAATAGTAGAAAGGAGGATAAGAACAAAACGGCGCCAAATGAAGACGTGGTAATTCGTTGCGAGGCCAAGTTGCAAGAAATTCTTGGAAATTATAGGGCTCCCATTGAAATTTTGAAGGTTGTCGACATCAAATTGGAGGATCTTATAGTTTCTTATAAGCATTATGTCCATTTTAGGGCATCGAGCGTACAGTTTTATATTGAAACAGTAGATATTTACGGCTATGGTGTGAATTTAGAACTGTTACCCTCAAGCATTCACAAATCGAATAATCATGAAATATCAATCTCAGTGAACAATCTTACTGTTGATGTAAAAGATATGTCCGTAGTTAGAATTCCATTCATTAATAGTGTAATCACTACAGATGTAATAACTTTTTTGGCCCATGGGAATCCCATATGTAAGGCAAAAATGTCGCATAATATGAATATTATCAATCCATCCGTCGTCGTCACTATTAAACAAGTATTGGATGCCCTGACTTTTTTCAACACATATAATCAGATGAAGCGAGAGAATCATAGGAAATACAACCATGATACCGGAGGGGGCAATGTCAACTCTACTTCCCTCAGAAAAAGCATTCGAAATTTGCCTAGTTTTATTCTGAAACCAGCGATTTGGAATTTTAGTTTTACGTTGCAATTTTCAAACGACGAACATCTCGCTTTCAAGTTTTACAGCGTTCAGGCTCTTCTACATCGCAAAAATTTCATCGTTGATTCTTTAATAAGTCCTGATTTCAACAATGTCGAAATACGGCCAGAATTGGCTTTTATCGAAAGAGATCCATTCAGTAAACAGATCTCAAACTATCTAAAGATAACCAATGTCAGCTTTCTGTTTGTCAAGTTGCCAATATCATCCTCCGAAGCCATAATAACCATTCCAATATGTGGGTTTGAGAGATGCGACCTTTTTCTTAATGAAAAGTTTGACGAAAATATAGACATTGATAGTACCTTAAGGCATCTAACAATAACATTAGACGATCTCGATGTGCTAGGGAAAACGCATGCTGCTCTGTGCAAAATCATGAACATTTATACTTTGCAGAAGTCGTTTGGCTCGACCGAAAAGGGCTCGAGAACCGCTGAGGAAAGCATTCCTGATAATTGTGATACACAGTGGTCTTTTAAGCTAAGATTGAAAGATTTTTCCTGTTCCCTGTTAATAGCCAAATTTTTGCCGAAAATGCTTGATCCGAAGGGTTCGAGTGATTTTAACATGTCCAATATTCCAAGAGGTATAATATTTGTGATGAAAGAGTCATTCGTGACCGCTAATCCAGAAAATAAAACATTCAAGGTGATGACAGCTTCATTGATTCGCGTGATAGAAAATGATAGAATGAAGCGGGCTGTTAACACGTTCGTTGATATAAAAGACCTATCGATAGTTCTATTACCTAATGATGTAATACGACTAACTGTTCCAAACATACAATTCAATGTCGATGTTAGCACGATATGGCTATTTTTTTTCATCAAAACTGTAGGCCTGGAATACAGTTCTTTGAGAAAAGAAGTCCAACAAGAGACAGCAAAGAGTTCGGTCGCTAGCCGATTATTGCATTCCATAAATTTTGATATAGATAAGGTGGTATTTGAACTTACTTTACCTCAAGAAATTCCTCTGCTTCTGTCATTAAAGAATATTCATCTTTCACAAGAGGATAGGATTTTGAGTCTATCTTCAATATCAGCGTTTGTTGAATCAGTTTACGTGAAGGAAGTATCAGTTCAAATTCCTTTGCTAAACATAGAGAACTTTGAACTGATGCTGGAAGACATAATTCAGGCCAACAAAGTGAAAATGCGCACTTCTGCTATTCGCTTTCATACGGAATATCATTTCCGATTTTACATGATTGTGGATAATATTATTAATATGCTTAAATCTTTCAAGCAAATTAAACTTGCCTTCTCTGATTTACATCAGTTTCGAAGATTACGGCCTTCTCAACAACTTCCAGCCAGAATTAACTCTGTCGACGTGCAAACAGAGAAATTTTCGATAAGTGTTGAGGAGGACCCGTTCGAACAGGAGTTGGGCTTGATTCTGAAGATAGGCGTTTTAGAACAAAGGGAAAGATTGGAGAAGCTTCAAAAATTTGAAGAACAAAGGAAAAAAACACAAACCTCCAATGAGAGAGTAGGTAATAATTATCTATTTCCCTTATCGGAGAAACCAACATCATCTGACACAAGTGTACAAGACAAAGTAGGAGAGGACGAAGCATTCGTAAGACTTCTAGAAAATTTCTCATCCTCATGGATCGCAAGATATAGGATTGCAAAGCTCAAATTTCATGGTGCATCGTCTCGTATTATCAAACGTGCAGAAATGGGAGCAGAGAGATACTTCTATTCGCCGCTGGAATCTAATACAGTTGGAAATCTCTGCATTGAAAGCCTTCATCTGAAAATAGACTCACCATCATTCCCTATAGCAAATTACGCGGATTTCATTTATAAATATGGAAAAGGGGTTCCTAAGGACCGTCTCTATACTCTTTTGTTAATAATGGGAGTAGACATTCAAACTGGATTATGGGAACTCACCTTGAGAGATTACCCATTGCCTATTGTATCGTTCCCTGATACACATACTACAGGCGATATAGTTTTTGCTGAAAAAATGCCCGAGAAGCAATCGTTGAGAACCGTGTATGTGCCATTCGTTCCCTCTGCCTCCAGTACCAAATATTCTGAGACAAATTCCATATATGGTTCTCACATTATTCGTACCATGAATTCAATAAAATTTTTTTTCAACATCAACTCCAAAGTTGAATCACCTGCACCGGCTTCCATAACCTGGGGTAAATCTCTTCAACCGGGGTACACTTCTCTGATGCTATGGTTTGACTATCTAACCAGACCACAAGAAGATCCTTCACCTAAAATGGGATTCTGGGATAAGTTTCGGTTCCTCGTACATGGAAAATGGACGTATCACATTTCAAAAGTCAGCGAGTTTCATCTAAATATCAAAGGGTCGCATTATCCATATAAAATTGCAGATGATGGGGCAGGCTTATCTTTTTGTTGGTCTGGAGGGACTACGATTCATATTCATAAATCAGAAGATCCGAAAGAGTTTTTTAATATCGAGTCAAAACAATTTCAGCTGGCAGTTCGTGATTTTACTGCAACTAATAAGTTCGACAAAATTCTCATGAAATTGGCGGGCACTGTGATATGGAAATTAGGTCTTTTGTTTGAGCAAGGTGACATACATAAGGCTGGTGAAGAAGCTAGATTGCCTCCCTACAAGCCACATTATGAAGTGCAACTGGTCCATCCTAGTCATGTTTCAAATCCCGAAAAGTACGATTCGTACCGCGGATTTAGAAGTGACTTCATTCATATGTCAATTGGTGTATATTCTTCGGAGAAAGGATCTTCAAATAATCTCTACCTCGCTCCTCATTCCGTTTATCATTTCCTTGAGTGGTGGAATTTATTCCATACATACACTTCAGGGCCAATAAGGCAAGGCCCTTTGTTTACCGATCTAGTTCAGAACTCAATGAAATTTGGAAGATCCCTGTTCACGATAACGTATCAATTACATTTAGAGCCTTTGACTCTAACTCACGTTTATCGTCATTACACTGACTTTAGCGACGTTAATAACATCTCTTTTACAGGTTTAAAGGGGAAAGTTCAGTCATTGCGAATAGATCTTCATCAAAAAAGAGTGAAATTAACTCACACTAATGAGAAGTTGAAAAGATCCAAACCAATATGGAAATTCAAGATATCCACTGGTGAGATTGATTGTACAGATGCAGACATAAGAATTTTATCGACCGCATTTGAAAGAGCAGATGGGCAGGGAATCCTCGCTTCAAGACTTGGATTTCGCGACAATAGTAGGTTTTCGAAGCCACTTGTGTTCGCTGTAAATGAACGAGAACTGACGGAAAATGAATGGTACGATTATGAGGACTATGTCGATTTAGATCAGGTGTCTTTGGAATCATCTGTGCTGTTTAAATTAGAGGCTATCCCACTATTGTATTCGCCTAGGATTTCTTATTTCAGAAAAATAAATGATGGCGGCTACGTTGTACCATACCCCTTTGGTAGAGAAGAATCTCATGATTGTATGATAGGCAAGAATCATCCTGAGCGTACCCAAGAACATTTGGTGCATCAAAGGGTTGCGGAATTAGAAAGAGATATAAGAAAGATAGCAAAGAACTTGGAAGCGGTGCAGCAGAACACGGAATCTGAAGGTAGGGATAAAGTTAAAACGAAAATAGCAGGGCTCAATGCTAGTCTACACGAATTGAAACATAGACTTCATATTACCCATATAATATTGGACGATTTAAAGCTTTCTGAGGTAGCACCTAGCATTTACTCATCAGGTGACTCTGAAAGCACAGTTTCGAGTGACCTGGGATCCGATAGTTACAGCAGCAATGATGATTCCCCTTTACTGCGATCTACTACCGTTGAATCATTTAGGTCGATGCGGGAGACATCGACTTTGCATGTCAATTCCACATATGATAACAGATTCATAGTTCACAATATCCAATTCAAAATCAACAAGGTAATACGACAGCATCTTTTTGAATATGCATCTAACGCTTTTGAAAGAAGATTCATGCAGTTTTTTTTAACCTATAAATCAGTGATGATTTTAAAGGAGTTATTGAATACTAAACTGGTGGATGCCAAAACAGCTTCTAATGATTATGAATCGCTTGATGGTGACGATTTAGTAACTAATGCAGAATTCATTCAACGTTTTGAGGAACTAATAAGAGAAGTGCCAAGTGACAGTTTCGACTTTGTTGATAGTTACCTGTTCAGATTAATTTCGCCTCAAATACAATTTATGTCTGACGTTGAACCCGACAATGCTGTGATATTGGCAGCAAGAGACATTGAAATGGGAATTATCGATATATTGCAGATAATAGGGAAATCAGGACAAAGAGTTCCAATGGATGTAGATACCATTGTTGAAACACGGTACTGTGCTGTTTCGAAGGACATACAGCTATTTACTCTCTCCAAAGAAGATATAGTTGCCAATGGAGGGAAAGGTTTCCATCAAAATGGATATGGGATGCATGAGGATTCCAAATTCTGGCCTCCTTGGATTCCGCTTGAAATGTGTTATGACGGTTCGCTTCTTGAAAAACATGTGTTTCTTAGAAGAAGATCTATGTTTTTTACTTACACATCACCAAATCCCTTATTCTTTACTGATAAAGATATAACAGGACTCTCTAAGGATGCTAAATTCCGTGTTGGATTTCCCGGACTTGTTTTGACTTCAACATCTCAGCAATACTGCGCAGTTTATAATATAACTCAAGATCTTCTTTCCTTTCAATCATCATTGGATGAGAAAGTAGAAAAATTAGCTAAAGTTATATTAGCCGACGAGGTGAGGAATAATTTAGAGATGCTTGATGTATCAGTGGTTACAAGCCTTCAGCGAAAGGTCAAGGATCAATACTATACAAGAGAGTTTTTGAAGGTTCATGATCATGCACTCTACTGTAAAACGGTGCAAGAGCTTACTTTCGAAATTCAATCAACGCTACTTGAGCTGTCAGTATTAATGACAGCTATCAAAAAGAATTATGACCGTCTTGTTAGTGGAAGTAAATCGTCACAGAAAAAATTGAATTGGCACATAGGAACTGATGAACTTATATGGGAACTTTACGATGATGAAACAAGACCATTCATGACTATAGGCTTGGGGCCATCGAACTATATTAGAAGTCAATCTTCCAATGGGCTGAACAGTAACATGGTCACCATTTCCTCTTTACAGTGCTTTAATCAGCAAGAGCCGCCTGTTTATCTTGAGCTCCTGGCACCTTTTGAAAGTAATTCTCAATATGATAAAAGTTTACCAATGGTAGAAATATTCTGGAAGCTAGGCCCTCCGATTGGAGGCATAGCCGATCTGGAGAACATGATCATATCTATACAACCAATTCTATTCAAGATGGACCATCTAACCTCTGAAAAGATAATGAATTATTTGTTTCCAGCAAAGGAAAAGACAGTGGAACACATAGCAGTAGCGCCTAAGCAACCATCCATCTCGGCTGTTCTGAATACTCATGGGCTGCGTCGCAGTGCTTCACGTGGCAGTATGTCTTCTGGTAGATCCAGTCTTGATAGTAAGGACGCCGATATTTTAGACACAGCTAGTGTTTTTTCTTCTTCCGAAGCTTCATCGATAGTAAAAAGAAAGCCAAAGATCACAACATCTATTTTGAATCAACCAGATGAAAACATAAATGAGATGGTTAAACGGTCAGGAACTTTTTTCAACGTTAGATCAATTTTAGTTAAAAAAACAACGATGTCTGTTTGTTATAAGGGTGCCCATCATGTTCTTACTGATGTAAGTAATTTGATTGTGAAGGTTCCTAATCTTGACTATCATAACAAAGTATGGTCTAGGGACGAATTTTTTGCGGCATTGAAAAAAGATATTACAAAGGTTGTTGTTCAGCATCTAGGGAATATCATTGGTAATAAATTTGTCCCCCATAAGAAAGAAAACAAAGTGAAAGCTTCAATGGATATATCTCAATTGCTTATGGTAGACTCTCATGCAGGGAACAACCCAGCGATGTTAAAAAGTAATGTTACCCATAAAGTTAAATCGGCACGTTCCGTCAGATCTTCAATCGGAATCAGAAGCACTAGGGTTCCTACAAGCGATGATTCCGAAATAGTTCCCTTTTTCCCCGACGGCCAGAACTCAGAGGGTTAATGTGGCTGCAGATCGGGTGATAAAATTGATTCTTGTATAAGATTGTATACTCAAATAATGTAAACCTTGTAGATAAAATGCAAAAAAGACGAATTTCTATTAGAGCAATAGGTTTATTTAGCTGCAAGCCGCATTTCTCTATTTCGCTCGGTGATGATGTGCGCGGCCGATATTAAGACTATGGGATCTCTCGAGACAAAACGCCCATTGTTCAAACTTGAAACAATAAGATACCTCCCAATCTAGCAGTGCAGCGACTATAGCCCTGTTTTATTCCAGGACTTGAGGAGAAAGGTTTGTATCAGCCATCAAATGTCCTTTTTTGAAAGCTTGCGCCAAAAAGCGCCATTTTTGGACAAGATCGCTGAGAATTTCACCCCTGCAATAACCAGAGATCAAAAGTTCAAATTAGAATACAAACTTCCTGCTGATGAAACGATTCTAGACGATACAAATGCAGACCTATCGTTTGTAAGCGCCTATGGTAAGTCGAAGGGAGCTGAAAAGCTGAAAAATCAAGATGAAAAGACTATGGCCTATGTGTATTCTGGTAAGTTATTTTTGACACCCCATTACTTATTATTTTGTGATGCTTTCGATCATTCTTCGTGTATTATGGTGGTGAACTTATCTGCGGTCAAACGTGTGGAAAGGGCGCCTTCCACAGCATATGCCTTTTCATTAATTGTAACACTTTACTCAGAAAGTCAAATGGTGATTCAGTTTATTGGACTTCGCTATAGATCAGAGCAGTTTTGTGACCAATTGAAATTAAGACTTAAAAATAATGTACCCAAGGCCAAGGAACTGCCAGATTTTCTATCATCGTGCTACTCTGAATTTTTATTGAGAAAGAATCTGTTACAAGATAAAGACATTACTGTTCCACCTGCAGGTTTGGGCCAGTTATATAAATATCCAGGTAATCCAACGGTTGCAAAAGAAAAGGCAAAATTAAGACTGTGGTTCAATTACTTTAAGGAGCATGGAGCAAATATAGGCATAGTCAAAAATCATGAATTTCAGAAACTAATTAGAATAGGAGTTCCAAACAGATTAAGGGGAGAAATATGGGAATTATGCTGTGGTTCAATATATTTAAGGCAGGCAAATCCAGGAATATATAAAAAAATACTCGAAGAAAACCGCGGTAAGAGCTCTCAAGCTGTTGAAGAGATTGAAAAGGATTTGAAGAGATCGCTTCCTGAGTATTCTGCTTATCAGAAGGAGCAAGGTATCGAGCGACTCAGAAATGTTTTGACCGCCTACTCTTGGAAAAATCCCGATGTTGGATATTGTCAAGCAATGAACATAGTTGTAGCCGGTTTGTTGATTTTTATGACAGAAGAGCAAGCCTTTTGGTGCCTTTCTAATATATGTGACATTTATGTTCCGGGTTATTATTCAAAGACGATGTATGGTACTCTCTTGGATCAAAAGGTATTTGAAGCCTTCGTGCAGGAGAAGATGCCTCTTCTGTGGGAGCACATTGTCAAATACGATATTCAAATGTCAGTCGTCTCTCTGCCTTGGTTCCTTTCTTTATTTTTTACATCAATGCCATTAGAATATGCATTTAGAATCATGGACATATTTTTCATGTATGGTTCTAAAACACTATTTCAAGTTTCATTGGCTATACTGAAAGTCAACGGTGATGATCTTTTGGAGGTGGAAGATGATGGAATGTTCGTCGCTATATTAAAAAATTACTTTCATACGTTGAGTGATAGTGCACACCCAGATTCGAGCGACATTAAGTATAGACAGATAACGAAATTTCAAGAACTTTTGGTTACAGCATTTAAAGAATTTAACGTCATAACAGAGCCTATAGTTGCCCAAGAAAGAAATAGATATCAAAAGAGCATCTTTCAAAATATCGAAACGTTCGTTAAACGTACCCAACTAAGACATATGCCAAAAACCTTCAATCTTTCGGAGGAACAATTGGCTAATATTTATGACATTTTTTATCAGAGTATTGAAAGCCATAAAATAAGCATGGGTACAGGGTCATCTAATATGAATTTCGAAATATTCATTCAATTTTTAAGTAAATTTTGCGACTGGTGTAAACCATCGGAAAGCGATAATGATCCATCGTTCAGAAAACAGAAAAGAGGGTTTTTGAGAAAATTGTTTAATAAATGGGATGCCAGCAAAATTGGTGAGCTTACGCTTTATGATGTAGTTTCTGGATTAGATAAACTGATCACCTGCGATCTTTTAGAAGCAATTAATTTTTTCTTTTCGTTATATGATGAAGACAATGACAACGAGCTTCATAGAGAGGAAGTTTTACAGATATCAGAGGGGTTATTATTTTTAACCGAACCTTGGAAGTCAGGAAGATATGTTGACCATCTAACAAAACAGTCGATAGAAGATGATATTGCTGAATCAATCGTTAAAGAGAACGGCTCAGCATTCACTATTGATCAAATTAATCTCCCATCTGGCGTTGCAATCGATGAAGAAAAGTATAAGTTGGAGCAAACTGAACGATATTTAAAAGCTGCTAGTAGTTTTCTCCAAAGATCTTTCGAATATGCTAAACCCTTAGAATTAAGTGAAGAGATCAACCTCATAGATCTCTCTGATAACGAATGTGAGGGTGATAGCGTGAAACAGAAAAAGCACGAAGCTATGATGGCGAATGCAGCTTTGGATCCAACTCATCCAAAAGTCTTGGATCTAGCAACCTTCAGAATGATAGTTTTAGCGGATGAAACTTATGAACTGTTTTTCACTTCCACTTTCAGGCATTCGATCCATGTAAATGAACACGTTGACCTCTCTGAAGGAAAAGATAAAGCACTGAAGAATATGTTTGATGGTATTATCGCGGATGGCAGGCGAGTTGCAGAACAGGTGCGCCGGCGTGTGGACTCTGTGGCCACCAAGAGTAGCATTACTTCCGCAGAAAGTAGCCCTCAAACACTTAACAGCAGCTCTGCCACGATAGGCACAACACAAACGTCGACAAATAAAGAAGACAAAATGGATGACGTTGACGATTTCACCTCAGAGCATCCGAACGAGCATGAAGAACTGCTGAGCAGCTCATGGATAGAGATGGATGGTGCCGCAGACGCCTCACTCCCTCAAAATAGAACATTAAGAGCTATCTCTTCAGACATATCGAATAACCAACAAGACCTCATCGAGTTCGAAACATGAAGTGATGCCAACGGCCACTCAAATCTATACACTAAAGTAGTTATTCTTCTATATTGAATAGTTAGTACGTTTCACTAATTTACCCGGGGTAAATCACCTCGGTGAGACACCTCGCTTAATTGACATGTAAATTAAGCTGAGAGCACTCCTCAACGAGATGATTGACACACTATCCAGTTGGACCACTCCGTAATACCGGTTCATACAAGCAGAAGAGAAAATGCTAAGAAATCCTGTGGCATCCAAGTATTGTACCTCATTCGGAAGAAATTTCTTTTTAAGCAATAGTACGTACAAGCCACTAGCTTCATCGTTCCTTGGGCCGAAACTAACATTGAGCAAGCTGAATCAATTGAGTGTGCTGGGGAAAAGATGCTTCACGTCAACGAGGTTTTTGTCCAATGGAGGTGGGTTTAAATCAAGATGGAGAGACGCCTTTGGAGCAGCTGACTCAAGAAGTCGATACAATAGCTTAAATCGCTTTCAGCAATTTCAGTACAATAATAAGAATACGATTGGAAAATTGACGATCGTCGGCATTTCGATGATGGCAGGTATCTTTATACTAGGCCCATATGTGTTTCACTACGTTCCTCCCTTCACACATTTTGAGCGAAATCCAACTCATCTGGTGTATGCCATCTTAGGAATAAATGTAGGGGTATTTTGTTTATGGAAATTGCCTAAATCGTGGAAATATCTGCAGAGATACATGCTATTGGAGAAAGATCGCATGTATAGTAAATGGGCATTGATTGGAAGCGCGTTTTCCCATCAAGAATTATGGCACTTGGGTATGAACATGCTGGCCCTGTGGTCATTCGGAACATCCTTAGCTACAATGTTGGGAGCCTCAAATTTCTTTTCTCTTTACATGAATAGTGCTATAGCTGGGTCGCTGTTCTCTGTGTGGTACCCAAGGATTGCCCGTATTGCAATGATGAGTCCTAGCTTGGGCGCAAGTGGCGCGTTATTTGGGGTATTTGGATGCTTTTCCTATTTGTTTCCGCACGCCAAGATACTATTATTCGTGTTCCCAATACCTGGAGGCGCATGGGTTGCATTTTTAGGTGCAGCAGCATGGAACGCCGTAGGTTGCATATTTCGGTGGGGGTCCTTTGATTATGCCGCGCATTTAGGTGGCTCTGCCATGGGTATCCTCTATGGCTATTTCATTAGCGAAGTTGCAAAGAGGCAAAGAGAGAAGAGACAACAAGCTCTAACTAGATTATTTTAGAATTTCATAATTATCATGTATATATATGTCACAGGAATCAAAAATTTAGGCTTTCTAGCTCATTTAGGGCCTTTCAGTCTCTATTTGTCAGCAGTCCACCTCTAACAACAAAAAATCCATCTTTTTGCAAACTAGTTAATTTTGTGCTGTCCCATGAATCATCAACTTCACCAGTATCGGGATTCTTTTGCTGCTTACCAATCGCAGATATCAGTTTTTCGTAAGTTAGTGGAACAGGCTTTCTTGGCATTATACATGCATCCATTTCATCAACACTGTCGTCTTCTAGAGGTATTCGATGCAGTTTATTTATCAACAACAGCTGTTTACCTAACCTCTGTCGTATTCCCTCTATATCGCTTCCCTCAATTGGCAGTCCCGACAACTTCAGCAACCTCAAAACCGTATCCTTTGAGGGTATATCACCTTTCTTGGTATCGTCGTCACATAGGTATTCGCTGATGGACCACGTCTCCCTCGATAAGTATTCTCTTACTTCATCTAGCGTAGTGAATTTTTTACCAACAGCTGGCTTCCCCGAATACTGTCGGCAAATTGATCTTACTTTGCTGGGGAAATAATAGAGAGATCTGACCCTGAACATCACACAACAACGCGTACTTCGACCTGCTTCCACTGCTTCTCACAGAGGCTACCGGGATCTCGATTGATACTCGGCTTCTTCATCTAATATGTCCCTTAACGTTCATAGCGATTTCTGAATCTCAATATCGAAAATTTTTCATACTTGTAGAAAGGCGATGCGATGAGATGAGATGTGAGATGATCACTTCACAAATAGAAAACGCTGTTTGTTCACATCATATTCGAACATACCAGAGTTCTCAACAGCTAAATAAAAGTGCATAATGAGAATCAAGAAGAAGAATACCAGAGGTAATGCCAAGAACTTTATCACTAGGACGCAGGCAGTGAAAAGATTGCAGGTGTCCTTGGCTGATTTTAGAAGACTGTGTATTTTCAAAGGAATTTATCCAAGAGAGCCAAGAAACAAGAAGAAGGCCAATAAGGGCTCTACAGCACCAACCACGTTTTACTACTTCAAAGATATTCAGTATTTGATGCATGAGCCTGTCTTGCAGAAATTCAGAGAACATAAGACATTTGCTAAAAAATTGACGAAAGCATTGGGTAGAGGTCAGGTTTCTGCAGCCAAAAAATTAGAAGAAAATAGAAGGCCATATCAATTAGATCATCTTATCAAGGAACGCTATCCTAGTTTCCCAGATGCTTTAAGGGATGTCGATGATGCATTGAATATGTTATTTCTTTTCGCGAATTTACCTGCTACCAGCAAGGTATCTTCAATACTTACTAGACAAGCTCAAACCATCTGTAATCAGTGGTTAGCATATGTTGCTAGAGAGCGCCTTGTTAGAAAAGTATTTGTGTCCATTAAAGGTGTCTATTACCAGGCTGACGTAAGAGGTGAAGAAGTGAGATGGTTAGTTCCATTCAAGTTTCCAGAAAACATACCAAATGATGTTGACTTTAGAATCATGTTAACGTTTTTGGAATTTTACTCAACTTTCTTACATTTCGTTGTCTACAAGTTGTATACCGATAGTGGGTTAGTTTACCCGCCAAAGTTGGATGTTGAAAGGAATAAAATAATAAGTGGTCTGGCATCATACATATTAGAGACTCAAGATGACCAGGACTCTTCAGCTATAAACCAGCAAGAATCTTCTCCCGTTTCTAACACTAAAACTTTAGATGCGGCTACTTTGAAATCTGCCTTGCAAGTTGATGATGAGAAGAAAGATGATGATAACGAAAAAGTTGATAATGAGCAAGTTGAAACTACCGAGCTTGATACTTTTGAAGATAATAGTAAACATAAAGGTGACATCTTAGAACAACCAAGTAATTTCGGATCACCAGTAGCAACTTTGTTTGCAGGATTCGTGTTCTACGTCGGAAGAGAGGTTCCTATTGATATTATTGAATTCTTAATTTTAGCTTGCGGAGGTTCTGTTATAAGTGAAGCCGGCTTAGATCAATTAGACGCTAAAAACGACATTAATTTGTCAAAAGTCACGCATCAAATCGTTGATAGGCCAGTTTTGAAAAATAAAGTCGCTGGTAGAACATATGTTCAACCTCAATGGATATTCGACTCTTTGAACAAATCCGAATTAGTGCCTGCCAATTTGTATCTACCTGGTGAGCCTTTGCCTCCACACATCAGTCCATGGGGTGATAAATTTGGTTACAATCCAGGGGAAGCAGTGGAAAATAATGATGAAAGTGAGAGTGAGAGCGAAAGTGAAAATGATCTCGAAACTAAAATCGAAAATGAAATTGAAAATCAGGACGATATTGCTGCTCCTGTTGATGGTGACGAATCTGATGATGAAGATCTAAAGACCCAAAAAGAATTAGAATTAGAGTCAAAGGGTGTCACTTTCACTGAAACGAAGGAAATGGACAATGACTCCTCAAAAGTAAAATCAAAGAGTAAAAAGAGAAAGGGTGTCACCGAAGAGGATGAAGAGAAAGATTTAAAGATGATCATGATGAGTAATAAACAACGTAAATTGTACAAGAAGATGCAATACTCGAATGCTCAGAAAGAAGAAAAAGTGGAAGCTCTAAAGAAGAAGAAGAAGCAGATTGATAAAACAAAGAAAAAGTTAACGAAACTGGAAAATAAAAAATAAAATTTCTACTAGTCATCAAAATTCATTTATATCACAACTTTATGTACACTATTTAAATCTATATCAAGGCTACTCCATTGTTATAAGATGTCGTTCATATTGTTCAGTCTGGAATCCATAGCCTTTCTGTCAGGAACAATAAGATCGATATATCCGTTTAGCTCTTTTTGTAGCGATAATAAACTTGCCTCGGCTTGGTTTATGCGCTCAATATCAGTGGATCTATTAACATTAATATAGACTTTTATCAAAAAGCCTCCTTTTGTTATCTGCAAACTTCTTTTGTCGTTCATATCCCATATCTTCTGTATATCCAATATAAGATCATTGGCCATGTAGAATTTTACACCGACTGCTATGTACTGAAAATCGAAAGCATAGCCCAACTCTTTTAAAAAGTGAGATGTTGAGGAGTTCTTGCCACCGGTTGATAAAACAATTGTCTCTGATATTGTCTGCATCGAAACTTTTCTGCTCTTGCCCGCCGCCGGTATATCTGACATACTTAAAGCCCAACATTGGGAATGACTATCTAATTCTGTTGCAGGATCAATATCCATTTTCGAGTCATCTTCAGGAGAATAATTGGATTGATATTTAGTGTCTCTAAGGAAACCTGATAGCGCCGAAGGTTCTAGAGGTGATTCTCGCTGGGCCACTTTCTTCAGGAGTGCGTGTGACAGTACTGATTGATCTTGATCTTTGAATAAGTTCAGTGGTATGTTTTTACTTAATTTTATTCTATTCAATTCTGTAAGCTGGTTCTTGGAGTTTACTCTTTCAAAGTCGTAGGATTCATTTGTTTTCCATACATTTGAAATATTTGCAAATATCACTGGTGGTGTTCCAGAGAGAATGGACATGGTAGAAATAAACAAATCATAGGATCCATCATCTATTGTGCCAAATAAGCTCAATTGATGAACCATAGCTTGTTTGCCTTTTGAATGCGTGTATTTTTTTATCTCAAGTTTTTGTCTTTTTTATTTCATTTGGTTATATTTGAAATTTAGGGCATTAGCATTTATCTTGTGATTTCTTACAACAGATACACACAATTAAGGCATCGAAACACTCAAAAAGCAAAAGGAATCAATGGCTGCTGCAGAAATACCAAGGTCCGTGCTCCAGAAGCTAATATTTTTTACGGTAGCAATGATTATTCTGCCACTAACCACTTTCTTTGGCGTGCATAACTATACAAACAATAATTTACTAAGTGGGGGGTTGGCTGCTGCTGCTGCTAATATTGTGCTGATTGGGTACGTGATTGCTGCTTTCCTTGAGGACTCTGGCAATGATTCCAAACAAGAGGATAAAAAGGAAAAGTAATTAACTGGAGAATAGTTGTAAAAAAAAAATGCTTTCCGAAACTTCTTAGGAAAAGGTTGTATATATGATTACGTAAATTTTATACTTAATGACTGATTTTTCTAGATTACTTTGTTTTCTTCAATGGATTAGTTGATTTTTCCAATGCGCCGTAACTAATATCAATACTACCGACCCATGAAATGGCAATAACTAGAAGTATTATCAAAAAGAAAGAAACAAGTAGGCACATAAGCAACCCTTCGGTCCAGATATCACTTAGTTTATCACTATCGACAGGTTTTTTGCTGCCTTCGTGGTCCTTACGAATATTATTTCCGGTAAAAACTAGTGGAGAAGAACTTCCAATGTCTTCTTTTATGTTCAGAATGACATCGTCAACACCGTAGGATGACTCCTCCAGGAAAACACAAACGGACTCAAGAAACTCATCTAACTTTGCCAAGTCGTACTCATTATCTTGAAAGTCAAATAAAACAACTTCCTTGCCATTGAGCTGTCTATCATATAAATGTACTGAAGCCGAGGAAGGTAATTCTAAAACTTCAAATGTCTCAAAGCTCGAAACCGTATTATCCAAATAGATCATACTCTGATCTTTCAACTGGATTGTATTCTCGCTGGTCAAAATGTTTGTCAAAAATGGTAAAAGTTCATGTGATGGCGAAAACTCTCTCATCATAGGAAATTTTTTGAACTGGAAAACAACGAGGGGCTCCAAGTCAGTTGCTTCGTTTATGTATTCCGCAACGTCTTGAACTTTTCCTAGATGGCCATTAGACTTTATTGAAGCATATGATGTAGTAGCTGTCACCACCGCTACAAGCTGTAAAATCACAGTAACAGTGGATAAAAGAGACCTGAAAACCTTTGCAACCATAACTATATGTGCACAGTGCAATTTTATTATGCCTTGGGCTATGCGGTAACTAACAATCAGCTCTTTCAGCTTACCATTTACTATGAATAGGCTAAGATCCAAGTAGCATTTTCACTCCCCTTGTGGTTGTAAAACTGGCCCAATGAAAAAAAAAGCCGTTCTATGTGATTTTGAAATAGAGGCAGGTGACTAGCTCTGGATGCCATCATCTGTCGTTGAGTTCGTTCTCGGAAGGTCCGATGGACCAACTAACAGTTCATTGAGCATAGGTGGCATGGCTTCGTAAAGGAAGAGGTTTTTCTTGATGGGTTCGTTGGCGCTTGGGTTAGTAGACATTGGAAATTAGCTTGTGGAGTATATACGTTTAGAAATTTTTAGATTAATCCTTGATTTTCTACATTATGAAATATACAAAAGATGTGAATTGAATAGAACGAATACCAAGTAAAAGTGCCGGTATTTCTGTGTCACAAATTTAACCTATTGAAGCGTCCATAACTGATGATCTCATCATTAGTTCAATCCATAGAATCAATTTCATCGATGATATTGCTGATATTGCTGATATTGCTGATTAATGACCGTAGAATGTGTTGCAGTGGTGGCCCTGATTGTAATCGTCTCGTCTCTCAGTAATTATCACTCGATTATCCTCCACATCGAACAATTATTCGTAAGGTCTCACCTCACACAACTTACTCGGTTACTCAGCATGTCATCCGTAAATGTCATCTTGTAAATACTGTCATTTATATTTTACTGACTCTCAATTCTAACAACTCTCAGTTTTAACACTTCCAACGATATCATGAAACGCTGATGTGTTTTATAGCCGAATTTAATTCTTCTATTCTATATATAATGCGGAGTTTCACACTTTTTCAACAAATAGTGGTACTCTGGCCGAGTGGTTTAAGGCGCCAGGTCGAGGTCCTGGTCTCTTCGGAGGCGCGAGTTCGAATCTCGCGGGTATCAAGTCTGATTACTTTTTTATTTTTGGAGTGTCTATGGCAAATCTATAAACGTCTTTCACATCA
The DNA here is from genome assembly GCA_030572985.1 of Zygotorulaspora danielsina. Taxonomy (NCBI): domain Eukaryota; kingdom Fungi; phylum Ascomycota; class Saccharomycetes; order Saccharomycetales; family Saccharomycetaceae; genus Zygotorulaspora; species Zygotorulaspora danielsina. The sequence goes on from JAJMCL010000008.1 coordinate 225,092, forward strand.
TCAGGTTTTTCAACTTCTAGGCTGAGTGTAGCTGTGTTACTTGAATACAGTTGCAGTTTGGTGATTGTGGTGTTGCAGCATCAATTTCTCTTTAGCATCGAAAATGCGAAAATGTTCGAATCGAAAAAAAAAATTGGCACAACACCTGAAAACGTGGAACATGTCATGAAAATAAGAATGTTGCTATCAAAGAATCAAGGTCTTCATAATATTTAATGTCTCTGGAAGCCATCAAGTTTGATAGGAGCAATCCGCACGACGTTTCCATTAAGGTCTTGGATCAGCTGCTTCTTCCTTACGTTACAAAATACATTGCCATTCACACCATCGATGATGGTTACAGTGTCATTAAAACAATGAAAGTTAGGGGTGCCCCAGCTATAGCTATTGTGGGATCACTATCAGTATTGGCTGAAGTTCAACTAATTCAATCAGAATTGTATGCCCAGAGCCAATGGTTTTACGATTTATCAGATTGGGCGGGAGTTCGCACAAGGTTAATGGACAGACTAAACTTTCTGTTACGCAGCAGGCCAACTGCGGTGAATCTCTTCAATTCAATAAAAGATATTCGAGTAGTACTCTCAAAGGCAGAAGGGTTGAAAGAGTCTCAAAAGCTGCTGTTTGAATACGTTTGCAAATTAATCGACGAAGATTTTTCGAACAATGTGAAAATGGGCGACAACGGTGCCAGGTACCTACTGGAATGCTTAGAGAAGGAAAAATATAACGAAGATTTTGCTGTTTTGACAATTTGTAACACAGGATCGCTGGCGACTTCAGGATACGGAACGGCGCTGGGGGTCATTCGCTCTCTATGGAAGGACTCACAGTCCAAGACGGTCGACAAGACAGCTGTCAAAAAGCTTAGATTATCTGATTCGACGGCAAGAATGACGCATGTTTTCCCACTGGAAACGAGGCCGTACAACCAGGGATCTCGTCTGACTGCATATGAGCTTGTCCACGATTTGATACCAACAACACTTATCACTGATAGCTCAATTGCCTACAGGATTAAGACAAGTGAAATTCCGATCAAAGCAGCCTTTGTTGGCGCAGATAGGATTGTCCGGAACGGTGATACGGCCAATAAAATTGGTACCTGCCAACTGGCAATTATTTGTAAACATTTTGGCTTAAAGTTTTTTGTCGTTGCTCCAAAGACAACCATTGACAACGTAACGGAGACTGGGGATGACATTATCGTGGAGCAAAGAAATCCTAATGAATTTAGACTGGTGAGTGGTACCTCAATTGATTCAAGGACGGAAGAGCCTGTTTTGGATTCGATTACAAAGAAACCCATACCGGGCAAAGTTGGCATCGCGCCACCCAATGTTCAAGTTTGGAACCCATCATTCGATATCACACCACATGAGTTTATCGACGGTATTGTTACCGAAGAGGGTGTTTTTACGAAGGACGCGGACGGCCAATTCAACTTAGATAGACTTTTTTAATAATACGCATATGGCGAACAAAGTTTGAGTATACTGTCTGGCCTGTATTGTATCGAGACAAGATGGGACGATTCACAAGCAGATAGAGCAGAAAAAAATTACGAAAACTCCTCATAGGGGGCTCGAACCCCTGACATTTCGGTTATCCTTGCAGTAGCTTAAAAGCCGAACGCTCTACCAACTGAGCTAACAAGGATGAGTTTTCGCTGCCCATGTCGGTTTCTTCCTCGGAACAACTCAAAGGATGAAAACCTCTTCCAATAAGTGACAATTACTGAGACGACGATTACAATCAGGCCACCACTGCGACACACTCTACGGTCATTAATTATTGGAAGAGGTTTTTTCTTGACGGCTTCGTTGACACTTGGGTTAGTAGACATTGGTAATGAGCTGGTGGAGTATATAGGTCTATAAATCTTTAGATTAATCCTTGATTTTCTACAATATAAAATATACAAAAGATGTGAATTGAACAGAACAAATACCAGGTAAACGTGCCGGTATCTATATGTCACAAATTGTACCTATTGAATCGTCCAACACTGTTATCAGTGGAGATTTTTCACTGATAATCATGCCATTTATTCGATCCCATAGAATCAATTGCACGGATTATATTGGTGGCTGATGACCATAGAATGTATTGCAGTGTGATCCTGATCGTTATCGTCTCGCAGTAAATATCATTCGATTCTCTTCCACATCGAACGATAATTTGTTAGGGCTCATCTCACATAACTTTCTTGGTTACTCAGCATATTATTTGTAGATGTCACGTTGTAAATACTGTCATTATATCTTACTGATTCTCAGTTCTAACATTAAATCAGCAATGACAGCCGCACTATGGATTCCATGGCACTTAAATTTGAACGAATTGTCTAGAAAGAATGTAATCTATGAACTAATATTTATACTTGATGTAACTTAATTTACCTTTTTAACGTTTTTGACGGCCCTCTTCTTCATCCTCTCTTCTCTTGCCACCTTAGCTTCTGGGCCAGCCTCGGTGTCTAGGCAGTAGTCCCACCATCTGAACGAAGAAGCATAGTTCCCAATGAAGAAATGGTGATGCAGATCGTGATGTTCGGCGCCCGCCCAGAACGGCAGCAGCTTGTTCAAAGACCAAGGGAAGTCGTAACCAGAATGCGCGTCAACGGCCTGGAAGAGTCTCAGCACAATCCACAAAGACAGCGTGAACAGGTGCAGTTGGCCCGTGTACATGACGTACAGTATCGGCATGCCCACGGTTCCGAACCCAAGGGTCATCGTTTCCACAGGATGCGCATACTCGGCGGCCATTCCGAAGGGAGCCGCGTATCTGTGATGCTGTTTGTGGATGTACTTGTAGAAGACGCCGTAGTGGAACATTCTGTGGGCCCAGTAATGCCACACGTCCTCGAGAACAAAGAAAAGCGAGATTTCCAACGCCATTTTCTTCAAAGAGGGGAACGGCACCTGCACGGAAATGCCCAGTCTCTCACACAGCGGGTGGAAGGTCCAGATCGGAATTGCCTCCACCAGGAAATGCGACAGCAGCACCGACTTGAAGCAGTGCCACTGCTCCTTGACACTAGGTATCTTTGTTGGCTGCAGCTTGTACCTTCTGAACCACGTGACCTGGTCGATGACGAACCAGGGCAGCGATCTCAGGAAGTACATCGACTCGTGGAGCAGGAAGAACATCAGCCCCGTGGCGAGCACGTCGTTGTTCATGAACACATACCACGCAGCCCAGTACTTTTCTGCGATGTTCAGCTGGGGTTGCAACTCGTAGACGTTTGCCAGCGTCTTTGTGTACGACACGTCTCGCATAAGGTCGATAACCGTTTGGTTGCCGAATACAGCAGACATGTTGGATGATTGCTGATACTACCTTGCTACCTTGCTACCTTGTTACCTTGCTAACTTGCTATCTTGCTTGAGACCTTGCTATCTTGCTTGAGATCTCGTGGGGGTTCGAAGGGGGGTGACAATCGAGATGGTCCACATAAACCTGCCAGCCCGGGCCCGCGTTGTCGACGATGGTCGCTGTACTATATATGCGATGCTTTCGTATAACGCATGCGCAATTGCGCGTAGGAGGTGCAATCAGCCTTCGTCCAGCACGACCACCGACGCCTCGCTGCCGGCGTTATCGTCCATCGGCAGCCAAGACGCCGGAAGCTAAACGAGCGGCGCCACTTTGCGGCGGTGCGTGGGTGCTCCCCTGGACGGCACCGCCGCAAACGCCGGCGTCCGGTCACGTGCGTTGCGCGTGACCTCCACGTGCCCTCCACGTGCCGCCGTCGGGCGCGACGTGTCCCCCGTCGCCAGCGATCAACTTTTCGCGTCTGAAGCCAGGCGGCGGTGCACGGGCGCCGCTGCTGATGCCGCCGGCTTTGTTTCTGGCGCGCCCAGCCAGCGCCAGAACGCTGGCTGTATGCTGCGCTGTGCTGTGTTGTTTCTGCCTTGTTGTGTGTGTGCAGCGTGTGCGCGCTGTGTGCTGTGTCCTATGTGCTGGGTAAGAAACAGAGGCACGGCGTCTGCCTGCTCGCCTGCTCGCCTGCTCGACACGACACGACACATCACAACGCAGCACAACATGACACGACACGTCAACCAGAACGAAACGGTGCTCGCGCTCGTGTGGTGCTCACGTCGGAGGTTGCAAACCAATATAAACAAGTGTGTGTTCTGCACAAGCGTCTCTTGTCTTCGTCCTCTCGCTACTTCTTCTTGTCTTCTCGTACACCGTCAAAACAACTCGCACAGCAACAGATATGAAAGGGTTAATTCTAGTAGGTGGTTACGGTACCAGACTGAGACCATTGACGTTGACGGTCCCAAAGCCTCTGGTCGAATTCGGCAACAGGCCCATGATCCTGCACCAGATTGAGGCGTTGGCCAACGCCGGCGTCACCGACATCGTCCTCGCAGTCAACTACAGGCCGGAGGTGATGGTCGAGAGCCTGAAGAAATACGAAAAGGAGTACGGCGTGTCGATCACGTTCTCGGTGGAAACCGAGCCATTGGGCACAGCCGGGCCTTTGAAGCTGGCCGAGGAGGTCTTGAAAAAAGACAAATCGCCATTCTTCGTGTTGAACTCTGACGTGATCTGCGACTACCCCTTCGAGGAGCTCGCCAAGTTCCACAAGGCGCACGGTGGCCAGGGCACCATCGTGGCCACAAAGGTGGACGAGCCATCGAAATACGGTGTCATCGTGCACGACATCGCGACTCCCAACCTGATCGACAGGTTCGTCGAGAAGCCCGTCGAGTTCGTCGGCAACAGGATCAACGCCGGTCTGTACATCCTGAACCCAGAGGTCATCGATCTCATCGACTTGAAGCCAACCTCCATCGAGAAGGAGACGTTCCCAATCCTGGTCGAGCAGAAATCGTTGTACTCGTTCGATCTGGAAGGGTACTGGATGGACGTCGGCCAGCCAAAGGACTTCCTTTCCGGCTCCGTTCTGTATCTGAACTCTTTGTCCAAGAGACACCCGGAACAGCTCGCCAAGGGCTCGAACATCGTCGGCAACGTCTTGGTCGACCCAACCGCCAAGATCAGTGAGTCCGCCAAGGTCGGTCCTGACGTGGTTATCGGTCCAAACGTCACCATCGGCGACGGTGTGAGAATCACCAGATCGGTCGTGCTATCCAACTCCACGATCAGAAACCACTCCTTGGTCAAATCGACCATCATCGGCTGGTCGTCTACCGTTGGCCAATGGTGTCGTCTGGAAGGTGTCACCGTCTTGGGTGATGACGTCGAAGTCAAGGACGAAATCTACGTTAACGGCGGTAAAGTTTTGCCTCACAAATCGATCTCTGCTAATGTTCCAAAAGAAGCCATTATTATGTAATCTCCCCATTTTCAAATCTGAAATGAATGTATACATTTATATATACCCCATACTCGCCTAATTTTACTTCGTTAAACTCTCTAATATTATGTCAAGACACCCGTCAACCTCGTCTGGGTTTATCTCTGTACCCTCGCTTATCATCTTGCGGTACTTGTGAACCTTTGTGTTGTCCTCCATCACTCTTATTATCTTTTCCAGCTTATTCTTGCGTTCCATTTGCAGCAGGCTTAGTTCGATGACCAGTTTGAGCCTGTTCTCTGCCGGCTCTTGCTCGACGTTACCCTGTCGTGTGGTTTTTTCTATGAGTCGGCTTAAACTTCGGTATTGCCCTTGCTGTAGCAGCTTCATCAAGCTGGCTCTGTTCTCACCCACTTGCTGCTTTAATTCATCTGTTTCTTCGCCTTCCACCTTCATCCTGTGAATACACTCCTCAATATTTGCAGCGTTCATTGACTCCATTGTTCTTAAATTCACTGACTTGATAGTCTTGCCCATATTGTTCAAGGTTTTTTCTAAAGTTCTGATATCATTTTCCCTTTGGATATACAAGTCGTTATATCTCTCTGAAAATTGTTTCATTGTTGAAACTACCTCTGGGATATATCTGGATATTCGTGTCGCTGCTTGCGACGAGAACATGATGTAATCTGAAATACCGGTTGTTGTTGTTAACGGTGTCATCGATCCACCATTTGGTGAGACAGGCTTACCGACACCATTACTTAGTAGGCTTCCCGTGGAATTTAACTGTGTTTGATTTCTGGTGAAAATAGGCTCATATTGCTCATTCATTATTTCATTTGGTGTCAAGTTTTCCTTATTTGTTATTGTGCTTAATGCCCCATTATTTATTAATGTGTTGAAGAAAATTTTATCGCCGTTTTTTGCTGCTATGTGTGTTGCAGTATCACCATTTTGGTCTTGACTATTTAGTAATAGTTCAATTCTGTATTGGGGTGAAAAATCCTTTATTTTTGAAAGCACTGTGTCTAAATAATACACTGCTGATGGTGTGCTTGATTTTCTTGTCACTATATGATGCAAAACCGTTTGCGTTGAAGTATTAACATCGAATACTGTATCGCGCAAAAAATCAAAAATCTTCGGAAATGTTCTTCTCGAGTACGAATTATGGAACATCGAGCTTCTCATTAGCGGTGTTTGCCCTTGTGAGTTTGTCGCTCGTATGTTGGTTCCTGCTCTGACTAATGCTTCCACTATTGGTAAATTACCCATTGCGCATGCCCAATGGAAGGCTGTATGCAGCTCGGGGTCAATTGGTGCGTCAATATACGGTGTACTCCGTGGTGGTGGTGATAATAGCTCCGCTGGTACAGATTTGTTGGATCTTACTTCGCTTGATATGAAATAATCAACTAATTTTGATAAATATGCGTTTACCTTGTCGTGAATATCGGAGCTTTGCGGACGGGATTCTAATGAATACCGTGGTATTGTAGATATTATGGGTGAGGTCCCCGCACTACCGAATCTTTGTTCAAATGGATTTGCTTCAGATAACTCACTCGGTGATGACGTTAAAGATGGTGATGAACGCGACGACGGTACCGACCCATGTTGTCCAATTCTTCTGGACTGGTGGTTGATGTTACTCAAATCCGACTGACCTTGATTCCCCAATTGACCTTGAACATGCTGTTCTATGTCGCTTGATAATCCATCCTCAATATCCAGTTCTTGAAATCGGCCTTGCTGTTTTCCCGGAAAGTCTCCAGAATCCATATCTTCCGTTAATGATTCCAAGTTTCCTGTTCTTATTGATGGTAATTGAGTCGTTGCAATTGATGAATTCGGTATACTTGGCCTTGGATATGCCAGGTCGCTTTGCGATCTCTGCAATGGGGCACCAAGTTTCCTTTTACCTCGTGTTCCTGTTGCTGGTCTCCCTCTTTTTTTCGGTAAAGTCGCATTCACCACATTCACTCCTGCGTTGGAATTTGTTGGTGTGGTAGAATTGCTCTTGCTAACATCCATCACAGCTGATGTACTGGCACTTTTGACAGCTTTTTTCTTCGTAGAGTCACTTCTAGACGCATGATGGTGTTTTGGAGCTTGTGGCGGTGATTCTGAGCCATCACTTTTTGAGAAGTCAAATAGTGGTTTAAGCTCATCCTGTACTTCAAATTTCTCCGCGAGTCTTCTCGCTTTGTCTAAGGGAACCCATGTTCCTTGATATTTTCCAAATCCACCTTGAACTTTTTCATGGACTTCTTTGATAACTTCTTTCTCCAGTATTCTAGTCCTCTTAGCCTTGGCAAATTTAGCTACCTTCAAAATATGTGTCGCATTGACCCAATCATCGTTTTTTCTCTTCATCACTGAACCGGTTGGATGTATAAATTCATACACATCCACACCGGAATATTTTGCAGAATATATCTGATTGGCTGACATGGAAAATGGCGGATTCACTGGGAGCTATCTCGAATGCAGGGATTGATTTTTTGAATAATATTACAGAAATGGAGCCTATAGCGAAAAGGAAAAAAAGTAAGGCACGAGCTTTTCTAATCACAGATTGAAACACCTGGTTGAAAACTCCCTTTTTATCCCTTGTTTAGCTCTTTCAATGCTACCAGATGCACCAATGACCAGTTATACTGTGTTCAATAATACATAAACAGATTTTAATTATTCAATGTTGAAATGAATCCCTCATCCATCACCATCCTTTTGTTTTTCTTCTTACCCGGTCGTATTTCTCTAGCTGCCGGGGAATCGGATCCCAAAGTATAATAAGCCGCACATGCTGCAAATTGGCACTGGCAACGTCGTTGCAATGTGTCTGTTTTAATATATTTATTTATTTATGTATATATGCTACATATGTCTATGTGGTAAGTAAAATGCAATTGTACCAGCCATTGCCGTGATTACTCCAAAAGTAGGTCCCTAAGTTTGCCGATGTCATGCAAAGTAAAACGTAACTCGGTCAAGAAGAACTGTTCAGCAGAATGGTACATCTTATTAAAATCATCAATGAACATACGCATCGCTTCGTACCTTGAAGATAAAAGTGTCTTGCACATCTTATCCGGTGTTAAATTGTACAGCTCTGTTAGCCGTTCAGAGTCCTTCCCCAGCATTGCGTAATATAAATCGCCTCTCGCTTCTAACTTTTTCAGCAGCTTAAGTTCTGTTTTCAAACCAATTGTCGTTAATTCATAATCTTTGGCTATTGTATCCTCATTCACACCTAAAATTGATAACAACAGCATACCCAAAATACCTGTTCTATCCTTTCCGGCGGTACAATGAAATACCAGGGCATTTTGTGAATCACAATTGCCATACAAAACATACTGGAAAAATTTTCTGATTGAATCAAGTGAATTTTTTAGCACGATCATATATGCTTTGGGGAAACTATATGATGATACTAATAGACCCTGATAGTGTTCAGCCATAACATCTGGTGACATGCTTGCATTGCTATTAAAAGGAATACTGTCGACCAAATTTGGGATGTCGGTAGAAATCACACCATTTTCTAACGATTCAGTAGTTGATCTCAAATCGAATACACGTTTGACTCTTAATTCACTTTTGAAATACTCTGCCGCTTCCTTTGTGATATCACATGGATTTGCGCAACGATATATACAGCCAGATTTCACTCTCCGATCATGAAACATGGTCGAATAACCGCCTATATCTCTAAAATTTGAAACCTTCGAAAATTCATACGGTAAGGGCCAACGTGGAGCCACGTCTGCAGGATTGAGACTTGTACCCAAAATATATTTATTTGTCTTGTAGAATCTATCTAACTGATTTGTCCATGATAGAAATTCAGCTATTTTATCAGCAAGCTTAAAACCATAATTAACCACCCCCTTACGTAATGGCAGGTTTAGAGTATTTGGATCATGACGTAATCCGTAATAGTTATGGTCCGCGCCAGGAATAATTTCGAGAGTATGTCTGCCGTTGAAAAGATTTGAATATTTAGCAGCTGCATCGCTGGGGATGACACCATCCTCGCTTCCATAACACGACAATACCCAAGTTTTCGAACTTATTTCACTGAACTTGCCTGTGTCTATTTCGATCGCACTCAAAGTTTCTGCGCTTGGAATCCAAGATTTGACAATTGTTCCGTGGCGGGCCACATCACACCAAAACCCACCATTTTTACGCCATTCAGGCGAACTCTTAATTCGTTTATGTAATAAACCTTGTCCGTCAAATCTGCCTGAAGAATTCACCAAATTTGCTACATGTTTCTCGGGATTTGATCTAGCGAATTCAAACATTGCCAGGACACCTCGAGAATGCGCAACGATTGTATCTAAAGAGAGTTTCGTACCACAAATTTGGTGGCATAATTCCTTATTGGAAACGAAATCGTGCACAGTAATAATGTCCTCTACATCTTGCTGGATACTACGACCGACAGTCGGATCCCTGCTGTCTTCAGAATCACCTAATCCACGAAAATCAATTCTAAGCACATAAAACCCCATTGTAGCCAACTTCGACGCCAGGAGAGGCTGGTATGTCGCATTTTTATGCGACTGGTGTCCGTGCACCAATAGTACCAACCTATGCTGCGGTAACCCGTACTCGTGCTCATGTTGAATCCGCTCACTCAAGTTATCGTATTGCATAGATTTTGGATGGCTTAAAATCCCCGCTATGCCTTCCTGTGAATGATATTTATCATTTTTTAGAAATATCATCTGTTCATTAGTGTCAAGCGATATATGCGTTGGTACATTATCTACAGCCGTGCAGCTGATTCTTTCTTTGGTCTCCATACCGTCCCCACGAATACCCATGCTGCAACTGACTATTCAAAAGTTCAAGAGGTCTAAATGGGCTAGCAGAATGCGTTTCTGCCACAAGTTCAATTCAGAAAACCATGAGTTACTTCTAGAGCTGCTAAAATATACCATATTATTCCTCATTGAGCATTTTTTGTCAATTGGGCTTCCATACTTGAATGTTTTCCTAAAATGTACACAAATTCCCTCTTTCGGAAATACATGAGGGGTAAGGCCGTAATAGGAAATATAGAGATTCCATTCGAACCGTGCAATGGGCATTTTTTTATTTTTCCAATTCATCGGCGTTCGAAACCTTGTCGGATCATTTTCCCTTTGTTTGTTCGAGCATTTTTCCAACATGACAAAACCCGGCAAAATTCCTAAACGAGAAGCACGATTGGATCGCCGAGAAGTAAGATACCCTTGACCATTTCTCTGCAGACTGTATCTCTAGCACTGGCGTACTGCCTGTTTGCGTACTGCCTGTTTAAGTACAGGAGGAACGAGACGTAAGATGTTATTTGTCCTCGCGTCATTAATGGCACCGCCTTGAGCTGTGTTAGGAATTGTTGGGTATCAAATCTTGTTACTTTCAAAGTTTTCGATGATCGGTGGTGTAGTCAGCATTATCCACCGTGAATCTATTGTTGTTTTTGGTGCATATTACAATTCTTATGTTATGCATTTTTTCAGGCGATATATATAGTCAAGTATATAGAAGGAGGCTACAAAGGGGAATCCCAAAACAAGTATACCAGGTGAAATACTTTGCAAAAAAAACTGCGAGTGTTTGACTATGCAAGACTACAATGATCCCAGGAGTCTTAGCGGATCTAACGAGCAAGTTTTGAAGCAAGTTTGGACTTACTTGTTTCATTTTTGGGGCGTACCAGTTAATGGTGAAAGAGCTTTTAGCAAACCATTATCTAATGAGGTTGACGGAGTTGTTGAAGAAAAACACAAGAAGAAGTCCTTCTTCAACAAAATCTCAGCAGGCTACTATGGCTCTGAGGATGCCGATGAAGCTAAGGACGAACCGGCGGAACATCAGGAATCCGCTTACGTTTTGAATGCGGTTCATGAATCTCTGAAAGATCTAGATCCCCAAACCACTAAAGAGGAGTTCTGGGAAATGTTGAGGGTCGAGACACCAGATACTGCGATACTTAAATTCATAAAAGCCAGAAAATGGAAAGTTGGGAAAGCGATGTCGATGATCGCTCATTCAATGCATTGGAGGGTTGAGGAGCCTAAAGTAGATGATATTATATGTGGGGGCGAATGCGCAGCTTACAAGAATCAAGAGCTTGGAGTCATCAAAAATTTAGAGCTACAAAAGGCTATCATATGTGGTCGTGACAAAGAGGGCAGGCCTATTATATTGGCTAGGCCAAAGGTGCACTATTCGAGTGATCAGAGTGAAGAAGAGCTCCAAAAATTTTGCTTATTAGTCATTGAGCAAGCAAGACTATTTTTCAAAAAACCTATCTCTACATCGACCATTTTATTTGATCTGACCGGGTTTTCCCTGTCAAATATGGATTATTCTCCAGTCAAGTTTCTAATAACTTGTTTTGAGGCTCATTATCCAGAGAGTTTGGGCCATATGTTCATTCATAAAGCGCCTTGGGTATTTCCGCCTATCTGGAATATCATTAAAAACTGGTTAGACCCCGTCGTCGCTTCGAAAATTATGTTCACCAAAAATGTTAAACAATTAAACCAATATATTGAAATGGACCAAATACCTGAGTATCTCGGTGGTACGAATAGCCATGATATGGATAATTTTATTAAACCAGATGGCACCCAAGATGTTAAATTAAACGATAAAGAGTCTATTATAAAAATCAAATCTGAAAGGAATGAATTGATCGAAAAATTCATTACCGCAACAGTTAATTGGATAGAGAGCGAGTCGGACGCGGATTCTGCTGCATATCTCGATGAAAAGGTTATGCTGGGTGATAAGCTTGTCCAAAATTACTCAGAGCTTGATCCATACGTAAGATCAAGATCAGTGTACGATATCAGCGGCATGCTCAAAGTCTAAGTGGGTCCTTTGCACGACTCATAGCTAATGAAAAGTGATCCCACTATAGATATATAAAAATCTCTAATGAGTATGATACATACAGTAACTCTTTGCACGAGTCCCTTGTTATATTAAGAAATTAACCAGAAGTAACTACCAAATCAGCCTAAAGGGCTAATGAAAAGTGATCCCACTATAGATATATAAAAATCTCTAATGAGTATGATACATACAGTAATTCACAAAATGGCCTTCATTAAGCTTTTTTAAAGGAGCCAACTGCAAGGCAGAGAGGATCTGATGATTCATTTCTGTCAAATTAAAGTCATCTATCACAATCTCTAAAAGTCAGGTTCGACTTCCTTAAGTAAGCAGTAGCTTGATCCTGATTATTAATTGCAAGAGTTTGAAGCAGCGAAAGTGTCTGCAAAGATAAATTTTCAACAAAGTTACATCTTCCATCATCAAACAGTTTTTATGTGGTCTTTGCAATTTTGTGTTTTCGCTGTCGGTTTTTTAGCCGCCGACGTTTCTGCGTGTCAAGTAAGCACCAAAAATAGATGGCACTAAGCCAGCACGAGAGAGATGGGCCATACAGAGATCCGCTTACCAATCTCTGGGCTCATGGTGTGTGAGTAGACTCTGCATAAGCGATCCGCTAATTGATATAAATGTATGAGTAAGATTCACTGACATCGCAATTTCTCCAGGACTCCGGGCCAAAATCCTAATTAAACAAACACCTGCTTGACCCGTCTTCTTAAGTCATCTCAAGAAGGAAAGGCAACTTCAGTGGCATCATTATATTTGATATAAATCTATTGAATAAGTTCAATAGCTAGAGTTTCTAAATTGGGTACTCTGCCTCTCGATTCCTTCTGAGTCATTAGGAGTTTGAAATGTTATCTTCGGTAGTGCCCACATAGTTCTGTCTCTCTTATTGAGGAAGCAATAAGATCTAATATTGACGGCGAACTTTTAACATGAGGGAGTCATCAACGTTGAGATAACTCTCGCGATAATGAAAAATACAATGGGCAGCATCATTCAGTTAAGCTCACAAATCCTGTCATGGCATCGCATCAAACTGCAATTCGTTCAAGTTTCAAATGTACATTGCATAATTGAGTCAGACACCGAATAATATGGTTTTGGATACCTTAACTGATTATTCAAGAAGATTTGTGTACTGATGCTATCGCGAACATTATGTTGGCGCCGCCTCTCAGCAGCTTTCACTAGATGGTTTTTGCACGGAATTTTACGAGAGCTTCACAGATATTTTGGAAAAAAAATATTTATGATTTGTTTGCTTCTCTCAAATTTTGAAGTAAACAAACATACCAATATGAAAAAATTAAGGTCCAGGAGGACTTATGGGTATAAAATTGGATGAACTTATCGAATCTATAGCGAATTCTACTTCGGAAACTCCTCAAGTTGTTTTAAAATCATGGCTTGACCAACTGTATGCAGATTCCTCTAGAGTTGGGCTAACCTCGCCTCAGTTGGTTTTATTAATTCGCTTTCTTTGTGAATCCCCAGTCCTATCTTTATCAACAAAATTATATATCACCGAGAACTGCCTAATTACTAATGACTACATATCAAGAGATGTACCCAGAGAAATCGCTAGGCACTTAGGGACAGCTAATGCTATTTCCGAATTTAGGATACAAACTCCGTTAAAAATACAGGTTGCACTATGTAAATGGTTAGCTCAAATATACTTCCTCTTAGTTCCTCAGTTTGGACAGATTGAATCCGTCAAAGAGTCTGACATCTGGATTCATCTTTGGCAATTTGGTTATCTTCAACACTGGCTGACATATATTATGGTATGGTCTTCCGTAAGTGTGTCTGATGTTAAACCTTGGAAGGTTACTCTTTTGAGACGTGTTGCCTCAAAGGCTAGTTATCAGTATGGGGCAGCCAATGCGACGCTCATTCTTCTTCGATATGCGACTTTGGTTGGCCAATCGAAGCTTATATCCGATTCTATTTCCAGTCTCAAATGTAATGCAAGAAAACTACGAACGCTGCAAAGTTTCAAGATAGATGAAGATTTCTTGAGACAATTGCAGATTTTACTGATCAGAAAATCACCTTCGCATTTCACCAGCGAAATCATCAGTGAGCTTGTGTCCTCTCAATTAGGTCAGTTACAAGTCTCTGAAAATGGCTTAAAAAATAATCTTAGCCGAGGTATGATCAGAATGGACAGGGTTTTTCTTCAAAGTATTCGATCGTCAAGGGAGTTGGTATGGCATTGGAACTACATTATCGAGCCGAAAGACTTTGATTATTTTTTTTCGAGTCATGCTACAATACCTCAGCTGCTTTATATCCTGCAACTCGAAGATGATGGAAAAACTCAATCGACGGTATGGAAGTGGATCTCAATAAACTTGAATATGATTTTTAATTCGAACGCCGACGATATGTGGACTGCAAGGAGTATTATCGACGGCATCATACGATTTTGCCAGGTAAACGGTGCCTTTACCGAGGCTATTATCAGCGATTTTCTCACATTGAAGAACCTGAAGTCCAATTCAAAAATCTTTGCCTATTTGTGGTCAAAAATATTCCTGCTTTCCACTTTTAGAAATTTTCATGTGGGTCAATATCAACAACAAATTTTACAAATATTAGCCTATTGCCATTTGGACAGATGCAAACGGGTTACTGTCTTTCCAAGAGTTTGCAATTCGCTAATTGATTTCATTAGAAATCGAAGTAAATCCACAACGAAGGGAGAGAACAGTTCGATACTTGAGATAGTACAATTTATTTTAACATTGCTACCTACTCCTTTTTCGAATGTGCCCGAAGACAGAGCTATTACGCTTTTAACGATGAACATTCTTAAGACCCTGCCGCAGATGACGGATGGCATTAAAATAATGTCGCCAAGAACCTTGAATATTTTTTTCATTGCAGACGATCCACTTCTACTAGATGCGACTTGCCGCTATTTGATAAACTCAAAGGATTCCCTGTTGGATTTAGAATCGGAAAATAAGTTTGTTAAATATCAGAACCAATTTATTATGGATCTTACAAACCTTTTGTGGAGAAACAAGCTGCTAAGCTCAAAAAGATTTATCGGCATTCCGGTTGAATTTCTGCGAAGCATACTTGATAGTTTGTACTTACCTAATACGGAATCAAATACGAAGATATTTTTCTCTATAACTGGTATACCAGCTCTCTCATACGCATCAATTGTGAAACTTCGAGAAATTGAAACTAGAAATAACACCTCAGTTAGTTATAGAGGACTGATCATGGAAGAAGGTGTAAAAAGGTTTAGAACGAAGAACCATGACAATGCTAGCTGGCTTCTTTCTGTAAAAAACGTTAGAGATTTGAAAGTTGAACTATTAAAAGAATTGGCCAATTTAGGCCCTTATAGAAATATTCCTTTATTCCTATTCACCTACTTGAAAAGTTTATCTCAATACAAAAACAATGCATGACTGAAAGATTCTTATTTACAAGCGTATATGTATCTTTATTTTTCTAGAATAAAACTGATTATGTTATTTCTCATAATGAGTTTTTTAATCTTTTTATTACTCAAGTACTTCCTACCCTCGGGCAACGCCATTAACCGCGAGATGACTTTATCTTGACCACCCTTCAGGAAGTTTTTTTCTGCAATATGCATAAATTTCATTCTCCCATTGACCACAACTTGAAATTTAACCTCACAAGATTCCATTATTGGTTCAAGTGGCACCCATCCGTATTGATTCCAATCCCAGTTTTGGCTTTTATTAATAATCTCGGTAAGTTCTTCCGATACAGATGGAACAACAGGATATATGACGGTTACAAGTTTCTTTAGATTCAACATCAACAATTCATCCCTAACATTCCCATTTCTCATTGCTCCATCTAAGGTGTTTGAAAATTTCATGTAATCGGAAATTACAGTGTTCAGCGACAGGTAGATCTTGAAAGAGTTAGTTATCGAACTCAAAAGTTTCTGGACCTCATTGTGAAGTACAGCCTCTGCTTGATTCAAATCAGAGGGGGTCTTAAAATTCAGACTGAAACTTTTGCCTTGAGATATGTTTTGCGTTAATGCAATAGTTTTTGTAAGCCAACGCTCAATGCCAACAATTTTGCTTTCGTCCCAGTTGAGTATATCCTCAATGGGTGCTTGGAATAAAATATGTGCTCTCGTAGCATCGGGGCCATGTTGTGAAATGCATTCATTTAAATTAGCACCGTTGTATTTGGATTTTGACATCTTTTCGTATGAGATCTTCGGCACAATATCTGTTCCTTTGATGACCACTGGTTTCTCAGACCCATTACTATACTCTATTTCGCTAGGTTTAAGGAAACGACCATCTTTCGGATTAACAAATGTTTCCCCATGTACCATTCCTTGCGTGACAAGCCGCTTGAAGGGCTCATTTTTCAATGCGCTACCATCCCACATCCCGATAGACGCCAAGAATTTCGACATAAACCTTGAATAGAGTAGATGCAAGATTGCGTGCTCAACGCCACCGATGTAAAGGTCTACAGGTATATGTTTCGTTGCTTTTTCAAAGCTAAAAGGAAGCTTTAGATTTTTTGAATCTAGGTATCGGAAGAAATACCAAGAGCTATCCATAAAAGTGTCCAACGTGTCGGTTTCTCTTCTGGCAGGCTCACCGCAAGAGGGACATTTTGTATTAACAAAATCCGTTATCTGAGACAGTGGCATTCCAGTCGATTTTAAACCTTCAACCTTAGGAAGAACGACGGGTAATTCATTCTCGGGGACCGGGACAGGTCCGCAATGATCACAATGTATGATAGGTATTGGTGTACCCCAATACCTTTGTCTACTAATCAACCAGTCTCGTAATTTATATTCTATGACATTTTCTCCCAAGCCATCTGCATGAAGTTTCTTGGTTATTCTTTCTCTGGCTTCTGAAGAGTATAAGCCTTCATATTCACCGGTGCCCTTTGACATAACTGCATCTGCTGAAGTGAGTGGCAACTTATTCGCTTCTTCAACATCTGGGAATGCTTTTAAACATGGTGTTACAGGAGAATTGGGCCTGTTCTCCTTCCAGAAAAGAAAATCTCTAACATCGTGGGCTGGGCACCCCATCAAGGCTCCATGGCCATAGTTACCCAAGACATAAGGCGCGATAAAAATGGGTACTTCTTTTTTTGTCAAGGGGTTATATGCAACAATTCCAGATATGAGAAAACCTTTCTTAGAATCTTCAGGCAGACTTTTTGCGTAGTTGATGTTCGCGGCTAGCGTGTTGTTTGACGACGCATAGTACTTGACAATAGGATGGTTCAACGAAACGGCCAGATACTGTACAGCAAAAAGTGTTTCAGCTCTAGTCGTAAAAACTTCAATAGATTTGAACCGAACATCATTCGTGTAAAATTTTATATCAGCACCTGCTGATTCACCAATCCAATTACTTTGCATTACTTTCACTTTCGATGGCCACTGATCCAGACATTTCAAATCTTCCTTCAGCTCATGAGCAAACTTTGTAATCCCCAAGAACCACTGTTTCAGCAGTTTTTTTTCCACAATTGCGCCAGATCGCCATGATCGGCCTTGCGCATCCACCTGTTCGTTGGCTAATACAGTTTTATCAACTGGGTCCCAATTTATTTCCGCCTCCTTTTGATAGGCTAATCCATTTTCAAAGAGTTTCAAGAAAATCATTTGTGTAAATTTGTAGTATTCAGAATTGCATGTGGTAATTTCCCTCTCCCAATTGAAGTTTGCCAGCATATTTGCCATCTGGCTTTTCATCTTTTCGATATTTTGTGCTGTCCAAATAGAGGGGTCAATATTTCTCTCAATTGCCGCATTCTCAGCAGGTAGTCCAAATGCGTCCCAACCCATAGGATGAATGACGTTATAGCCATTCTGCTGATAGAACCTGTTCAAGGAATCACTGATGGCATATACCCTCAAATGGCCTATGTGCAAGACACCTGAAGGATAAGGAAACTGTGACAATATATATATATCTTTCCTATTGTCCTTTTGAATGGACGGTATTATTCCGTTGATAGTTCTTCGTTTCCATTTTTCCGCAATTTCGATCAATCTAGGAACTTTATTTGACCTACTCACCGTGTGGAACTGGTTTCTCAGTCGTATCATTGCTCTCATTATATTAATGACGAGCGAAATAAACAAAAGCTAAATATATTCCAATGATCACTAAGTTGATCTTAATTACTCCATTGATCTACACATTTTCCAAAACTGACAGATTGTTCAAATATCTGAAAAACCTCTCCGAAGTCATTGCACGCGCGAAATGGCAATATCAACAAAGTAGAACGATGCAATTTGAAAGAAAGAAAGGGAGAATACGAGCATTTCTCAGGCACTTTATCTATTCATTGGCTAAAAATTTTTCCTCTTTAAAAATTGGATGCACTTGAGGAGCCAAACGTATCACATAGGAAAAAGAAACTCTGAATGAGGGCATGATTATGAATAATAAGCGATCGCATGCGTCTGATAAGGATATACATTGCTCTTCTACTGACCAGGAGAACATTAAGGAGGCTCAATCAAAGAAAAGGAGACGTTATCAGTATGCTCAAATGACTCAGTATCAAGAAACTAATGATAGTTCATTCGAGGACACAAGCGGCCACTTTTTAGAATTATCGCCCGCTGGCTATATTAAAAAAATAACATTAAAGAATTTCATGTGCCATGAACATTTCGAGCTGGAATTGGGACCGCGCTTGAATTTTATTGTTGGTAATAACGGTAGCGGTAAAAGTGCTATCTTGACTGCCATCTCTACTTGCCTTGGTGCTAAAGCTAGCGATACCAATAGAGGAACATCCCTCAAAGACTTAATTCGAGAGGGATTTAACACTGCGAAAATAACTTTACATTTGGATAATATGAATCATGGCGCTTACAACCAGGAAACTTTCGGTGATGAAATTATCATAGAGAGAGCCATAAAAAGAAATGGAACGACTTCCTTTTCTCTTAAATCAATCCTTGGCAAAGAAATAAGTAACAAAAAGAAGGATATTCAAGCAGTCATTGATTACTTTTCGGTGCCGATAAATAATCCTATGTGCTTCTTATCACAAGATGCTGCAAGGTCTTTTTTAACAGCCAGCACCTCCTTCGATAAATACAATCATTTTATGAAGGGAACATTGCTACAAGATATCTCTTCTCATTTGGAACAGGCACGAAAAATACACAATAATACGCAGGATAGCCTGACATTTCACTTAGAAAATTTAAACGCTTTGAAACAGGAATACGAGGATGCAAAAAGGCTTTTACGAGAACTGAATGAGACTACAGATCTTAATCAGAGAAAGAGATTGTTGCAAGGGAAATCCCTGTGGATCGACGTTGAAATAAACAAAAGATCTTGCGACAAGCTAAATGATGAAATAAAGACGTTAGAGGGGAAAAATCAAGAAATTTTCGAAAAGATACAGGTACGAAGGGAAAAAATAGAGGGCCATTCAAGCAGAAAACTTGAGGCAGAAAAAGAAATTGAAGAGAAAGTTTTATGTGTAGCGGAAAGAGATAATGAACATCAAGAGGCACGTAGAGTATTGAGGGACATCAAAATGAAGTACGAGAATGAGAAGCGAAACCAGCACGAAGTTGAAACAAATATAGATCGTTGCAGGAAGAATCTAGGCACACTTGAAAAGACTATCTCACATCTTGAAGAAGAACTTGAAAAAGAAACAGGTGGTGATAAAGAAAGAATGAGGCAGGATTTAGTTCAAGTTGAAGCTCAAAATGAAAAACTGGAGAGTGCTCTCTCCAGTTTGTCAACAAATCTGCAGGACTTACGAATGGAAGAGCGAAGGTTGCATGAAGAGTGCAGGGGCACAATCAATAATTTAAAGCAAAGCTTGATTAGAAGGAAGACACATCTGCACAGAATATCTAAGGGTGAAGATAATTTTTTGAATAACTTCGATGAACATATGCCCTTATTATTGCAAACAATACAAAAAAGGGCTGAAGAATTTCAAGACTTGCCAATCGGTCCTTTAGGTGCATACGTAACTGTAAAAAAAGGTTTTGAAAAGTGGGCCCGCTGTATTCAAAGGGCCGTTTCTTCCACTCTAAGTGCATTTGTAGTGACCAATCATAGAGATAACAGGTTACTGCATGATATCGTGAGATCTTGCCGTATTCGGTCCAATATATCAGTGATCACCTATAAGCTCAACAAATTCGACTACTCTGGTGGCAAAGCACAAAGTCAGCATCCTACGATTTCAGATGCTGTTGCTTTTTCGAAAGATGAAGCTGAATACGTATTCGTTGATCAAAATAGAATTGAAAAAATAGTATTGATAGAGGATAAGAATGAAGCTAGAAACTTCTTGAGAACCCAGCCTCGTAATGTCAGCATGGCCCTCGCACTAAGGGATCAAAGGTCTGGATTTCAAATATCAGGTGGTTATAGACTAGATACTATGGATTACCAAGAAAGAATTAGATTGAAGATAGATTCGTCGGACAATGCGACAGAGTACATACAAGACTTGATTCAACAAGAAGAGTCTGAGATCAGAGTGACGCAAGATAAATATGATCAAATGCTAACCCAAATTCGTTTTAATATCACATCGAAAGATCAAGAGTATAAAAATCTTAAAAAGGAACGGCAAAAGAATAACTTCAAAATTGCAGAACTTAAAATGAATATAGGGAAAGAAGTCGATGCAGGAACATTAACATCGAAAATTAATGAGAAGAGAAATCAAGAACAAGCGATAGCAGGTTATGAAGCAACTATGGAAGAACTGAGTCAAAGAATGGATCAAATTGGTGTAGAGGTAAATCCTCTGAGAGAAGAATATGAAAGATCAAAGACTGCGTTATTGAAAGCTCAAGAGGAACTACAGCAACTGAAAGAAGATACGAGTACCTATCATCGCAAGGTTACAAAGTACAGTGATGATATTAAAAATTATGAAGATCGTTCCAGGTCTTATAATGATAATATTAAAAGACTCGCAGAAAATGTTGGGAGTTTGGAAGATGGAATCAAGGGCCAGATAGCAGATGCTGAAGAGTTTTGCTCCAAAGAACAGAGTCAGGACGGTGAACTTCCAAATGATCAGAATGAGATAAGACGCGAACTGGAGAAGATATCAAATAGAATTATAAGAGCAAAAAAAACATTGGGACTGTCGCAACAGGAGATCGTAAATTTGTTTGAAAAAAGCAGAGATAAGTATAAGGAAGGCCAAGAAAGATACTCTGCGATTGATAAGGCCTTACAGATGTTACAGAGATCAATCCATGAGCGTTTACAAAACTTACAGTCCGCCAGGCGAACAACATGCTTAGATGCAGACCTTGACTTTAGGGCTTCGTTGAGAGTCAGAAATTTCTCTGGGAACCTAAATTTCGATAATCCTAACAAAAGTCTTAACATATACATTTTAACATCTAATGATAGTAAGGCTCGAAACGTCGATACTTTATCTGGAGGAGAAAAATCGTTTTCACAAATGGCACTATTACTTGCAACTTGGAAACCAATGAGATCGCGAATTATCGCATTAGATGAGTTCGATGTTTTTATGGACCAAGTAAACAGGAAAATCGGTACAAAACTGATTATGAAAAAGCTGAAAGACTCCGCAAGAACTCAAACCATAATTATCACACCCCAAGACATTGGTAAAATAGCAGATGTTGATAGCAGCGGCATCACTATTCATAGAATGCGAGATCCGGAAAGACAGAACAACTCAAACTTTTACGCTTAATGTAGAGCTGCAATCATTTCCAAGTCTTGAATACATGCACATCTATGTATATATATATTAATACCTATGATTGAGGTGTGTCAGCTTTACAAATTTTTGTCAGTTGACATCGCTGTTAGCAGCATCGCCTCCATCGTTATCCGAATCGTCATCGTCGTCGTCATCGCCATCGTCATCATCATCATCAGAAGAGACTTCGACTCCGTGATTCTTTAATAGGGCCCGATATTTCGCATTTCTTTTGTCAAGGTCCGTAACCAATAGCATCAGATCATCTAATTCAGAACTTGAAGTCTTTTGCTCCAATTTTTGGACCAAATCTTGGTACTTATTTTTAATAAGATCTAATTCTTTCTCCAGTGCTTTCGTACTACCGGTGAGCTCATCATTCAATCCTTCCTTGACATTTAGCTCGATATCCTTTTCCTTCATCAGAGTATTTAAGTGCAGAAGCTGCCCTTCCTTAGACTCAACCTTATCTTTTAACGACTTAATATTCAAGTCTGCAAGATCTTTTTCTTTTGCGATTCTAGAGAGTGTTTCGTTAACTTCTGCCAAGGTATTTTCAGCTGCCGATACTTCCTGTTCCTTGGCCTTCAAACAACTTTGCAGTTCTTGCCTTTGACTGAGAAGAATGTGTTTATCCTCGAGGCCTTTTTCAAGTTCCATAAACTTCGATTTGAGTATTTCATTATCCTCTAATAACTTTGATTTTTCTTCTTTAAATCTGTGATCTAATTTATCTCTCTCAATAGCGAGGCTATTAAGCTCTCTTTTACTGACATTACATTGCTCTTTAAAATTTTGTAACTCAATTACATCTGTATCCATTTGTTGCTTCATAGAAATAACACTGCTTTCAGCAGTTTTTGCTATTTTCTTAGTCTCAGCAAGCTTCTCCTTAAGTGAACTACCATCCTCAATGCTGTCACTTAAAGCTTTTTCAAGTGCAACTATTTGTTTTCTCATAACAGATACTTCATCATCCCTTTCTGCATTAAGTATTTGCAACTTGGTTGATACATCTGACAGATCCTTCTTTTGAGTTTTGAGTGCTTGCTTAAGAACCCCGATTTCCTTTTCGCTACTCTCAAGAAAATTTTTCTTTCCAGCCTTGAGCTTATCGACAATTCCTTTAGCTATTTCAAGCTCCTTTGATTTTTTATAAAGTTCTTGCTCCTTAGAAGTCAGACTTTCTTCGAGTTTGCTAACCTTATCAGAATATTCTTGCGTCACAAGATCTGAGCCTTCATTCAAGAGCTTCCGCTCCTTCTCGAATTCAACCCTTTTATTGGTCAGTTCTGCCTGGAGTTTTCCAATTTCAGCCTCCATTGTTCTGACTTTAGCACATGATTCCTCTTTCACTTCTTTTAGTTCATAAGAAAACGAACCTGCTGATTTTTTCAAGAGTTCGATCTCTTGTTCTTTCTCCTGGATCAACTTTTCTAAGATATGATTCTCATGAGAAGCTTTATCATTTTGAGCATCAGAATCTGCGTTGGATCTCTTGATATCGACTAGTTGCCGCTCGAAATCTCTTTTGATGGCCTCCTCTTCCTTTAAATTGTCAGCTAAGGTTTTCACTTTTTTTTCCAAACCTATACAGCTACTTTTCCAACTACTGATCTCAGAATCCTTACTTCTAGCGTCCTCTTCCAATTTTTGTTTGACATCTCTGAGGTTTTGCGATTCTTTTTCAGTTTGAATCTCAAAACTAGTCTTGAGTGTCGCCAATTCTTCTTGCAATGTACTATTTTTTGCAGCCAGTTCTGCTATTTCCTTATGGAGCTCCTTGATCGTGTTTTCTAGGCCTTTCGTTGTTACGGTATGTGAATTCGAGTTCTTTTCAACCTGTTCAGTGAGATGTGCCAAACGTGCACTAACAACCTTATGAGTATCTTGGAGCTCATCAAACTGCGTCTTAATATTAACTTTTTCTTCCTGAAGAGTTGTGTTCGTGTCTTTGGAGTTCTGCAATTGTTCTGCTAGCTCTTCACAACGTGACTTAAGTTCAGGCAAATCCTTTTCATAATTATGGATACGTTTCTGCATATCGTCACATGTTTGCTGCATACTCTTAACCATCGCTTCGTGCTTCACCTCTTTGGCTTTAAAATGATCCAACTGAATTCGCAAATCATTTGATGTTTTTGTTGATATTTCTAAATCCTTCAAAGTGGATGAAAGTTTTCCTTGATATTCCAGAACCTCCTGAGCTTGGGTTTGTTGAAATTCTTGAACTTCGTCACTTAATTTATTATTTTGAGATGTCAATTGAATATTTGCGCTTTTGTAGTCTTCCAAAGATTGCTGGAGTTTCGTTATTTCACCGTTGGAACTAATAGTCATGGCAGATAGTTTAGTGTCAAGACCTTCACGCTGAGTTTGGACGTCTTTGTAGCTAGCCGCGAGACTTTTTAATTTCTCTGTTAGATTTGACACCAACGAATCATGGCTTTGAAACTTTGATTTCCACTCATTCAGCTCTTTGCTGAATTTAGCTTTATCCTTCTCAGAAATAGATTTCATGCCTTCTAACTGAGCAAGCAGTGAACTGAGAGAGGCTTCTTTGGTGTGCACAAGAGCTTCCAGCTGCTTCTCTTTTCTCTGAAGTTCCTGGATCTGTTTACCTTTATCGTTCTCTATTTGCTTGCTCTCATTGCGTAATTCTTCGTTCTTTTTGGTGAGACTCAGAAGTTCGCGATTCATTTTGTTTATGCCACTTTCCGCCTTGCTCTTTTCATTGTTCACAGCCTTCAACTCTTTCCCTAATGCCTCCAATTTCTGTTGGGTTTTTGCAAGTTCTGCCGATTTTTCATCAATATCTCTAGAAGACAGTTCTTTCGATTTATAAAGTTGTTCTCTCTCCTCGGTAAATTGTTTTATCGAATGTTTTGCAGTATCAAGATCTTTCGATGATTGTTGGAACATGTAATCTATTGATGAATATCTTTTTTGTAGGGACTCATAATCATCAAGAACAGAACTATGCTTCTCAGTCAAGACATTCAACTCGTCTTGCAGTGACTCTAGTTTTGATCTACTTGTTGCATCGTGTGACTCCAGTTCTTCTCTTAAATTTGAACATTGGTTCTGAACTTCTTCGAAGATTTCAAATGAGAATTTAGTGCGGGGCTCTTCATTGGGACTATGCTTTAACGCAGATCTAATACGGAAATAGTTGTCTAAAAAGAAGGAAACAAATGAAGAGCTGAAGTATACCTGCGGTAGACCTGTTTCATCGAACTCCGGATCTAAAATATTTCCATTTGTTTCAGCTTTAGAAAATAATGACTCAGCTTTGAATTGCTTGATTCGAGACAAATAATTATCCTCTCCCAGAGTTTTGGTAATGAATTCGAGATAGTCCTTTCTTGGAAATGGCGAATGTTTCGAAGAAAATTCGTACGAAACACCTAGTAAAATAGTAACCAGGCATTTTACTGTCATATCATCCTCACTTTCAACTTGATAAGAAAACGAAAGAAGTGATTGAATTGTGGGTTTACTGGAAAGGAAATCATTAGTGGCATCCAGATCCCCATACAACCAAAAAATCAAAAATGTGATATAAGAGATCGGTATACGCACATCATCCGAAGATAACGACGTAATTAGCAATTCACTTAAAGTTTGAATGGAGGATAAGCTTTCTTCATCATCGTGGACATTCCCCGTACTGGTATGACGTGTTAATTCTCTCAGCGATTCGTTTCCCTCGTTATCTGATTGAAAAAGATACATGAATATATCTGTCGTAAAATACAATTTATACGGATTCAGTTTAAGGTCAGGATCATAGTCCAGCAGAGCCTCAAAAAGATTGCACTTAATATCATTACTGCTCTCTATAGTTTCATCTGATCCGTTGTTGCAATAAGAAGAAATTTGCTGCTGTAAAAACTTGAGTTGTTGTTCTTGGTTTCCCTTTAGGTAAGATTTTAGT
Organism: Zygotorulaspora danielsina; assembly: GCA_030572985.1. Lineage (NCBI taxonomy): Eukaryota > Fungi > Ascomycota > Saccharomycetes > Saccharomycetales > Saccharomycetaceae > Zygotorulaspora > Zygotorulaspora danielsina. The sequence continues at coordinate 250,963 of JAJMCL010000008.1, forward strand.
AATTCAACGACTGCCATTCTTGTTGGGAAAGTATGCACGGAGTTTGCATACAATGCCCAATTGATCAGAAGATCAACTACTGAAATCAAACCGTTTTCATTGTTATGTAATTCAACAAGATCTGACGGCAAAGATGGATCAAAAAATGGAACATCAATTTTGCTCAATTCTGTCTGTGAAATTTCATTGCCTCTTATCATGTCCGCGACTGCTAGGATGGCAATAGGCCTCACTCTTTTTGGAATATTGGGATAAAAGACTAATCGAAGCACAATCATTAACACATTGGAATCCAGCAAGACATTCTGGTGTTTTTCAGTCTTCGTTGTTCCTGGTTCAACCATTAGAGTGACTATATCCAGTGCGGTATTAATATTTATGATCCTTTGATCATTCCAAAAAAATGATTCTTCTTGAAGTGGTTCATTCAAAATATGGGCCAACTGAGGTAGGTTCCCAGTCTCTAAAAAAAGGGTTTGATTGGATGTGTTGTATTTCAAGATGTTATGAATTAGAGACAAACAATCATTCACAACAATAGAACCTCTTAGGCCACCCTCTTCGTCAATGATGGAGAACAATCTTTCAAAAATATTTTCAAATGCAACGAGACCTTGAACGTGGGATGAATTGTTGACGACTGCCATCAGCAGTAAAATTATCTCGTCTCGAACCGTCTCATGGATGTCGTTAAGCAGAGAGACTAACGTAGATATACCAGTAGGTAAAGAGATTATAGAGTTTCTAGCTTTTGTAGGCCTAGTAGCCACGAGAGCTTCCAGTATTTGTACGGTATACAGTCTAACGTGGAAATTGCCTGTTTCAGAAAGCTGAATTAGCAAATGGACCGTTTCCTCGGATTGGGTGATCGCATCTGCAATCCAGAGCGAAAATTGATCCACATTCTCCATCTCCTGCTTCATAAGTAATGGTGATGGATATTTACCATTTTGCAGACGAGACTGCTGCGAAATCCAACTTCTTGTGAGGTCATTTGTGCCGTCACCTCTAATAAACAAGATCAAAAGGGTCTCTAAGATAGCCTTTACTGAGGCTTCATCTACAAAGTCCCTCCTTAAAGTGTTTAACAGTGGTTTCAACCCCAGTGCAACTACCGTCTCCCTGTACTCGCGACTAAACGATTTCAAACCTAATATAGCGGATCTTCTGTCACCAATCAGGGTAGCATTCTCGACTCTATCGCATAGCGTTGGGATAGTCTCATCTACTGATTGAGCCTTCGGCGGCTGCATAAAGCCCTGTAGCAACTCCATCTAAACCACAAAGACGTCTTCTCCGCCCTCAATTGCCACAGGCTGTCCACTCTTTTGGCGTACTTAATCGATTCATTTTTTTTTTTTCACTTGATGCATGCTAAAAGCGTAACATAACTATTTCGCGACACGCCCAAGGCGGCTGTCATGACTTGAAATCTATAAGATATAATATATAGTTGAAATTGCAACATTGACTGAGGTGTTTTAGGGTTTTAAGAAAGCAGAGAGCAGATTAATTTGGTCCCAGCTGCAACGTAAATTTTTGCTTGGTCATCTGAAAATCAGGCCTAACGTCACCTTTGGCTAAAGAAGGGCAATGACGGCGTAGGCTGCATGCAAAGTGAATTCGATAATGCGAGAAATTTTAAAAATCAAATTCTATATTTTTCACATACAAAGCTAGACTTGATGTCATCTTGAAGATGTTGATCAGTACAAATTAAGACTGATAGTTGACTTTACAATCTAGCTACCAATTGATCACGGGTGGCAGCTACATATCAATCTTTCTTGTTACATATTTTCACGTGAAATTGCGGCGCCCACTTCAGAATGGGGATATAATAATCTAAATGCGGCTTGAACAATCATTATTTCATGATACAGCCAAGGAAGGGATAGTCAGATCTATTATCGTGGCATAAATAACTCTTACAGTTAGTGAATCAAGTGTTTTGTTTAGTCGGGAGGTACCTTTGTTTCTAGAGATAGTTTGGGTGAGAAGGCAGTGCGAGGGGGATGAGCTCATACTTATCACATGAGATAAATTATAATAGTACAGTGTTCGAAAGTACATGCGACGTGGACGTGAGAGAATGTCGGGTATTGGAAGAATGGAATGAGAGGCCGGCTAGCGCTTGGGCAGTTGGAAGGTTGGGCCTATTACAGTCAAAGGTCGAGAAATACAAATACCTTATATACCACAACAGACGATATGGGAAACACGACCTCTGCAAAGTGATACCAGGATATATTCTGCGACAGTTTGCGAATGAGTCATTTGGATTTGATGGATGGCGTATGGAGATTTTGCGTGTCGAGGCTAGTGAGGGCGATTATAATATAGAACACAGAGAGTCTACTACAAAGTTTACAGTACTGGCGGAGGCGCTGGTCAAAGTTATTTTGAAGGATGGTACAAATACCATACGTAACGGAGTTGGGTGTGCCACCATGGCTTCAAGAGGAGAAAGTTATGCTAAATCCAAAAAAGAAGCTGTCAATGATGCTTTAAAAAAGGCATTACTAAGTTTTGAAAAAATAATTTTAGAACATGAAGCTAAAGTAGAGAATAAATACTATGTGGATGGTGAATACGCTTCAGCATTTAAAAAATGAACTGCTCTTAAAGGATAGATAAACCGATATATATATATTTGCTTTGCATTATGAATTTTTAGAAATCAACAACTTTACTTCTTGGAAATTCTTTAATATCTGGAATTGGTATCTCTGGAATATAGTAGACTTCACCATTTTCATCAATTCTCTCCCTATCCTTTTCGCTGATGGTGTAAATTTCTTTTATATTTGTCTTTAGTAGCTCAAGCAACTCAAAGAAACTCTTTTGAATCTGATATGCTTGCTCCTTCATTGAACGCCTGCATAGTCCACTGACCAATTGTGATGCATCTGGTATCGTCTGATCTAATCTCTCAATTAACCTGCCAATCGATTGGACTAGATATTCTTCTTCATATATAGTTCCTTTTTTGCCTCGAGCACGTTTACGTTCTTCACGACGCTTGTTTTTAGCTGTACGTCTAGATGCCCCTGTTTTTGCAGTACTTCCCGTTTTGCCGGTATATCTGGTAAAAAATGATTCCCTCGTTGACGTCTCAGAAGGTGCTATAGATACATCGTCACTTTGTTCAGTTTCTTGTCCGTAAAATGCATATGGATCCGCCTCCTTTTTTGAGCGGAGCTCTCTCAATCTGTTCAGCTGAGACTTGACCTGCCTCTCACAATCTGCTAATAGTTCGGCAACAACACCAAATCCTTCACCCAAACCAGGATCCACTATTTTTTGAATTAATTCAGGTTTTCCTTTCGAGACAGCCACCAAACAAGCCGTATCATATTGATATGCCTTGCAGTAATCAGTTAATGATTGCTCGATATTGTGGAGAAAATCTAGTTGAATAGCTGCTGTATCAATATATTTGTGATCGAAAGAGAGGGATGAAACTAATTGATCTGCGACTTCAAATACTTGATCTGGAAAATGAGCCTGTGCAATCGCTAAAGATTCCCGCCATTTTTTGGCCAAAGTAAAAGATTGCATAGCTTCTTTATATTCGTGTAACATCTCGTAGATTAAACCAGCATCATAATACTCCTGTTTTGATGACAAATATTTCGCGAATATTAGGTAAACCATATCTTGCTTTTCCTTCTCATAGCGATAAAATCGAAGGGCATGATCGTATAAATTGTGAGTGCGAATATAATCGATGATTTCGGAGGAGACAGATTTTTCGGATGCCTCAATCTCAACTAAATGACTCAAAGCCTTCGCATAATCATTTAGATAATCGTCTATTAAAAATTGACGACGAAGTGGCTCATTATCATATAATGACTGCAGGAAAGGCAAGTATTCACGAGGATCCATTTGCGATTTTTGTGCGACGGCGATGGCTAATTTTACATCATATATTGATAGCGCAACTTTGTACAAAACATTTGCATCTTGCAAAAAGCATAGGTATGTAACGCTTGAATCTTTTTCTTCAGGATCTTCAATTGTGGCAATAAGTTTCAGCGCATCTACAAGATTTTGGGGATTTTGCGACGCGTAAGCAGTAATAATAGTTTGGACGTATTTCTTTTTGTAAGTTTCCTTACTTAACAAAACTTCTAAAATAGCACAACATATCTTGTTAACCTTTGAGTTAGATGGGTCAAACATTTTCTTTTTCATATAGAGTTGCATTTCAGTCAAAGGCGCAGGTTCGACTCCAAATTTTTCGGATATATTTGAGTTCAGAGTTTCCTTATATTTCGTTTTAGTGACATCTTCTTCACATAGACATGAGATGAAAAAATTCAGGTAGTCCACATCCTCGACTTGAGTGATGAATAACTCTAAATTATCGTAAAACAGATCTGGAGCATAATCGTGCAGGATATCCAGACTGATTCTGTGTGTTCTACAACAAACAAGAGCTTTACGATAACGTCTGGCCATGATGTCCTTTCGAACTCCGGCCAGTACCATGATCCGTGGATATATGGTCTCTAAATTACCGCGACTAGCCTGCAAGACTATTTCTGACCTTGATGGAATGGCTGAGACAAGCAGTGAGCCTCTTTCGACCGCACGTATTCTCTCATCAACAACGCCCTCCTCTACAATTGGTAGAGGCTTGAAGTCTAAACTGTTCAAATGGACGAATTGGAGGTTATGCTGAGCTGTGGTAAACAAAAGAAGCGAGTCTGTAATTTCGATCGAAGTTACCGCTGATGCAAGTTGTACGCTATCAGCATAAAGCTTCCCGTTGCTAGTGAGACCGAATGCTACCAGTTTTGAGCTTTCAGCTGTCCATTGCCCCATGTCATTGTTGACAGAGTTGTGAATGCGCTTGACTCTGAAGTCTCGCACGAGAGAGGGAAATTTGGCAACACTTTCAATCTTTCCTTCAGCATCTAGTTGCATTATTGAACCATCACGAGTTTCATAGACCAATCGATTGTAATCGAAAGAACTCCTCAACAAAACAATTTTGTCATAGGAGTCGACTATTTTAATCAAAAATGGTTGCGCTGTGTCCTGAACATCAATCAAAGCTATTCTTGAAAAATTATCACTATCAATAAGTACGCCTACAATGGAGTCATCGATGAATGCAAGTTGACGAATTTGATCTAGTTCACTAGCAAATTCAGATCTTGAATAACTGCAGGAAACAAAAGGATGCTGTCCCTTCTTCATATCTTCCAAACTTGATACAGACGCAATTATTAAAGCATCTTTATTAAGAACTGCGTATGTTTCATTTGATAAACTCACTGCAGCATCAATCACATTATCAGCCGTTTCAAAGTCTCTGTAACACATTGGTGGCGGTACATTTGCCATTGCCAAAGGCGTTATGTTGACATTTGGGCCATCGATAACCACAATAGTACCATTGTCGAATGGATCTAGAGTAGGACCTTGAGTTAATTTATAGTCAAAATCCACCACATGAACGTTGTCATCACTACCATACATTAACGTGAAATCCTTTTCGGGATGCCATTTTACAAATTGAATATCGGAATCGTATACTTCTTGTTTCAAATACCAATGGTAATTTTTTGTGGTCCATAATTGAAGTCTATCTCTTAGCAGAATCGTCAAGATCTCAGAGTTACAATTCCAACAAACTGACTGTACCTTCTCATCCAGGGGCAATCTTGTATCAAATTCTCCATGCCTTAAACCATTTCTTTCGAAAAAAATCAATTTAAGTGATTCTTCCTCTTGCAAATTTAGAGGACGCTTGATACTAGCGATCAAGGACCCCTGGGGCTTCCAACTTAAACTATGCTCCATGCCATCAACAGGCTCTGATGCACTGTCCAATTGACCATCACGAGTAAACACCCTAATTACTCTCCTTTCAAATTGCGTGGAAGGGTCATCAATATCTGCGACAGCTTCGATCGAAGAGATAGCGAAAAACTCACAATCACCTCTCCATGAAATACTGATTACATGGGTATCCATACTAGTAACATGCCCACTGTCAACCATATAAGGCATGGTCGGATCTCTAAGTTCATTACCAACCAATCCAGATGCCTTCAAACTCGCCAGTGCATCTCTTTCCATTGCTCTTGCACCTTTACCTCTGAATTGCGTCTCTTTTTTACCCCAACCAACAGTAACATTTTTCGATTTTTTAAGATCTTCCACCTGCAACCTGTATTCAGAAATTGGCTCATAGAGTTTACTTAGAAGAACGACATTGCGGTCTGTTGTTACAACTGCTAAGGTCTCTTCATCATAAGACCAGTGGGCCGCTTCAATGCCATTATCAATAGTACCTGCTATCTCCACTGCTGTCTGTAAGGGATCAAAACTGCTCGGATCATATGTCGCAGTAATAATGTCACCCTGTTTGAAGATGAAGACTAATTGATTAATATCTGCAAAATGTGCGAAGCTTAGAAGTTCATCATCGAACGTATCTACATTAAACGAAGCCAATATGTTCTTTACCCCAGTTTTCATAAACTGATGTACCTCGATCACGCCAACATCTAGGGCTCCAATCACACAGGTGACACTATCAGAGAGGGAGTCGAAGACGCTATCAATTAATCGTAGAGATAGGTCTGGATTCTCTCCTTGGTAAGGAGAGCTTACCGGTCTCAATTTACCTTTGTTCAAGGTGATCAGATTTCTCATTTCCACCTCTGATTGTTCAGCAAAACTGAAAGGGCTTCAATCAAGGGTACAATATCGTAATCTCAACACGTCAAGAACTGTGCACATCTATTTTCAATTACTTGCAAAAGGGCATCGCTGCTCTTTCTTCATATCAAGACTGCGAAAAAAAATTTTAAAATAAGGCCTCCCGTAGTAATATTTTTGATCACGTGGAATATCTCACTGTAAGAAACATGTTGCCTCAGGACATCAGCTATAGCTTTGGAGGTCCTGAATTATGCGCTCTCGAATCAATGGTAGTTGAGACTCCTGTATCTCCCTAATTCTCACTGTATAGTAGTGGTTTGCCAAGGTTATCACGGTCATTGGTTCTTTCTCACTTGATTTGCTATCAGCAACGTCCGTCTGAAGGATCTCACTGATTAGACCCTTGAGACTTCTCAGCTGCATTGTTTGCAGATCCGGGGAGTACATTTTCACCAGTTTGTGCTCTTGAAACTCTGTCAGAACTGCTCGATCAATGACTGGTTCTTTCAGAAGCGTATCAAGCTCCAATGACTTATCTTGATGAGCCAGAGCTTGCTGTCTTTTTAGAACTATTTGTAACAGAAGTAAAATAACATTCGAAGGGTGTTCCATGGCTTTCTTATGGCCTTATACTGTGATTTCGCCTTTGTTGCTTTTATACGTTGTCCTCATTCGTAGTATTCACTTGCAATAACGCGTTTACATCAGAATCTCGAATAAGAAGCAGAAGATAACATACAGCGGAGAAATTGAAGCCATTCGTGCTACTTGTGAGACTGATACGTCGATTAAGTAGATATGGGTATGTTTAGGGGATGAAATGTTTGAAAACGTATTCTGAAGCAAAAACTAACAGGTTTCGATTACAGACAAGTTTATTGTGAAGGGGTTAAGTGACAAGCTATACGAAAAACGTAAAAGTACAGCACTAGAACTAGAACGGCTCGTTAAGCAATGTGTCATCGAGAAGGACTACACCAGGATTGACAAGATTATAAATGAGCTCTGTAGAGATTACGCATATGCATTACACCAACCAATGGCTCGAAACGCAGGACTCATGGGTCTAGCTGCTGCTGCTATTGCTTTAAGTACTAATGATGTTGGAAGATATTTGAAGCATATTCTACCGCCGGTATTGGCTTGCTTTGGAGATCAGAATGATCAGGTTAGATTTTACGCTTGTGAGAGTTTATACAATATCGCCAAAATAGCTAAGGGAGAAATACTCGTCTATTTCAACGAAGTGTTTGACGTACTTTGCAAGATAAGTGCTGACACTGAAAATTCAGTAAGGGGGGCAGCTGAGTTACTGGACCGTCTGATAAAGGATATTGTTGCCGAAACCGCATCAAATTATGTGAGTGTTGTTAATCTTGATCCTCGTGAGGTTCCACCATCGACTACAGCCGATCCGGCTACAGGTACTGTATACCAGGGAAACTATGAACAGGAAAGCACACTTGCGTTTTCTTTGCCAAGATTTATACCTTTGCTGTCCGAAAGGATATATACCATAAACCCAGAAACACGGGTATTTCTTGTTGACTGGCTAAAAGTTCTGCTTAATACCCCAGGTCTAGAGTTGGTGTCGTTCTTACCATCATTTCTAGGTGGCCTGTTTACTTTCTTAGGGGACTCACATAAAGATGTTAGAACGGTGACACATGCTCTGATGGATCTGCTGCTTCATGAGGTTGAGAGAGTCTCTAAGCTACAAAATGAATTGACCAAAATTGAATTAGATAAGCAACAACTAGATGATAAGAATGATACACCATCCAAAAAGATAGACGGAATTTTAATTGCTGAAAAAAAGAAAACGCTAATGAATGCGTTGGGGAAGTTATCAATCGACCCGAATGGAGTGGTATCTGACCCTTCCTATATTCCAGATGATACCAACTCAGAGCATCAAGAAGATGAACCTTCCTCCGGGAATCTGGAACCAAGCCATGATGAGTTAGAAGATCGCGATGGGGAAGAGTATATACCGGGACAAGACATTCACCTTGATTTTCCAGAAATTATAGATGTATTGATTAACAATCTTGCATCATCAGAAACAGAAATTCAACTTGTAGCCTTACATTGGATCAAAGCTGTCCTATCATTATCTCCCGATGATTTTGTTCCCTTTTATTCAAAAATATTATCCTTGTTGTTAAAGCTGCTGAGTGACCAGGATTCTCGCATCAGTGAGAGCGCACAGACGGTTAATCGCAGGCTGGTTGAACTATGCGATAGTCATGATCATTTTAAAAACTCCACGGCAATAGCGTACGGATCAATAGTCAATACCATGACGTTACAGTTTTTTGATAATAAAGTTGACGCTAAGATAGCTTGCTTAGATTGGTTACTGCTTATTTACCATAAAGCTCCCGATCAAATCTTAGAGCATAGCGACAGCATGTTTCTTACCCTTCTAAAATCTTTCTCTGATAAAGATAGCAGATTGATCGAGAAAGCTTTAGGTCTCCTATCGTGCCTATGCTCAGATTCTAATGATAACTATATTAAGAGGTTTTTACAGGATCTTTTAACCTTATTCAAGAGAGATTCCAAACTTCTGAAAGTCCGAGCAAATTTCATAATGAGACAAATTTGTACTAGACTTTCTCCGGAACGTATTTACAAAGTAATTTCACCATTATTAGACTCGAATGATGATGTTATTTTTGTACGTATGATGGTTCAGATTCTGAGCACCAACCTTATCACGGCTTCAGAGGTGGAACCTCTCCGTAGGAAACTGAGAAGTGGAGATGATGGAATGTTTTTCAAAACTCTGTTCAGGTCCTGGTGCTATAATCCAGTTTCTGTAATATCTCTATGCCTGGTTTCAGAAAATTACGAAATGGCTTATTCTGTTTTACAGGCCTTTGTTAATTACGACTTGTCTCTCAATGATCTAGTTCAACTAGATGTTCTAGTTCAATTGCTAGAATCACCGGTTTTCACGAGAATGAGGCTACAATTGTTGGAGCAACAAAAGTTTCCCTATCTGCATAAATCTTTGTACGGGGTATTAATGATCTTGCCACAGTCTAAAGCATTTGATATTTTAGCTCGAAGGCTAAGCAGTGTTAGCAATTTTGGATGGCAACCCTGTTTTGAGAAGCCTTTTTATGATTTGAAAAATTCATCTCGATCGAGTGTTCATACAACCTCAGATCAGGAGTCTTCTCAACAATCTGTGAGCCAAACGAGATTGCGCTTTCATGAACTGCTTGAGCACTTTAATGCGGTCTGCGAAACAGCGCGTCCTTCAATAGCGTATTTGGACGAGTATGACCCAGATTTGCCTTTCTTGGGAACTGTTTCTGAAAATAAAGAAAGCTTTCAGACGCCTTCCATAGCCCACACACGGGAAGCCTCCGCAAATAGTAAATCAGATAGAGAACCTAGCGAGAATTCAATGGATAGCAGCTCAGTAGTATACAGAGACAGCTCAGCGAGCGGAATAACAAGACGAATTTCAGGTAAATTAAAGAAATTGAGTGGAACATAAATATTGAATTGAGCATGCTACAAAAAAAAAACAAGTAATTTAATCATCTGTAATATTATATATCATTCAATCTATTGTAAAAGTTCGTCCCTGTAATGAGCTTGATAATTGATTTTGCTGGATTTCTCTTTTCTGATTTGCTGGTTAAGAGCCCTTTTTTCCAGCTGTTGCATATTCTTTAACCCTTGTTTAAATTGTCTCTCAGTGATACCACTTGCTAGTCTTCTATCTGCTGCACTAACTGTTCTCCTGCTATCTTCGTGTTCTGGTGGCAAAGTTAGGTTTTGCCTGTAATATCTTTGTCCAATGCGGTGGCCAGCTCTTGCGCCATTCGGTAGAGTTAATTCCATACCTGTACTATCTATGGGGACTACAGAATAATTCGAGTTGACATCATTACCAGGTCCATTCAAGTCTTCACTTGTTTCTGCTTCCTCAGCATCACCGTTTACAAAATGAATTTTTTTGGGTTTCGAAATATCCAGTTTTTCCGATTGTGACTCTAAGGAAGTGAAATCGTAAAATTGAGATATACTTTGCCTCTCTTCCTTGGTCTCATAAGGCAACCTACAATGACGTTTGGAGTTCATATGAGCCCTAATACTCTCTAGACTGGTTCCTTTGAAGCTGCAGCACAGACACGATTTCTTACAAATGACAATTTCGATCAAATATTTCATAAGACCCGGGTGATCTATGAGGTACGACCTTTCAGGTATATAAAGGCCATGCTCCTGAAACATATGACATATATTCTTTTCTAGCTCCTTATGTTTGGCTCCGCAAAAAATACAGTCCTTTAGGCTAATTTCACCATTTCCATATTGCCCCACAGATGATAACGAAGAAGCGTCATCACCGGAGTCGGGTTCGTAGTTGGATTCGCTGGTAAAGCCATACTCCGACAGAGTGTCCTCCCCGAAATCAGTAGTTGCATCGCCACTTAGTACAGATAGCTTTGATATACTCGAGACTATTGAGCCGGTAGGTGATGGGGATCTAGCTGGAGGCAATGTATCTTTATTTTTGTCCGAGGAACGATTTCTCAAAGCCAGGTCGATCTTATTATCCTGTTTAAAATGCCTCTTGTTTTTTGGTAACCGATGATGCGTTTGCAGTATAGGGAATCCGAAATCATCAACCTGATTTTCAGCCCTTTCCCTTTCAGAAATCTGCAGTTTTTTTGCAAACTGAGCTGCATCTATTGGAGGCAAACCTGCGACTCTTCTTTTCAAATTATATCTATGCCATTCAGTCTTCATGTGGTATCTTTGTATATCACTTGCTCTGAACTGAATCAAACAAGAGTTACACGTAAACGTAGCACCAGCAACACTCATACTTACTTATGGTTGTTCAGATTAACAGAGCTGTTTCCGTATATCCTTTTATTTTTCTCTTATATCCATTGAATTATTTTTTCGTTTGCAGCTTTATATTCATGCACTACCCGACAGGGAATTATTGCTTGCAGACAAAAGGATTCTATATACTTATGTATGAAATTATTGTACAAAATGACCGCTGTTCAGTTGCCTAAATCATTATCGAGATTTAATTGGTTTGAAATCCAAAGTGCAGACGGTCTTGGCCACATACGCTTGTAAAGGGACATTGCAACAACATCTTCAGCTGATAATTTCCCATCGAAATTGGCCTTGAAGTAGCCGTGGGTACCAAGATGCTCTTTGATGAACCCGCTTCTACCACTAGGAGTGAATAATGGAATTGATTTGAACCACTGAACGTCTTCAGGGTTGAAGAACATGTAACGCACGGTAAGAACATTCTTATTGAATCTGAATGGGTAACCCGTAAGAACAACTCTCTTAGCTAATATTCTTGTGTAATCTGTGTTTAAGAATGAGCCGTGACCGACTAATTCTATTCCCTTCGGATCAGTGGCAGATTCCTTGAAAAAAATTGCTGGCGATTGGGTAAAATCAACCGGAGCGATGCAAGTTGCTACTGAGATACTATCGGGATGTAAAAATCTTTCATATTTGTGAACATTATTAGGACTATTTGATGCTGCCGAGAAGATTGGGCTTATGTTATACCTCCTCACGCCGTACTGTACTATCAGAGTCTCCTTTGATGGAACTGGTTGATCATATTCCTCCCACCTTTGTAAAGAAAAATTTACCACGGCATTCTTATGTTCATGTAAAAGTAAACCGTAAACGGCAAACATGATTTGTCTAGGATCAGCGATTTTTGACAAGAATGCTTTCGGAAATTTAATGCTCATTTTTATCACATCGCCGGCTGAAACTTGAGCCTCTCTTTTTGCATCTTTAATTATCTTAGAACGAGTATTTTTATAATTCGATATCCTCAGAATACGTTTCCACTCTTGTGGAGCACGAGGATCTTTCTCATTTACATCCCAGGTACTATTATAGAGATTCTTCAAACCCCTATATCTTTTCAAACGCTCGATACCCGATTCATTAGGCTGTAATTCAACTTCATCGGGAAATTCGCGATCTTCCTTCTCGAGGGCCCTATATTGGGTGAGCTGACGTTCTTCTTCCTCTGGTGGTAAATCGACAAACATTTGGTCCACTTCACCTTCTTCCGACATGTTCTCTTCTACATCCATTACTCCACTGTCATCAATAATTCTATTATCTGTTTCTTTATCCATGACCTCTTCATCCCCATCTTCGTCCAAGTCCCCCAAATCTTGATAGTCATCTTCGTCACTCACGGATAAATCGACAACATCATCTATATACCATTTAGCTTGGTACTCGGAAGTGCCTTTTGGAACTTTAATGGCTGATCTACGCTGCTCGCTTCCTGGTAAAAACCCATGGTCATCGTATCTTGCCGATCTGAGATTGTCATACTGGAACTCTTCATCATCAGAGACATCACCCGTATCGTAATCGTTTGGGGAATAATCATCTAAAGTTTCTCTGTTTCCATTTGATTCAAATAAATTGTCCAAATTTAAGTTCAAGTTCTCATCTGTAGAGTTTTGTTTTCTCTTTCTTGCTGATGATTTACATTTTTCGATCCTCGTAATCTGAAAATCACCTAGGTCGGGTATATGAACCAATCTGTTGGCATGAAATCCATTTCCACGCACTGTACCTGCGATGATTAATTCGCCGAATTCCGAGTCCCTCTCAACAAAATCTATTTCATCTGCGATCAAATATCCCCTGTCGTCTCTCCACTTAATTGTCCTCGGATATTTTTGGCAAAGTATCCTCAAAGCATTACTCGATTCCGAGAGCTTCTCCAAATTATAAACACGGTCCTCATTAGGGAAGAAATGTTTGAAAAAGCTTTCTAGTGACTTTTTAACGTCTGCCTGAAATTTTTCTTTGGGATGAACATGCGATAAATTGGATACAACACCCATGTAGGAAGCAATACCTTGCAATTCGAGCGCTCTGATTATCTGTTCGCCTACCTTTGGATCCACTTCACTGGTACCGCTTAAACCAAAAACAACGTAGTCAGCAACCTTAGCACAGTCTAATATTTGCAGAAAATTGGACATATCGGGACAAATTATCCTCAGATTGCTCTTATATTTCTTAACGTGTATACTCTTGACAAATGGGCCCTCAATTGTGCTATCATCGAGTGATTCGTCAAGCTCAGCAGATGCAACCAATTTCTGGTAGATATCTTCAGAGCTAACATCTTCAGTCAGAGGTATTATTGTGACAATCTTATCCGCTCCGTTGGTGCCTTCAAATAGCTTTCTTATCTCGTTGGTATCCGTAATTTTTTGCTGCCTCAATTGTCTTGCAGCATTTTTACGCTGAAGCTTCGAAAGAGGTTTATCAGATTTTCCACCACTTTTGTCATTCTTTTCGACTTTCCCCTTATAAATTCTCTTCAGAGCGCCTTTTGATGAGTGCCTAGACTTAAACCCTTTATGACCGTTCTTTATTGAAGATCTATGAGAGTGTCCTGCCATTGCAAATCAAGCCCTGCTAAAACAAAACCGTATCTACCTTTGCAAGAAATAGAAGTTTCTCAGCCAACCTGGAATTAGTAGAGAGCCTTTTTGAAAGACTCGATTCATCAATATCCATGACAAGAGATGAGATGAGATGCCATCAACAAAATTTTTTTCAAGTGTGCCCTAACATGCCAAAGTTAGGGCATGCTCGTGCTAAATAGTATATGACTGCGTTCGGGATACATCCGTACATGCAGTGAAACAGCTGTACACCGAATGTTCAAAATCATTGCATACCTATATTCGGACATGTTCTGATTTGTACCTAAAATTTCGGACAACAGAAGAGCGCCTCACATCTCGTCCATAGACTGGAAAATCTGTCGGGTCCTCCACAGGGAAGGTCTGTTTGCAATAGTGAATGGTACGGAACTCTGCACAGCTTGTGTTCGTGATCGATAATTCGATGTTTTTAGGTGTATGAATCCTCTAGATACGTTTAAGCCTCTTGTAAAGTATTTGTATACCAAGTAAAAAGACAATAAATAAAGCGTATGTGAGGGTTGATGTCAAAACTGGAGGAGGAGCTGATGGAATATGATATGATATGATTTGATATGAAAGTTAAAGATTAGGACTCGATGCGAAGCCAGCAATAGTCGGGCAACACGTATATCGGCGACACAACTTAGTGGTAAATATATGATCGCTGTCCAACTGTTATCCATTCAAGTGGAACTGAGTTCGACATTGAGAGAAATGGTCCAGAGAAATCCCAAGTTTTCCAATTTTCCAACTACCGTGCATTTAACGCGGCAGCACTCCTTAAACAGTTCATAAAATTGAGATACTGAACTATTTACTAACTATTGTTTCGTTTATTATTAGAAAATGGCTCACGAAAACGTCTGGTTCTCCCACCCAAGAAGATTCGGTAAAGGTTCTCGTCAATGTCGTATCACTGGCTCCCATAACGGTCTTATCAGAAAGTACGGTTTGGATCTATGTCGTCAATCCTTCAGAGAGAAGGCTAACGACATCGGTTTCTACAAATACCGTTAATCGACATGAGGAAACATCCATCGGTTTATTTCTCAATCTCTATAACTATTAATCCTATATAATTCTATATGGGCCCAACATAAAAAACCAATTCAACTATATTGAAACATTCGAGCATGTGCCAGTTCGTTCATCATCCATGCAAGCAGTAGACCTGACTTATATTGGGTGTTTGTTACCCCGCCTTTGCTTATTTGATGATTTTTTTTTTAATGCAAAACTATATAAAGAGGTGTTATTTCGATGTTATAGTGTCAACACGACTTTCTTTGAATGGTTTTTTAGAGGGCTGAATCAAAAACATTTTTTAAGGAAACGATGCCACAGTTAGCTGTCTAGTATATACGGTGGCCAATTGCCAGTGTTTCGGATTTTCATTCGAAATACGAGTTTCCAAGAATAAAACCCAAATTGACATGATAGGAAGTCCGTTGTCTGTGTATTCAAGATGAATGATAGACTTGGGATGTCGAAAGAAAGTCAACATTTTTAACTTAAATTTCTTGCAATGGGAAAAAGTTATACTTTATTTATATATTTATAACTTTGGCGTGAAAACATCAAATTTCTTTGATGGTTGTCTTGGGGGGGCAAGGAATAACTCAGATTTGAATTCGCCAATATTTTCAATAACAGTGCCGCTTGGATACTTGACAGTATCCAACTTCGATTCATCGTATTCTCCGCATTTTTTCTGGGATTTCAGATGGATCACTAGTTTCGATGATTTTGAACCCATGATGAAAGAATTATAAAATTCAACAATTTGGTCTTTTGTCATTTCAGAAATCAGCTTCGCTAAAGTTTTACGATTCGTGAAATCATAATCACCGAGATAAATGCTTGTGCTAAATCGCGAACTTTCTTCTCTCATATTCTTATATTTCTGGAGTAAACTCTTGCATAAAGCCTCCTTGTGTTTTCCGAAGTCTTCCTCTGTCATGTCTGTCAAAGTTTTGCCAAAAGCTTCTAAAAATGAATCGATTCTCCATTCCAAATAGGGCGTTGAACATTCAGACTGAACTAGAATTCTTACGTTGACAGTTCCATGGTTGTTCAGTGTTGAACTGAATACTACATAACCTAGTTGTTCTTTAGTCCTCAATGTATCAAAACAGGGCTCGTGAATCATTTGTGCGAGAAGTTTACTCTTTGCTGAAATATCGTCACAAAAAGTTCCAACTTGAATGACATATTGAATGCAGGAATTGACATTTTCTGCATCTTCTAAGTCTGTCTCAAACCTAAACGCCTGACCTTTAGGAATTAAGTATGATCTCAATCTGCTATTTTGCACCTGAGAATTTGAGACGTTATTCGGCCCTAGCAGCTTAGCCAAAGAGTCGATCTCATTTGCTTCATCATATTTGAAGTTACCATGTACCAGCGTCTCATAGAACATTTCCTCGAATATTGTTGGAATAAATGACTCCATTTGTTCAAAAGTAAGCTGGTTAACTACTTCAAGTTTTTCTTTTGGTAGCCATGATCTCTCGTTTATCAGTGCAGTATAGCATGAAGAAACTTGAGAATATGGAATCTCGAATAATTGGTTCTTGAAATGCTGCCTAGTCTTCTCTTTAAGAAGTTCGAACCTTTTTCTGTTTAATGAGAATTTCTTTATACCTTCCAAGAAGCGCGTTAATAGAGTTGTCAATTTATCATTAAATCCAGATATGGTTAGGTCCAAACCTTGGCTAGTCTTCACAAAAGATAATTGTGAATACGCGCAGGTAGCATCGTACTGCAAGTCCTTCAACTGATCATTAACCAAATGAACATACAAAGTGGTCAACATTGTATTTACAATACTAGCATGAGTATGTGGAAGTTTAAAAGAAATATAGATGTAGCCCCTTGGTTGCCAAAATCTATCATCTTTCTTATACCACAGCTTACTAAATTTGTCCTCCTTCAATAACAATGGCTCTTCTAACGGAGTTATATCATCTATTTTTTCCACTTGGAAATTTGTTGCAATGAATTCATTTGGTCTTGGCAAATGCAATTTATAATTGAGACCTGGATTTTTCAGCTTTTTAATCAAATTATCGCTATAGTCCTCTAACGAATATTCTGTACCATACCATTTTTCAAAAGAGTCTGTCTTTGACTCACTGGACATTAACATTAGTCGAGAATTTTCCACTGTCAGAGAATTTACGTATTTTGTAACTTCCTCGGGCTCATATTTGGTGAATAGGTTTGTAGCTAATATATTCTGAGCTGGAATATATTCTTTCTCTAGCCGTTTTGCAATTGAAGATACGGTGCTGGAGGGACCCGATTTCTGCATAAATTTGAAAGCGGCTCTTTCAATATCTTCTAATTCTAGGAAGATTCTTTCTTCGGGTGGAGAAGTCTTCAGCATTTCAATATATTGGAACACAGAGATGGCTACCTCTTCATAACTCTCTAAACCTTCACTGGTTAAATCAATATCGACTGAGAATACAGCATTATCAGTTGATACTGTGTGACCACCGGCGGATAGACCATTAGCAAGTCCTGCATCTTTCAAATGGGCTAATAAAGAGCCGGAACCTTCATGTCCTATTAAATGGCTCAGAAAGTGACTGGGCTTGGATTCCCAGTGCCTTTCGACATCAGGTGCCTTGAAAGTAATCTCCAACTTTTTCAAATCCTTCACAGGTTTGACATGAATTATTTTTTGTAGGTTTTCTTTTTCCAACATAGTGGCGCTGTATTTAGGTAGCGGACGTCCACTATTCAAAACATTCTTGAAAAGATCAAAGGCCCACTTCGACAAAGTATCTAAGTCTTCTCTTCCTAATACACAGAGTTTCATCAAATTGGCAGAGTAACATCTTTCATAAAATTTTAAGAGTTCTGTTCTCGTGTCAATTCCCTTGGACTTTGGAATTTCCATTAAAGTTTTCAAATTACCAGTTGAAAACTTGTGGTAAGGATGCTCTGGATTTGTTAAAGTTTTGTCTAATTGATAAAGCCTCCATATATCACTCTGTAAATTTTTTTTATTTTCACTATCTACCGCATTGATTTCCTTTTCAGTAGAATCATTGTTGAAGAGTGGTCCTGAAAAGAATCCCGAGAATCTGTCTAAGGCACCATATAAATGTTCGTGGTTAACTTCAAAATAGTAGTTAGTGTTAGTAGCTCCAGTATATGCATTCGAAGCACCACCATGTTTACTTAAAAAGCTTGAGTACTCGTTTTCATCTGGAAATTTTTTAGATCCCATAAATAGTAAATGCTCACAAAAATGTGCTAATCCAGGTAGTGTCTCAGGATCTTCGAAAGCGCCAATGTTGACATCCAGTGCAGCGGCACCTTTATCTGTCGTTGGATCGTGGATTAACAATACTTTTAGATCATTAGGCAAATTGATAAAACGATACGATCTATCATCCAAATCAGGTTTTATGAATTGCAAACCAAAATCTTTGTAGCTTCCGTTCATCTTTCTGTCGTATAAATAACGGAATGAACCAACACTAGACTTCACAGTTGAACGCAAATAACCTCCCCAGCGAATAAAACTTGAAGCAAGCACGATACTCATAAACAGGCAACGCAGGTACCAACACGAAAGGCTTGAAATAGCGTTTGATCCCTGAAAACACAATACTAACTCTTTTTAGTCTGTTCTATACAGCTATCAAATGCAAGTAAGTGGATAAAAGAGTGAAAAAATGTGCAAAGTGATGCTATCCCGGCAAATTTCGCTTACCAAAACAAGGATGCAAGTCAGTGGGCTTGTTTTGTTTCTCAATGGACGATTTGCCACTTACATGTTCTCAGGGCCCTTTTAGCTTTAAATAAAGTTCACCCATCGGGTAACACTTTATGTGAAGTCGGGAGCATATACCTACAAAATAGAACTACTGGGATGCCGCGGGTAAAAGGGTTTGATCTATTTACGATAGGTGTTGTCATAGTTGCAGGCATCTACACAGGAACCAGGTTTTTCGAACCCTTGATCATTGATCAGCTACGAAAGGATGGTCATTTGAGGACGGATATTGCGATACCCAAATATAACAGCGAAGGAGAAGCCGTTGATGAAAAATCTGCAATGCAACTTAGAGAAGAGCTAGTTCAGCTGAACAAACTGGAGAAGTCGCAGTCTAAGAACCAACAGCCACCGCCATCAAACACTGGGCAGACTGAAGATTCATAGGGCTCTTGAGCGTTTGGTTTAGCGGGTCATTATGAACGTACCAATTACCTCCTGAAACTGAAAAATTTGAAATGCATCTCATCGCTTCTTCAAGTAGCAGAATAGTCTAGCAATATAGCCCTTGTAAATAGGTACTTTAAGCAGTGTGATCATGGGTAAATCTAGGAAAAGATCTAGAGCGTCCAATGCTCGTTTAAATCCCTTGAATGGGTCTAATTCAGGAAATGCCAAGGACAACTCGTTGGTGATCAATAAGCTGCAACCTTTGTTGAAGAACCTGGAAAGTGCAATCCCTAATGAAAGGGCTATGGCATTGGGATCAATTACTGTGCTATGTGAGGATATGCACATGAGAAAACTATTATTGAGACAGAAATTGGTTCATATAGTATTGTCCAAGCTATTATCTGATAATAATACTGAAATCGTCGTTGAGTCCTACGGTTTATTAAGGAACTTGTGCTTAGAAGAAGGATACGACGTATCGGTCTACTTATGGAGATCTGATATATGGATCAGTATATTGCAAGGCTTTGATAGATTAGCGGATTCTTTAAAGGCTCTGCAGAGCAATGAAGATCAAAACAAGAGTAGTAACAAGATGACTACAGAATCGAAGCGGTTATTGTTTGACTATGCTGATAATCTGATCTCCTTGGTGGTAGCCCTAGCCAATGGGTCTGACGATATTCTGAATGATATTCTGAAACGAGACAAACTGAACAGCATATTTCTTGTTTTAACAATTCTGTTGCATTATGGATTGGACAAGTTACCAATAACAGTTGTGAACTCCATATTGGATCTGATTTACGATTTTAGCTCTGAATCCTTTGAGTTTATCGAGGCAATAAGTAATAATCTGTTCTTATCAGAATTCATCAAAAGCTTGCCGGATATGACAGAGAGAAAACCATTTAATGAACTTTCTAGGGTTTTGATTCAGGGAATTTATCTACAATTCCTGGATACAGATATCACTTATGAGCAGGCAAACAATATTCTACATAAAGTTTGTGGTTGTATAAAAGAAATCGATATGGAACAGGTTGAGATGATATTATCGAATCAGTCACAAGATGAAGATCTACTGAAGACTCAGGACTCTCAGGTTGCCCAAAAAATCAAAGACTATACAAAATCACGCACTAACGCTCTGATGAAACTGCAAAGCGTGGAGATTTCAATTGATCTCATGACAGCAATAATCGAGATTCTCGCTTCACTCTATGAAGAAGGTAATGAAAAACTGCCTCAAAATCTTCAGGACACTTTAACTCAGTTTTTACCTGTCGTTTTCGAGAAATTAGGGCCAAATTTTGCATCTCGTATTTTAATAGCATGGAATAATTTATTGTGGCTATATCTATCTCTAGGAATTAACTTTTTTGAATTTTCGGGAGAGCCTTATCAAAAGCTTTGGATGTTCATTAGTTCCTTACCAGAAGATGACATTGACCTGAGGATAGGGAAGCTGAGTGCAACATGGGCGCTATTAAAGACAATAAGCTGTCAGCCGGATTACGAAAAATGGTTGAAGCAATTCAACTTGTCGAACAATTCAAATTTTGTGAAATCTGTTATCAAAAGCTATAATGAGGATACGAATAATAAAAATATACCCCAACAAGACACAGTCGAGCTGGGACAAAGATATTGTGGTGTTCTTTCCACATACGCTATGTTTCAAGGTCAGATAGAGATGAATAGAGCTATCGGAAAATTCATATTGGAACAACTAATTTCCAAGAGTGTTCCTGCACCATTACTGATAAATTTCACGAATTCCTTATTTGAAATATATGGTGACGGAAATTTTGACTACGATAAACCGGTCTTTGTACAGGACGGATATATCGAAATTATAGAAAAACAAGTCATAGCTAACCTGAAATCGGAATTCAAGTTTGTTGACAAGAACAAAGATCCAAATTTGAGGTTAAAATGTAATGAATGCATTTCCACCTTGGATAGTTTTGTTCATTACAAAAGAAACGAGTAAAATGAACTTACCTCTTTATTGTATATTACATAGTTGACTATATTGATGATTAACAACACTAATTTTTTTTTTTTTCATTTTGCATATTGTTTTGCTTGTGTAATGACTTTCTTTTCATACTCCGCCTTATTCCTAGAAAATGCTCTCCAAGCTGGCTCTTGTGCGGGGGAATTTGGATTTGGTGAATCTAGCAGGTCCTGAACTCCAAGTACGATCTGTTTCAATGTTATGGCTGGTCTCCAATCTTGATCCTCATTGAGAATACTCAGACATACTGTTCCACTGGGATAAATATTAGGATGGTAAAATCCAGCTGGGAATTTTACCTTTGGGGGCTTGGATGGGTACTCATCTGGATACTCGATCGTAATAGGGAAAACACCTTCATGCCAGATTGTATTTTCCTTGCCAGGTATGCCAGCTTCCCATTTTTGCAAATTCATTGTGCCGTCTGTCTTCTTTGTAGGCTTGGCATAGAACCCAAATGGATGGTCTTTTCTCCATTTCTTTCTTTCCTCCTGTAATCGTTGCAAACACAGACTACTCATTGATATCTTTGCACTACCTGTAATAGCCCTATCGTTTTTTATGTAGCCTTTTGTTTATCTTTTAATTTTTCAATATGAACTCTACTTTTGATGGGAAGAGCCGATCGTTGAAAGAGGCCGCCGCCGCCGCCGCCGGTTGTACGTTCTTTGCAAGGGAAGACCTACAAACGCAAATAAGAAACCAAGTTGTTGGATCGGCCATCCGTTTAGAAGTAAAGATAAAGAAGCTGAGATGAGCTCCCATAGCATAGTGGACAAGGAAGAGGAAGAATATGACGATTTGGATGATCTGCTAGATGAGGACCCCTCCAAGCTTTCAGATGTGCCTGAAAGCGCTAGTCATGGCAGTGTTGAAAGGAAGGAGCCCGCCACAACCGAGAGCGAAGACCCTGAGGTACTCGAGATGATCAAGGACTTGCAGCGAGAGTTCAGCAGCATGATGAAAGACGGCGAAGTGGATGAGGAGCAGAAGGAAGAACAGACAAGGAACTTCAACCAGATCCTTGAAACACTAAGCAAGACAAGTCAGTCAACGAACGGGCCCGGTGCTAGTACGGAACCACAGGGATTTAAGCATGTTGTCTCGAAAACGCTGGACAGACTGAAAGAGAACGGCAATAAGGTGGACACTCACCTAGCGGAAGAGGAGAAGCAGCGGAACACGGATGACGTGCTATCGCAGTTGTTGGAACGTTTAGGCGGCGTGGGAGATGATCAGAGCGGTGTTGATGGCAATGCCGAAAACATGGATGACACCATACTGGATATTCTGAACAAAATGTCGTCAAAAGAAGTGCTGTACCAGCCAATGAAAGAAATGCACACCGAACTGGCCAAGTGGCTGGACGAGCACGCAGAAGAGGAGGAGCATCTGGACAAGATGGACGCATACAAGAAGCAGCACCACGTGGTGGGCACCATTGTGGGCATTTACGAGCGCGACACATACACGAACGACGCGTACCGAGATGAGGTAACAGCGCTGTTGGACGAGCTGGAGCAGCTTGGTGACTCCCCGATCAATAAGGGCTTCAACAACCCCGGCCAAGGCGATGGCGGAAACGAGGATATCGATAACATAGCAAAACTGCTGGATATATCCGGGGATGACCAGAACCTCGGCAACCTGGACAAGGAGCTCCAGGACACCTGCAAGCAGCAATAAGCGTGACCTTGATCTCATTCCGCATTTACTGCGAGCATAACAGAGCAAAGCGGCTATATATGTATAATAGATGTAGATGTATATATACGAGTATAAGCACAAGCAGATGCACAAACTTGAACGTGAACGTCAGCGTCTCCGGCACCTGGTCTTCCGGCTACGGTAGTATCGCCATAACTCTCACTCTGCTCTGGGCAACACTTCACCTTAGCCGCCGAGCGCTGCCAAGCGCTGCTGAGCGCCGCCACAAGCAGGCCACCAGGCCCGAAGGTAACATGACACAATCCATTTAGTTCTTGTCCCTGTCCCGGACCCCTGTTCCTGTTCCTGTTCCTGTTCCAAATGTGGATAAATACACGGATTTCTCCGTTGTTTCCCAAGTGTTTCCCGATCCCTAAGCACTTTCATAGACGCAAACTGCACATGGTCTGGGGTCATGTCTCCTAGAGCCAGCGTTACGCTGCGCGAGTGGGGGAGTCGTCGCCCACGAGCCAGCCCGGGACAGGGCTCTCTTTTGGCCCTCGTTGCTCCTGACGGGAAAAGCTTGCCACAGACTCCACTATGGGCTGGAAAGGAAAGAAGCGAAAGACGGCAGCACAGCAGAACACCCTACAGAAGTCCTGTGCCACGTGACTCTTCTAACACGTGACTATTGTTGGTGCAGAAGGCCGGCTGGCTGGCTTCCAGATATACGGCAGGGCTCACGGCACCGCATGGCACCGCATTTCCCATCTGCTTCCCAACTGTTTCTTTCTACCCTTTGTCACCCCGAAAGGTACCGGGCAGATTTGACGATGAGTGTGCTGTGACCCTTTCTGCTTCCCGTCTGTTTCCCATCTGTTTCTCGTGACATATGAGTTCGCGAACAACCATAAATGTTGCGTTGACGGGCGTAGATGCCCACAGCGGTCGCACGTCTAAAAATAGCTGGACTCCGCCGCCGCGGGCAGCCAGCTGCCCGAACACCACACTCTGGAAGGGGAAAAAATAGACTGTCCCAAACAGGAAACGGGCCAATCGACAACCGGCTCTGGGCTGCCCTGGGAGATCTTGTAAAAAAAACCATCAAACATAAACAATTGAAAGTTTCAGAGCACCTGTTTCTCAGATGGAAAGACTTGAGCTATTTTGAAAGGATCACAATTAGTCTGACCTGGACAGTGTTATTAGAGTCTCTCGGTAAATAACAGTCGTTGTCGTTACATTCGTTAAATCTACACGCCACAGTATATTGCAAAGATGCGTTTCCAAGCCGTTTTGTCCACAGTCGTTTCACTGGCCGTCTTGACCAACGAGGTCATGGCCACCCCACCTGCCTGTTTGTTGGCATGTGTCGCCCAGGTCTTGAAGCAGTCCTCGCAGTGCAGCACGTTGAACAATGTCAGCTGTATCTGCTCGAACGACGGGAGTTCCGTCCAGGAGTGCCTAGATTCGATTTGTCCTAGCGGCGATTCGAGCTCGGCTTACCAGGCCTTCCAGAGCGCCTGTTCCGATCAGGGTGCAGACATTGGTGGCAACTCCACCTCCAGCTCCGCAAGTTCGTCGAGTTTTTCCAGTTCTGCCAGCTCTGCCAGCTCTTCCAGCTCTTCCAGCAGTTCCTACTCCAGTTCGGTTGCCTCCTCCACTAGCATCTCCTCTAGCAGTGATTTGTCTTCCTCCAGCTCGGTTGCTGCTTCCACTAGCATCTCTAGCTCGGTTGCTCCATCCACTTCCAGCGCCGCCGCTTCTACTGAGCCAACCTCTTCCAGTGTTGCAACGAGCTCTTTGGTTACCTCGGCCTCTTCCGCTTCTTCCGCATCTTTGTCCGCCGAGCAAACAAGCGCCAGCTCTTCCTTCACTGTGTCATATATTTCTTCAGGTGAAGGTAATGCTTTACAGATCGGTGGTTCGATTTTCTTGGCCGCTGCAGCCGCTCTCTTGATC
Organism: Zygotorulaspora danielsina; assembly: GCA_030572985.1. Classification (NCBI taxonomy): domain Eukaryota; kingdom Fungi; phylum Ascomycota; class Saccharomycetes; order Saccharomycetales; family Saccharomycetaceae; genus Zygotorulaspora; species Zygotorulaspora danielsina. Next base: position 275,951 of record JAJMCL010000008.1, read on the forward strand.
TGATCTCATTTCATCAAGTTTCTGACAAAAATAATTCATCGCCCAATTTTTATGATCCGAATACCCCTCGGCCACTTCACTGGCTAACCTTACAGTTCTTTAATACATATAATTAAAAGTATATATATATGTCAAAAGTACCATGTTTCATTGGCCTTATTCCGGTCTAATGTGGGTAGCCGCCTCTGTATAGAGCGGCGGTTCTACGTATTTTGGCAAAACATCATTTTTTAATGCTTCATTTGTTTGCACATATATATGCATCGGCCTGATGATGTTATCTGTTTGTCTAATGCTTCCATTTATGTCCCAATCGATGACCATTTGAAAGTTAAAAATTCTCTTTATAGAACAAGTCTTGAAGCTGTAAAGTCTGTTACCGCGGTGTCTATAGTCTTCTTCGTTGAACCTTAGCTTTTTCAGTATGGCATGATCTTTCAGATTAATTTCGCATTCCATTTTACCTTCGTCCGGATTTTTTTCAGCAGATGATGTGATTTTCATCGTGGCAAGGTTCATCAAGATGAATTGTACCTTGGACGATATGCAATTGATCTCAACTAGTCGCAATGATGAGAAATTTTCGTTCGCTATTCCCTCGGAAAGGTATGTTACAGTTTCTAGCAGATTGAGCTGCAATCGAACTGGTGCTATGTTTAACTTACTGAGCTCTTTAATGCTGCCCTTTATTACAAGATACACTCGATCAAATTTGCCAGTACCATTTCTAAACAAATAATCCCTTCGATACGTTTCCCTAAGGTTACGGCTCCTAACTTCAACCCACATTGTACTATTACCATCTGGTAACCCAATCCGATACGTCGATTTATATTTTTTTAGCCTCCCGTTAGGCAATAGTGAAGGGCCGGTAACACTCTGTTGCCGTACCTGTGGATTCATATTGTAATCTTGCATTGAGTGGCGCTCAACCGGGTTCAGTGGTGCCTCACCATCAATTCTTGATGTAGCAAAGGTCCTGCTAACAGTATCTCTGCTCGGCGTCCTTTCGTTACCTTCTCCGTCATATTCATCTTCAACGTCATCATAAAGAAGATCTGTAGGTTCCGGTATGAATTCAATAGGCAGTATTTCTCTAATAATCCTGTTGAAAGGTTTATACCACGAAGTGGACTTACCTAACTCAATTTGCACCTGGATGGTATATATCACTTTACCATTTGAATAATAAAACAAATCCAAATTATCAATTTTTGTCAAATCCCTCCAATTATTGTTGAAGCTTGGTGGCATCTTTGTTTCTTCTCTTTTGGTAAAACATATTAAGTCCCTCGTATGATTGATTAGACACTTTGGCCTCTTGGGTAGTTTTGGAAATTGAAACTCATAGTCGTATTGCCCCGGTTTAACTTTAAAGGGCTTACTTGACCCCTCGATCGCATTCCAAACATTATCCGGTGGAAAAACGCGCTGTGTTAATAGAACCAAATTATGGATCGATCTATTGTCTTGCACAGGTGTCATCATGTTATTAGGATTGTTAAGGCAAATGGGATCAATTTTGGTAACTGTCTCTGTATAACCCTTCAGTATAACATTGATCTGTTTTATCGTTACAGACTTGTTCAGCGATATGGAGACCTGACCTGAAATGGTATCATTTGTGCTGTAGTATGCATTATTATATGGTGGGTTCAACCCTATGGAAATTTCAGCTGCCATTGAGCAATAATTGTCCCCTTAGTCAAGTAAAGTGGATATAAGTCAAAAGTCACAACGAATCAAAAAAATTAATACGGAGAGGAAAAAACTCCACTCGATGAAAGAGACCTTAATCAAATTCGCACCATAGAGCTGCTACGATAGCTGTTTATCTAATTATTTATGTGAGGAATCAAATTCCTCTCGTCTCCATGTCAAAGCGATTAAGCACAACTTGAAAAAAATGAAATGAAACTGGGATACAAATGAATAGATAAACTATCGAAAGACTCTCTAGCAAGCGCTGTGGAGTACGATGTTTCACAACAGAAGGTTTTTAAGCTCGACTCCATCAAAATTACTCTTCAATAAGTTTTTTAAGAACGTTGTAGATGCCGCTCCAAAAGAACATGTTGTAGAAGATCTTGTCAAGCCTGTAGGGCTTTCAAGTCCTCCCACCTCTACTTCAAGTTACTCCAAGGGCAATTCTTTTCGAGACATGTTTGACAATGAGAAGACAGAAAAAAGAAGTCGAGAATTGGGTCTGGAATTCAGCAAATCGGGCATGTACGAGTTGCATACGTTTAGAAAGACTGGTGGTAAATTATTCATATCGCCACGATCATACTGGCGCTCAGACAAAGCACTGTACTTTCCTCATATGAGGGGCAAAAGTCTATCAGGGGTAATTCAGAATTTGGAAGACCAACTAAAGGGTAAGACAAGCGTCATCAGAATGTTCACCAGTAAAGTGGGCGATGATTTGAGCAAGAAGTATTTTGCAAATAGAGAGCTAGATTTAGACTATCTTGGCAAAGACTACAGTTCTTTTGTTAAATGTGGAAAGACACAAGTAATAGAATTAAATATGATGGAAAATTTACTTAAATCAATCGTCATGGGCTTTTCGAGCGGCAAATTGAGATCTCTAATCCCAAAAGAAAGGCACGCAACGTATTTCGCGTGTAAAAGATGGCAACTACCATATACTCTTAGAGAACAGCTGCTGATTAACAATGTTTATACAGGCTATGTTCTTGTCGTTGATCCAAACTTGAAGATAAGATGGATGGGATGCGGCAGCGCGTCCACTGAGGAGTTTAAAACGTTGTGGAAATGTGTCAGAAACGTGAGAAAAGAGTTTGAGCGCTAATAGGCCAGTTTATATTTCTTGTACATATCAATATTCCCCTCCGATTCATTATCACTCGTATTTGGCTTTCTTTTACGTAGTATGCTCACCACTAATAGGTTTGAGAACACAGCGCAGAAACTTACTTAATCTCTTGTTGTTGTATGCCTTACTTGTTGCAGTCTTAAATGGACCCTTTTCTGAAGTCAAGTCGACAAAATTAAGCATTGCTGTCTAGCAGGACTTGCCATACTGAAGTTTTTACCGACTTCCTATTATTTTCCAATGTTTACATTTGCTATCGCATCTATCTTGACTCTCTCAACTTGTTCTTAATCTACAAGCAGATATTCCTTTGTACACTGATAAGCACCCGCGATTTACATTGAATGCACTTTAGAAAGTCATTTTCTCTTGAAACTTCAAATCTGGTAACCAGAGAGTACAAATGCATCTAGTATCTTGATAAGTGCACGGCTACATGGGCCGCATCCGTCATTTGGCTTCATATCAGCTGTTCAAATTATACAGCAAGCACAGTCACTGTCACATTTCATCAATACATACTAGAATACATGAATTCGGTACCGTGAAGTAGTGTAGCTTGGTCGCAAAGCAATAAGCTAGTCCAAAAGGCATTGTTCAAAGTAATCAGAGCCTTAATATTCATCTGACACATATCTGCTATCTGTAGTGTACGCGCATTGATAAAGATGGTCTGTCAGTTGCATTGGATATATCAGCCGGATGCTAAGCACTGTTTAATTAACCTTAGTGCATTGGAGCTATCTGCGTTTACTTAAGGAATGTAGTGTTCTATCGGTATTATTGATAAGCATTGAGTAAGAATCGTCCACCACGAAAGGCTGCGCGCACCACAAAAAATTTTGCCTTCGCATAACTTGGATTTAGAGGATAATCTGGTTAAAACTAGAGGATTTACAAGATTCAACTCTAGGCTAAAGGCTCTCAAAGTACTACAAAGTAGTGCCAAAACTTTTGCAAAAGTTCATTTTGGTGTGGTGTGCAGCAGGAGATCGGTTTTAGAGGGAAGCAGTTCATTCCTTAAGAGAAACTGTTGGTGTTGTCGTGTTCAATTTAAAGGACAGGACCCATCGTGAATTTCAAAGATTTGATACAAATTATTGCATAGAGTTAGGATGGATTTAAGAGTTGGTAGGAAGTATCGAATTGGCCGGAAGATAGGGAGCGGGTCGTTTGGTGATATCTATCACGGTACAAACTTGATCAGCGGTGAAGAGGTTGCTATTAAGTTGGAATCTATCAGATCGAGGCATCCGCAGTTGGATTATGAATCGCGAGTTTACAAGTATTTGAGCGGCGGCGTTGGTATTCCCTTTATCAGGTGGTTTGGACGTGAAGGCGAGTACAATGCTATGGTAATAGACCTATTGGGGCCATCGTTGGAAGATCTGTTCAACTATTGCCACAGAAAGTTCACTTTTAAGACAGTGATTATGTTGGCCTTACAGATGATATGTCGTATTCAATACATACATGGGAGATCTTTTATTCACAGAGATATCAAACCAGACAATTTTCTAATGGGAGTAGGGCGCCGCGGTAGCACGGTTCATGTTATTGACTTCGGGCTGTCTAAGAAATACAGAGACTTCAATACGCATCGTCATATCCCATATAGGGAGAATAAATCACTTACTGGTACAGCACGTTATGCGAGTGTGAACACACATCTAGGTATTGAACAAAGTAGAAGGGACGATTTAGAATCACTGGGTTATGTTTTGATCTACTTCTGTAAAGGTTCGTTACCATGGCAAGGTTTGAAGGCAACAACAAAAAAACAAAAATATGATCGTATTTTGGAGAAGAAATTATGCACGAGTGTTGAAACCTTGTGCGGCGGATTGCCCCAAGAGTTTGCAGAATTTATGGTATATTGCAGAAGTTTAAGATTTGATGAAAGACCAGATTATTTGTATTTGGCAAGACTTTTCAAAGATTTGGGTATAAAATTGGAATATCATAACGACCATTTATTCGATTGGACAATGCTCCGTTACACAAAGGCAATGGTTGAAAAACAGCATGACCTTTTGATGGTAGAAAATAATGCTAATTCTTCATCAACTTCTAATGTTAATACTACAAATGGGAACACGAATGGTAACGCAAATGTAAATGTGAATGCATCCGGTACTGGTAATACAAGCACAAACAACAAAAATGACTCGTTTAACAGAGTGAAGCTGCTCGCCATGAAAAAGTTTGCTACTCATTTCCATTATTGTAAGAGTGAAGATAAGCACCATCCAACCCCTGAAGAGATTAAACAACAATCAATTCAAAATAGTAATGCAGCTGCATCGCTGCCGGAAGAATTGCTCAATGCTATCGATAAAGGAATGGAGAATTTGAAACAACAGCAGGCTCAGCAGCAGCAGCAGCAGCAACCGGGACAGGGACAGGTACAGGTACAACACCCTGAACCATTGTTACAACAACAACAGCAACAAGATTTGCAAAAACCACAGCAACCACAAGTGGCACTTGGATCCACGCATTATCCACCGCAGGTGCAGCAACAGCAACAGCAACAGCAACAGCAATTAAAGCCGCTGCCAAGGTCTTCTGGTGAGGACATATGGCTATAACACTGTCTACGATAGTTAAACTTCACACATTATATAAATTTACCATTTAATCTCATCACAGTGATCATCGCTTTCTTCCGTTTCCGATGATAAGGGCGCTATTTTTCACAACAACATTAAAGGGGGGCTAAAGATGCCAAAAGAATGGTAGTCATCAGTGAACTGTTCAAAAGTTATGGTTTTGTGGGTTAATCGTAGCTTATCCATTGCCAATTGGTAGGTTATTGAAAACTATACAGTGCTATTGATGAAAACCTAAACGAAATAGTCATTTAACCAAAAATATTAGGCAGATAGTTCTGAAAGCTGAGGATTTCGACGGAGAATGGAACTAACTGAAGCGGGATATCAACCACATCACATGCACCAGTCGCAGCAGCAGGCGTACCAGCCCGCTCAGCCCGTCTATCAACCGGTGCAATCGCATGGCCAATTCTATCCTAACGTGCCATATGCGGGAGGAGATCCACATCACAAATCGCTGTTACCACAAAGATCAGTGGTGTCTAAGGGTAAATATTCATTGCAAGATTTTCAAATTATGAGAACGCTGGGAACGGGTTCCTTTGGTCGAGTTCACTTGGTAAGGTCAGTTCACAATGGGAGATACTATGCGATGAAAGTACTGAAGAAGCAACAAGTTATCAAGATGAAGCAGATTGAGCACACGAACGATGAACGTCGGATGTTAAAACTAGTTGAACATCCGTTTATCATTAGAATGTGGGGTACATTTCAGGATGCGAGAAACCTTTTCATGGTTGTTGACTATATTGAAGGTGGTGAATTATTTTCATTGTTGCGTAAATCACATCGTTTCCCTAATCCAGTGGCGAAATTCTATGCTGCTGAGGTCACTTTAGCATTGGAGTATATGCATTCTCATAATATTATTTACCGTGATTTGAAGCCTGAAAATATTCTTCTAGATCGCAACGGTCATATAAAGATCACTGATTTTGGCTTTGCAAAAGAGGTCGTAACTGTGACGTGGACACTTTGTGGCACTCCTGATTATATAGCGCCTGAAGTTATAACAACAAAACCGTATAACAAGTCTGTTGATTGGTGGTCATTAGGCGTTTTAATTTTCGAAATGTTAGCGGGTTATACTCCATTTTACGATACAACACCAATGAAAACTTATGAAAGGATTTTACAAGGCAAAATTAATTACCCACCATTTTTCCACCCTGATGTGACCGATCTCTTGAGTAAGTTGATCACTCCAGATCTAACAAGAAGATTAGGAAATCTTCAAAGTGGATCAGAAGACATCAAGTCACATCCATGGTTTAGTGAAGTCGTTTGGGAAAAATTGCTCGCCAAAGATATCGAAACACCTTACGAACCTCCGATTACTCCGGGTATAGGTGATACTTCATTATTTGATCAGTATCCTGAAGAACATCTGGATTACGGCACCAAAGGAGACGATCCATACGCCCAATATTTTACTGAATTCTAATTCATCAATCTCTAACATTTACATAAAAGAAAATATAAATTGTATTTCTCAATGTTGGAGCAAAATATATAATGATCGGCCTACAGCCAATGTAGCTCTTCTGCTCATTTCTTATGAATTATAAAGCATTCAAATAGATATAGATAGATTTCTTAATCTGTTTATATACAAGAATATTTTGTTGTGTTGTGTTGTTTGTTTGAAATGTCTTCCTGAACGTTTCTATTCACTCTAAAGAGACTTTACCACCAAGTCCTTCTAAAGTTGCCTTGATCTTTTCGGCATCTTCTTTGGCAACATTATCTTTTAGCACTTTTGGTGCTGCTTCAACGAATTTCTTTGCTTCCACCAATGAGAGGCCTAATAAGTTCTTAACTTCTTTGATAATCTTTGGTTTGGACTTGGCATCAAAAGATTCAAGCTTAATGGCAAAAATTGTCTTCTCTTCAGGTTTCTCCTCTTCTTGAGCACTTTCCTCCACTGACTGAGATCCGTTGGATGCTGGACCTCCAACAGCTCCAGTGGCTGGGAATGCGATATCTGGAATATTTAACTGAGTCTTAAGTTCTGTAATCAATGAAGAAGTCTCTAACAAAGTTAATTTAGAAATATCTTCAACAATCTTGCTAATCTTAGGGTCTATAGCTTGGGATGGCGTTGCTTCAGCAGCATTTGAGTTGAAACGTTGATTAATAACAACTCTTGTGGCACCCCTACTGAGTAGTCTCGAAGACACTAAAGCTGACCTGGAACCAATTAAGCGCATAGACATCTTATAAATCAAAAAAAGCCAACTTATTGACTGACCCTTTGTTCAATTATTACACTTATCTTATTTATTATTGCTCGTTATTGAACAAAATTTTTTTCAAATTTCCTATCGATTACGGCTTTCCATTTTTGTTTGGGTGTTTAAATGAAAGTTGAATATCAGTGAAATTTGATAACTTTCAGGTGAAATAATTGTATCAGAGCAGACGAGTCACCGGAAGCAGTAGGGAAGACATTGGCAGTTGTGAATCTGCATTCATTGGGGAAGAAAAAATGACTACCTTCAGATTTTGTCGTGACTGCAATAATATGTTATACCCTCGTGAAGATAAAGAAAGTCAGAGATTATTATTCGAGTGCAGAACATGTTCGTACGTGGAAGAGGCTGGTACTCCGTTGGTGTACAGACACGAATTGATAACAAATATCGGTGAGACTGCTGGTGTTGTTCAAGATATCGGCTCTGATCCAACGCTTCCGAGATCTGATAGAGAATGTCCAAAATGTCACTCTAGAGAGAACGTCTTCTTCCAATCGCAGCAGAGAAGAAAGGATACGTCTATGGTCTTATTTTTTGTTTGCCTATCATGTTCACATATTTTTACTTCTGATCGTAAAAACAAGCGTACTCAATTTTCGTGAGGACTAGGGGTATGTTCATCTCAAATACTTGGGCATCTTATAAAAGGATCAAGTCTCATCAAGATAACTTTGTTATATTTGTTTATTTAGTATTTACTTCATTATTTGAAAAAAAAATGCTCTGGGAGAGATTGTATTATAAATCCCTTCAAATTTTATGAATTTTCAAAATTCATATACCAAAAATTTTGCTCATTATTGTTAATATTATCATCGTCTTTTTTGGCCCTTTTTTTCTCTATTGGCAACGACATAAAATTCAGATTATGATTGGAACTATTCCAATTGAGTTGGAAGTCTTTCGTGTAAACATCATTCTCATGCTCGTGCAATTCTTCATCAAAAATTTCCCCCTTAAAATGCTCTTGCTGTCCATGAAGTTGCTCTTCCTGTTGTTGTTGCTGTCGTAATTCATTAGCGATTGTTAGATCAGTACTCATCATTTTGATTTCATTCAGTCCTGTGGCTAAAATGTTATTTAAGTCCCTATCATTAGGCACATTAGTTGCTGTTGCAACACTATTAAGATGAGAACAATTGTCTTGATAGCGATTAACCAAATTAAGTCCAGTTAGTGAGTCGGTAAAAGATTCTGCATCTCTTGATAAATTTCTGTCACTATTATACTGTAGATTCAGGTCCGATTTTTCGACAAAATCGAAAAAATTATCACTGTTTTGATAAGTTACCGATGACCTTGGATTCGATGGGGACTCCAAAACTTCATCTGATGGCGATAGGTAAAGTTGGGGGGATTCTATATGAGGTGAAAATAGTACTGAGCCATATCGATGGCCTGAGTTATCGATTTGTAACTCGCTGTTATGTGGTACCTGGTAATTCTGAGTTTTTAAAGTCAAACTATCATCATCATAGCCATTAAAGTGCGTGCCTCTATAACTGTTACTGGTGTTATTAATGTTATTATCTTCTTCGTGTTGATGGTAACTGTGATGATGGTGATGCAAAGGTTTATTGAATATGTTTGTAAAGTCAATTTCGTCTAGATCAGAAGCAATACTCCCCGAAGGCGCTAGAGTTAAAAGCTCACCTGGATTAGCATTTGCACTCGTCGTATTGTCTAAGAACTCCGAAATCGAAGAGCTCTTCGTAGAGTGTGTTTTGCCGGTAGCTAAAAAGTTTTGTGTTGTGGTGGATTTCAAAAGGTTTTCTCTCTGTTGTTGCTGCTTAATTCTCTTTGATTTTGGCTTTTTCACTTGTTGCAAAGTGTTACTACTGGAATTTGTATTGTCTTTACAGAAGGATGCATTTGGCAAAGTCGGCAAGTTATTGGAGCTTGAAGATCTAGTGCTCGGTAGAACAATGTTGAAACTTTTAATCTCATTGGTCAGCCCACAATCGCATGGTATCAAAGATGTACGTATGGGTAAATTGGACATAGTCCTATACTCCAGTTCGTCGAACTGCTTGACAGCATCCCAATCACTAGTTTCTCTCAGCCGTTCCTTGAACTTTTTATATTCTTCTGAATCAGGGTTAAATTGAAGCGGGTGAGAATGGCTATTGTTCAAAACAACAATATTCCATTTCTTCCTCTTCAACGAAAATGTGGCCCTTATTCTGAACGGGCATGTGTTAAACCGCGACACCGACCGTTTCTTCTTTTGACGAGCACCTGGACTCGGCGTCTCGCTGTTTTCCATTTCTGGTGCCTCTATGTTACTTCTGTCTCTAGTATTCTTGCCCCTTCGAGCAGCTTTGCATTTGAATACGACTTTTATATTATCTGACCTTTCAATCACGATCTCAATCCCCTGCGGATAGAAGACCTTTTGCAGCCACGGTTTGATTTCTGCCTTGTCGGTGAAATTCGGTATGGGGTCTAGATGAATTAATTTGTTTTGATCCTTGGCAAGTATTTCAGACTCTGGGTTCGCAGAGACCACCTCTATACTAGTTTGCATGTCAGTCTTCAAGTTAGCATCCAGGGAACACCTTATCGTATCCCCTTGCTGACAGTTCATAAGTGATTAATCTGTATCGTATTTCCTAATTACTTCTCAAAGGTATCTATGGGGCATCAAGAAGCTTTCTTATCTTTTAAAACTGGCAGCTGAACTTAAACTCGTTCAATCATACCTTTTCCGCCGAAATACTGCAGCTTTCAAGACCCAGTCTCTCAAATTTCGCCTATCAAAAAGTACTAATACGCATCTGATTTAAAATTCAGACCTACTTCTTGTCATCGCCATTAAACCATTTTCTTTTTTTCCCATTTTTTTTTCAGTTCATTCAAGCTTTCCGCTACCGGTGAAGTTGACAAAAGTAGGCGCTTTTCAGGGTGCAGTTCAGTCCGAAAAGCTGTGATCTTTGGGTTTCCTTGTCATTGAAAATATATAATGTAACGATCAAGCAAAATGGCCAAAGTCAACGATGTTGCTGAAATCTGAACGACAGTCATTGCATCAACTCTGTTGACGTTGAACTTTGTCATTAGATCGAAGTAGTTCTGCAATTGCCATTGTTTGGTGGTAGTAGAGTAGCGGTATATAGTCAGTGCTGTCGCGTACAGATGATGTTCAATAACATAGAGCTGGTTATTCTTGAATACGGCTTGTGACTGGCTTGTTATGTGAGAAACAAGGGACTGGTGTTCTTGTGATATTGACAGGAAGCGTTGATCAGTCTCGATCAGCCACGCAGAATGTGCAATTGAATTAACGTTGACAATAGTTTCATCAGACTTCAAATTCGGTTCGAGAGTTATTCTTGAGCGTGTGAGCACGTTGAAACAATGTAGTTCCAAGCCATTATTGTTGTAAGTAACGACGTTGGGGAATGTGAAAACGTGATGGGTGTTTTCTACCTCTCTGAAAAGTGACTCCAGGTGGTCACTGTAGACAAGCATCTCGGTTTGGGTCACGATTACAGGGTATTCAGGCAGAAATGAAGCTGAAACTTGCACGACCGACGGCAAGTGAACGGGTTCTTGCTCATACACTACGTCACCAGTACTCTTGAAACAACAGATGATGTGAAATCCGTTTGAGTCTCCTATGATAAACCAAAGCCTATTGGCACGTTCGAAACAGTCGACACACGTTATAGGTGAAGAAGCAAGATGGGAGAAGTCTGTAGCGATTTTGTCCCTGCAGTGGTAGAGAATCAGAGATGTGCCGCTGTAGAACATCCACAGCGGGCTCACCTGACTTTCGGCACGATTCATCCCTTGTAAATTGAACGTTTCTAGCTCCACGCGGTCACTGGTCTCGAAAGCACATCTGGGTTGGCGATCAATCAGTTGTCTAGAATCAAATAACTCCGCGATCCTGGAAAGGCTGTACTCCGAAATCGTTGGGTAGCTATCCGGCGCCCTTTCTTGCCCTAAAGGGAAGCCATCGTATATGCATAAAGGTAGCCCCATTATTGATTGCAAAATGACTAGTTTCGGTATGCTGCAATGTTCTGTTTCTGTTTCGCTTGGTTGTGTATTCGGGCCATGATATTGTTTCTGAAATGAGCCGCCTATAATTGAATCCGGGGTAAGTCGCATCGCATTGGAAAAGCCGTCTAAAGACAGCTAAGTGAGAAACACTCAACAAGAATGCGCTATCGATACATCAAACCCACTAGTAGCTTAGAACTATGTATATAGCGCAGAAAAGATTAGTTGATAGCGTAAGCTAAGTAAGTCTATATACATATATCTCGCAAATGCCTTAGCTCTTGGATCGTTTAGATGATGGGTTGCTAATTTCCTCGATCATGGGTTCATTACTGGTTTCAGACATTTCTTCTATGGGTCGTTTACCATTTGCTGCGCTCCCGAGCCTTGTGCTCGAAATGTCATTCAACAAGGGATTCGGCGAATTGCTCAATGATATAAGATCTTCATTATCTGTTGCTATTAACGGACTCAGTCCTGATGATGTATTTAGTTTCGTGTGGCGATTGGAGTCCAGCGTCGGCGAGTTCACATTGCTGAAGCAGTAATCTTGCAAATCGAAATTGGCATTGGAATTTGCGCTTGAGTTGTTTGTGTTTATGTGTTGATTTTTTTCAAAATGTGGCTCTGTTGGGGATAATACATGAACCATGTCTTCCAGATGTTGGATTCTTTCATCCTGCTCATCAATATTAGATTGCAGATGATTGAAAAAATTAGAGTTATATTGATTATTTGGATCTCGAAGTCCAACCGCATTCTGGCTGGTATTATCACTATTAGTTGTCTCTTCATCTTGATCGAAAGGAATTTCTGAGATTCTTCCATCACTTGAATGTTTCCTCAATCTTGGCTCGTCAGAGGGAGTCGCTGAATTTGTTCTATTTTTCAACAGATATCTTGATTTCGAACGTTGATCCATTTTTAACGGCTCGTGTAATCCATACGGACTACCTACGTAAGATTGCGAGCTGTCATTTGGAATATTCATGCCCAAATTATTAAGATCATCATCAAAATTATTGATAATATGTAGATCATTACCGCTGTCATTATTAACATTATTGCTGTTATGATTATTCGTCGCATTATTATTACTACTGTTGTTGAGTATTCCTTCAGTAATCATTTTTTGGTCCATATGTGGCACCAATGAAGCTAAAAATCTGAGAATTTTTTCAAGAGCTTGTTGCTGGGTTCTGTGCCTTTCCCTTGCCATCATGTTTTCTTTCCATAACATTTCGTTATCTTTATTGATTCTTAATAAATCTTTGGATATTGCCATTTGATTGTATTTAATTTGTTCCAGTTCGCCTAGCAATACATTCACATTTGAAGAGTCACCAAGATTCAATTCCCCCATTATATTCAAATCAGATCCATTGAATGATCCATTATTTCCATTGTTTATCTTTGCATTGGTTGCTGAGGATTTCTGCCTTACGATCTTTTCCAGTAGATCTTCCCGACCTCTGATGAAAAATTCATTCTCAAACTGCAATTTGTCATCAGAGCTGTTTTGAATGGAGCCAGATTTGACGTCTTGAACCTTGTGCCAACCGTACATATTCAACTGTCTAACAAATGATGCCAGATTTGAGTGTTTGAAATATTTGGGCAGAATCTCATGAACGAATTCTTCTCTATTGACGACAATGAACGATTTCCCATCATCGCTCCATTGGATTAAATTTATATTCGACTTATCATTAAGCATGCTCCAAACTTTATTAACGAATGCTGGTCTTGTCTTTGCATGCCTCGAGGAGTGTGATTGTGATTGTTGCTGCCCTTGTGGTTGTCCTTGTGGTTGCTGCCCTTGTTGTTGTGCCAGAGGTTGCTGTTGAATAGTGTTCCTGAATGGTAATAATTGATTATTGCTGTTCATATGAGGCGATCCCTGATAAATACCCACTGGCGCGATTCTCTGTATCAGATGGGTTCCTGGCTGACTACTAGAATTTACTGCGTCATCTCGGCTGAAGACTTGTGCGTCCAATGAGGGATTCACAATATCTTCAATGGCCCCAGATGACGCATCCTTTTCGGATTGTCCTAGCTCCTCACCGAACAAGTCGTTCGGATGTAATATCTTCTCTAGGTCTTCATCATTAAAATTCGGTAATTTGTCCATCTCTTCGTATGTATTAGAGAAGAATGTGTATGCCAATGCAATGCCCTTGAATTTTGTACAACTCTTGTATCAATATTCACAGTGGGAGAGAAGATTTTGACCTTGTCTGTCACGATATCTCAAAAGGAAGCCCTTTATTCCCTAAGACCAATTAGAATCCTGTAACCAATCCCTCTGTTGACTGTACTCTCTTGACTTATCAGTATCATGTCTTCACATTTACCTAAAATCTGAAAACATCAGTGGCATAAAGAGACTATGCACAGCAAATCCAATTCTTACTCATTGTCACGTTGAACGATATTGGCCAATAATTACAACTACTATAGTTTAAATGAAATGATGGGTGCCCTGTGCGTCGTTCGCTACCTCGACTACATTAATTGCTGACCAAAGGGACCATATAATTCAACTCTCCAAATTAAATTGCTTGCGACTGTACTCACTGAGAAGTAAAATATGATCACTCTCTGATCAAATTGTCAAATAGAGTTATCAAAAAAGGGAAAGTTGGGACTGGAATGATTCTTATCTGGCAATGTTACTACTTTCGGTTTATTTTATTGTCAATATCTTGCTTATCCATTTTCGTATCTCTCATACGTTTCTCAGGCAGCTTAAGTCTTGGCATCATTGCATTGCTGTCAAGATTAGCCGCCAGCATGAAGATAGAGCCCTTAAATGAAGTAAGGGGTCTAAGAAATCAATGAGTTCATTACACTTTTCGCTAACTACTTCGACAAATCTACTACGTGTGCTGTAAAGAAAATGAACAATTTGGCAATATAGAAGCTGTGCAAATCCTTCAAAGATGCGCTAAACTGAAAGTTTTGGCGGTGTCCAACAAATGTAAAACTAGAATAAACGCTTGTGAAGCACAAAGATGATATGTACCTCGTTATTAAGCCAAATGCAATGACATTGCACTCACAGTGTGACACATCTTAAATTTGATATATGATGAGCAATTGATTAAGCGCGCATCCTTAAAAGGCCGAAAATAAAAAGGTAAATAATAACAAATAGGAAGTAATACCGCTAAGTGGAATAAAAGAAAGCACACAAAAAGGTGGTTACGATGGACTTTGACAAATCCAGCTCGTCTATCGTGCTAGATGTTGCATGGGGGGAGGTTGATAAGAAGAGCCAAGGATTCATATATGCCAAGAATTTTCCGGTGTTGATCAGAAGTATTGAAACAATATTAAGCAAGGGCGATGGCGATTCCTCCAATCTAAGGTTACTTTCAAATACAGGCATAGATGTTATCGATACGTTTTCCAAGGAGAAAGAGTTTTTTAAAATATATAAGGATGAATTCAAGGAGATATTCCAGGGCTTAATAGGCAAAAGTTTCAAGGATGCCGTTGAAGGTACATTGGTGTCAAAAAAAAAAATAGTAGAATCCTTACAGGAGAATGATAAAGAAGAGGAAAGCGCAGTGAAAAGTCGATTGGGAACACCCAGGAGAATGAACCATAGATTAAAAATCATGGAGACCAGATTAAAGACGACAAATGAAGAACTGCGATTCAAGGACGACATTATTGCAGAGAAGGATCGAGAACTAATAAAATTAACAAGAAGTGTTGGAGAGTACAAGGATAAATATGAATTTTTACAGAGACAGTTTAGTTTTTACAAAGGCCATGGAGAAGCCATGAATGATAACTACGAAATGGGGAAGGGAAAGGAGGCCAAGCTTGGAGAAAATGAGCCTAGCATTTCGACACGGCACGAGTTCATTATCAGCGAGCTAAAAAGAAAACTTCAGGAGCAAACAATGCTCATAACAACTCTGAGAGATCAGATACAAATAGATGGGATAGAGTTGAGTTCTACATATATGAGGAACTCAAAAAAGGTAATTGATTTCAGCTTTACAAAAATGTTTGATCTCTCGACCACCAACCTCTTTTGGCTCTTCATTCTGATGACGATTACAATTTTGTCAATCTTTTTTGTCTTAATAGGCATTCGTTTCGATTCAAGTGATGCACAGTTCCAGAACAAAACTGCCTTATCATGGTGGGAGAATAGCGCACTGTTTAGTAGAATCGGGTGGTTTTTCAAAGACTGGACCGAGCCAATAATAGAAAGCTATCCAATGAGAAACAATGAGGCTCTTGCTGCCTACGACAGAATATTCGGATTGAGTAGCTCCGAACTGTAATGCTTAATGATTAAATTTTTTCCTAGTAGTATTAATTAATAATTATATATAATAGAGAATCACAGCTAAAAATTTTTTTGGATGCAGACGCACGCAAGATTGAGTAGTTTGATGAGGAAGTCTCCATTGCCACCTGTATTTGTGTTCGTGTTTCCTTGTTGTTGCTGATGATACTGTTGGGATTGTGGAGCTTGCTGTTGGTACTGTGGTTGTTGTTGGGGATGGTAGCCATTGCTATAGTGGGCTGCTGCGGGTACTTGATGCTGCTGCTGTGTATCATTCCCATATGGTATACCATCAAGTCCATCACTCTCCGCCCATGTTGATGGAATCTTGGCACCTTTAAGTTCAATTACAATCACCCCAGGATTCTTTTGGTCGACGTAGTCATTTAAATGTGCCTCATTACATAGCTCCTCGACAGCTGGCTTTATTTTTGCGACACCACTTTGCGAATGCAGGCCTTTGCCGACAATAACCCGTAGGTGCGACTCATTGGAATTTATGGCATTAGCTACGCGCCTTCGCAAAACCCATAAAGCTTCCTTCACGTAGAGCCCGTGCAAATCAATTTCGTCACCAGCCGAGTCTGCATTGTTTTGCACAAAAACGTATTCAGCTGCCTCGAGGTTGTATTTTTCAGCGACCCTTTGCTGGACTTTTGCCTTTTCACTCAATTGATGTGCCTTAGCGCCATCTCCCTGTTTATATGTGGCCTGTGATTCTTGTGACAGCTGCTGTCTTTTCTGGAAGGCCAGATCTGCCTGGTTTCTCAGTCTCTGGTACTCTTGGTCGGTTGCATGATTGTAATCTCTCTCTCTTGTAGAGATCAGCGCACCTCTATCGTGAGTGACACCGGCGCTCATATGATACTGAGGCTCGAGGAAGCCAACCGCTGAAGTGTATGCCCATTCACGCGCCAAAGCCACCAGATGTATTTAATGCTTCCGTAGTCATCTAATTTATGAGCGGGGCCCTCACCGACTGCAGCGTGTTCTCGAAGGAAACCATGGTAGCACCCTGTTCATCGCCGTAGGAACGTACAGAGGTGAAAAATTTTGGTATAAAAGTTCGTCGCTCTCTGGTAACCCATTAACTTCTTTGCCAACACTCTTTGGTTACGCCTCTACCTAGTCCACTAGCGTGATCCATTAATCGCGAGCATTGTGTCTTATGAGTACATGAGACGTCTGTTTGCAATATGGAACCGGCCATATCAAGTTGAGAAGTATTGCAGTGATGATAAATGTCATTTCGACATTCAAGTAACTAGCTTTTTAAGCGATGTTGTTTACTAGTTAACCATCTTTCGGGGCTGATGCGTACTTTTCAACTCTATCTTATCTTATGTTGTAGCCTAACATCTTCCTCTGAACTGTTCATCACAGCAGTTAGCAGTCTGTCAGAAGGGGATACCCACAGACAAGCAATTATTCAGCCACGCATACTGAGCCCAACTTGCGACACCACGAGTTTGAGAGCTACAACTTGCTGAATGTACGCACTCGTGGCATTTATGTATATTTCCAATGCTACCTCCATTCATACCTGCTGCTGTCACATGCATCGAGGATACCAACTTTAAAAGAGCGGTAGCTTCTTTAATGACTGTTCATGATTTACACCCATCCACCTTTTTTTAGTTTTTACATCCGTACATTGCCTTAGTTCAGCTCTTTTTTCGATCCGAACAACGCAATCTCGCGACGGGCAGACATTGCGTGGTGTTCCGACGCGGGATGGAGTTCTCATCCTCTACTCTTGCAATCGTCTCGGGCAGGTTTCGATATATTTGATGGAATATTTCAGCTGAATATCTGGAACATGCTTATTGTTAATCACCCTAAGCAAGAAATCACGCTGAATATTACCGAAATGGCTTCTGAGTATGTTTAAATATCTACTATAGCGGTGGTTCGCCCTCTCGCCCATTGACTTACAAGTTGCATTGGATTGTAATGACACCAGTTTGTATTGCAAGACCAACTGATCCATTTATCTAGTATACTGGATTCTATTTCTGAGTACTTTTCGTCTCAGAGAACTGTAGGGGATTTTCTGCTTTACTGCTGTATGATACACAATAAACAGAACAAAGACATTACACGTTGGTGACTGTGCATTCTTGATTCACCAATCTTCATCACAGCCTACCTCCTGTATGTCTCTGCATTTCCCTCTCGTCGAATGAAAGTGGTGTATTTCAATTCGATGTGACTTTTATATCTATTTTGTGAACTCTGTTTTCCTAACAATTGCATTACTGTTTTCTAATAGAAAAATCTTGGCACCAGAATCTCAATTGAAGAAGAGCAAGACTCAGCAAAAGACTGCTGAGCAAGTTGCTATCGAAAGAGCTGCTCGTAAGATCGTATGTTAACGCTACAGGTTTATCATTGTTTCGGGAGTCCTGTGTGACATGAGAAAAGTGTTTCTTTTCTTGAAAGATTGATTCAAACCAGTGGTGTTTTTTCTAAACGAAATGTTATGAATAACGTTGATGAAGGCCGTAATATTTTTATTTATGATGAAGACACTTTGTATCCCATTACAATTCTCGACTAGCTAACGCGATGATGTCGAACAACTTATCACCATCTTTCGCCTGAGAAAATGACCCCCTTCATCAAGTGTATATTCAAAACATCACGTTAGAGAGAGCACTACTTCGGTGTATCAACTCTATGTCGTGCGGGGCCCGGCAGTGTTTTTCAAATCGCGGATTTTTTTACTAACATTAACATCTTATTCTACTGCAGGCAAACAAAGAGAAGAGAGCCGTTATTTTGGAAAGAAATGCTGGTTACCAAAAGGAATACGAGGCTGCTCAAAGAGCTGTTATCGAAGCCAAGCGTGATGCTAAGGCCTCCAACTCCTACTATGTCGAAGCTCAACAAAAATTGGTCTTTGTCATCAGAATCAAGGGTATTAACAAGATTCCACCTAAACCAAGAAAGGTCTTACAATTGCTAAGATTGACCAGAATCAACGCTGCTACTTTTGTTAAAGTTACCAAAGCTACCAGTGAATTATTGAAGTTGATTGAACCATACGTTGCTTACGGTTACCCATCATACTCTACTGTTAGACAACTAGTCTACAAGAGAGGTTTCGGTAAGATTAACAAGCAAAGAGTTCCTTTGTCTGAAAACTCCATCGTTGAAGCAAACTTGGGTAAATACGGTATCTTATCCCTCGATGATTTGATTCACGAGATTGTCTCCGTTGGTCCACATTTCAAACAAGCTAACAACTTCTTGTGGCCATTCAAGTTGTCTAACCCATCTGGTGGTTGGGGTGTTCCAAGAAAGTTCAAGCATTTCATCCAAGGTGGTTCTTTCGGTAACCGTGAAGAATTCATCAACAAATTGGTCAAATCCATGAACTAAGAAGTTTAGTTTTTTTTAATTCTTGCCCTTCAGGAATTTGGTAGAATCGCTATGTATTCTACGTATAGGACCTATATGTAACACAAAGTTGTCTCCATTTCCCACTTTCCATTTACCATTTTTTGCGGGCAAATGTTCTCTGTACAGTAGTAGGTATGTTATATCGTTTTTTTTAAACAAAGAATAAAAGTACCAAAATCATAATATCTAAGAAAGTAAATGAAAATTATTTGCAATGTTGTTTTTTCTCTAAGGACACATATTGTTCTAATTATTGTATACTATCATTGTGCAATAACAATACAGAGAGGATGATGAAAGTAACAGAAAAACTATAGATAAAACGTTATACTAGTGTAAAAGGCTGTGAATGACACGTAAATTACCAGGCAACAGCTTCGGTGGTCTCTTCAGCCCATTCAGTGGCTTCGGTTTGTTCTTCGGTGGCTTCCTCTTTAACTTCTTCCTCATCAGCAGCAGTTTCAGTGGCTTCTTCAGTGATTTGTTGTTCAACTTCTTCTGGGTTTCTGTAGAAGTACAAATCTGGCATGATTGACCATGGTTGAGTTCTGTCAACTAGAGCACCTCTTAGTCTCAAGACTTCTCTGGCTAACAAATACCAGATTAAACCAATAGAGTGCTTACCTCTGTTGTTACATGGAATAGCAACATCAACGTATTCAGATGGGGAGTCCAAATCAGTTAAAGCAATAACTGGAATGTTAACGTAAGAAGCTTCCTTGATAGCTTGTGCGTCAGATCTTGGATCAGTGACAATAACCAATCTTGGTTCTTTGAAAGAACGGGTGATATAATTAGTGAAAGAACCTGGGGTGAATCTACCGGCAATTGGGGTAGCACCAGTGTGAGCGGCGTACTTCAAGACTGCTCTTTGGCCGAAGGTTCTTGAAGAAATGGCAACAACATCTTCTGGGTTTGGAATAGCAGCAATGATTCTTGCAGCTAGGACCAATTTTTCCCAGGTCTTACCGACATTGATGACGTTGACACCGTCTGGTCTAGCCTTGAAAACATATGGTTCTTGGTGGACCTAAAATCGAATTCGTAATCAGTTAGTATACATTCAAAAGTAGAACCCGGTGGGTAATCGAAAGGCAAAACACAATTGCAGTCACGTCAGCACTTCTCGTTCATGGTATCTCTGGTCATTTAACATCGCGTTCTATACTGGGTGTTCACTTGGTGTTCACTTGGTGTGCCGGCTTGGCGTCTTGTGTCTTGAATGCCATTGATGCGCTGCGCTGATGTTTCGTGCATTCGTTCTCCTCTAACTGTCTCATGATAAACATACTTGTACGTTTCTAGCACCTAGGTGGGTGTTAGCAGCCAACAATAATTGGGCGTCTTCTGGAGTCAAGTCAAAAGTAGCTGGTAGAGACATCTTTCTATCGTTTTTCTTGTGCTATTTCTTCTTGGTCTTAACACTAATCAAAGATATACCAATTTTACTAAAAAATACGGAAATTTACAGTATTACCTCTATCGACCCTCAGGCAGCTCGATGTCATTATTTTTTCATTTCTCTAGTGATGATTTTCCTCCTGCTGTACAGTGGCCCATGCACAATGTCCAGCACCCTATCGCTCACCATGATTCTGTGACACTGGCTGTCTCTGCATCCGTTCCTTTCCAGCATCACCTCCTTCCTGTCCCTCACTGGGGCCAGGCAGGAGCCCTGCCTGGTCGGAGCATCTCGCTCCCTCCATCCGAGGGAGCTTCTGCCTATCGCCAGCAAGTCCCCGCCTGCGGTTCCAACAGCCCCAGCCCAGGGGAGCCTGGGCTTCTGCAATTAGCCATTATTGCCTTGACCACTTCTCGCACCCCACGCACCGATTCCTGGGACTGCTTTGTCACATTTTGGAATCTGGTGGGCTCCGGATGTTCTGGAGTTGTACTGGCTTTATTTTACAGTGTGTATGGGTGCGTTCTGAGAGCAGTCATTATTTACCTCGTGATCTCTTTTTTTCTTTTTAGTTTTTCAATTGATCTTGGCATTTTCTTTCTTTTCGGACAACCTGACCCAAAACTGCACCCTGTTAGTGCAGTAATTGCCGAAGGTGAACACTTAGACGGCCATAGTCAGCTTCATGATTCAAGTGGCAGGGGTGTCGATGACACGTTTATGGCAGCTACATTACAGTATAACCAATTGCAGTGTTCGCCTTCTTCGTTTTGCCTCGATCCTGACAATCGTTCAAGTTTTAGATAACTTTGAGTGATGCATTATTCGTGTGTTACAGAAGAGTTTGATTCAGTAGTGGTTTTTCGACGTATTTATTCATTTCAATCATGTATGCTGGGCTGATGGAGAGGTCAAGGGCAGCTTGGCGCGAAGTATGGGCATGCGTCAAGTCACATTTACCCAGTTTTAATCATTCTACAGAGCCCAAATTGCGAAGATTAAATGTCGCCCGGTACTCGAGAGAATGCTTTCTTTTCACAGTGTTGCTGCTATGCCTTTTTTTGCCTGTGTGGAATGCCATAAGTCCCAGAAAGAAAGTCTTCAAGGTGACGCATTATGTGAAGCACAAAATATTCAGATCACAGAAATGGATTCACAGGTCACCATTTTACCATAATCAGTCATTTCATCAGTTTCTGTTTTGGACAATAGTTGTGTTTGTGCCCACATTTTATGGCTCCGACAGAGATCTGCTGCAGATTACCAAAAGAATGGGCAGAATTTCGGTTGCATTGATGCCGCCCTTGTTGTTTTTAACTCTCAGGCCATCGCCTCTACCGGAAACTTTATATTTAACACTTATTCCCATCCACAAGTGGATATCCAGAGTGGTCGTCCTGGAATCTCTATTGCATACGGTTTTTTATTTGTGGTATATGTCCACCAATAATGCTCTTTTTAAATTAAAAAAATGGGCAAATATTTATGGTATTTTGGCAATGGTTGTCTTCATACTGATTGGAATAACATCAGTGAACAAGATAAGAAGGAAGCAATACCGGATTTTTTACATTGTCCATTATATCAGTACTTGGTTATCCGTAATTCTATTACATTTGCATGCACGTCCCGGAGTGCCATATTACACGTTTATGAACTGTGCTATACTGACATCACAAATTGGCTACAGAGTTTATCACACTAGAACCACGATTGTTACTGCGGTGAAGATCTCGCCCTCTTTGACTTTGATCGAATTTCCCGCCGGAGATCTATCGATGAGGCCCGTTTTACCGTCGGGTCATGTCAGAATAAGCAAATATCACAAAAATTGGCTTAAAAGGTGGTTTTTATTTTTTGTTCCCTTACAGCATCCTTACACTGTTGCAAGTTTGCCAACAGATCTCATCGTGAGGTTAGTTATCAGAAATGGTCGTTTCCCACTAATTTCCAATGAGAAATACTATATCACAGGCGTTTTCAAACCGAGATTCACTTTTATGAGAAAACCAAAGCTGCCGGCATTTGAAAGATCGACGCAAAGTCCGCTATTATCGATTTTCGACTTCAATAGAAACAATATTTCGTCTAACGCGGGACCATTATCCTTTTCGCCTTTATCGTTCAGTGTTGATGTTCGCAGAGTTCTGATGTGTGTTGGTGGATCAGCCATTTCATTCGCATTGCCATTACTGAGAATTCTAAAATTTAACGGTGTCAATGTAAGGTTGATATGGGTATCAAGAGATATAACAGATTTGACACTTTTAAACCACTTCAAATTCAATTTTGATGGGATGCAAATCTATATTAGCGGACTCTCTGGTAACGAGAACGAGATTGAAATCGATTATATTGATGATTACTCCAAAAATCAGGATGAACTGCATAATCAAATCACTAATCAATCTGACGATAATGATGCCACACCGTCCTCTTCTCAGCGACAAAAAAATGATAACTCAACTCGTCTATCTAGATGTTCAATAATCAATGGCCTCAATACATCAAGGTCGAATAATTATGGCTCAATCAGAAGAGCGGGGTCACTTGGATGTTTACAGAGTGCGGGTCAAATCGATCCCAATGATGAAGTGGATTTTACGCAGGAATTCTCAGGTCGCAGACATAAGACCTCAAGATCTCAAGAAAATCTCCAACCTCCTAGCACTCTTCGATCAGCTTTCTTGACGGATAAGGACATATTCAGGAAACCGGCAATCATCGAAACGCCGGTCCTTAATGAGTCAAGGATGGACTCTGCCAAAGAAGGTTCGCATTACGGCAATGTTGTAGAATTTGAAGTTTCTGATCTGAAATTGAAGATCCCGTCCGGCATCCAAGTGTTCTTTGGCAGGCCAACCTTGGACGATTCAGATTATGCTTGGTGTCTACAACGAGAATGTGACGTCGCTTCTGAGGTTGATCCCACATGTCATTTGACTGATCCGGCTAATACTGAAGCTGATGATTTAGCAAAAGTCGTCGTAGTTGCTGCAGGCCCGCCTGGTTTAATCGAAACTACTAGGCGATTCGCGACAGATGGTGGGTTGCATTTTCACGAAGAGGCTTTTGCGCTTTAATTGCTAACGGACCTCGACGAAAAGCCGCAATTCACGGTCATTGTGAAAGTCCAAGATTATCTTCTTATATTTACAGGTTTTAAATATTATTTTTATATTCAAGCTCCAGCCTGGCTGTTCGCCGACTGTCACTTAGTTGAGAAATATTCATCAAGACTTTTTGCGAATTGTAGAAATTGAACCTCGATATCTCTAGGATAACTTATCGAACATCGAAGCCCCCCGAGTGGTGTAGAGACCATTGCACAGGTAAAAATATCAGAGCAGCTTTGGGGTTCATTAAAAATGGCATCCTGAACTTCAAACTCACAATTTGAGCCTTGGACTATAGAGAACGGTTGTAGCCCTAAATTTGTTATTTCGAAGGTTCCTTGAGGCCCATCACATCTGATTTTTTCATTGACAAAAGCGGCTTGATCGACAACATCTAAAAGCTTAACACTTTGAATCGTATCGTCAATATTTTCAACAGTTTGAAGATGCAGCTTTCGCTGAAAGTCTTTGGCAACCGTCCAAATATCGTTAGCGCTATGCAACATATATTGCAGCTCTAGAGGAGCCACAAAGTTTCCAATCTTTGTGTTTCCTGATGAAGTACATCTGAGCGCGACTGTATTTCTCGTGTTCATCGGTATATCTACTTTTAGAATAGAGCCGGTATAATCTTCGTTTTTAATAGTCTCTTCTATTGTTACGCAAAACAATGCCGCTAAAAATGATGTTAACGAAACCGCATTAGATTTGCAGATCTTCAAAACATTGCTCAATTTTTCTGGTGGTACTTTGAGAGCAAATTGGCAGTTATCATTCCTTATTTCGTATTCATTCTTTTTGCTGTCTAACATCAGTCCTTCAGGAAAGGTGTAGCCCTTGAACTTGAAAAGCTTGGGGGAAATGCGATTGATGCTTCCTGGCGACCATCTGAACAAAGCTCCAAGAAGAGGCCGTAGTATCTTGTATTTCCACGTAACAGGCCAGTTTTCGTATGGGTGAATATCGGGAACAACGTCAAGAATCTTGTTGGGTGAAAACAAAGGTTCAAAACTGTCTCCATCTTTATTCTGTTCCTTATTCTGTTCTTTATTCAGAATCTTCATGAACACATTCCAGAATTCCACACAAGCTATCCCATCGAATAAGACGTGGTTGACCACTAGTATCAGCTTCCTTTTATCAGAATCTACCAGTATTTTCCATAGAGGTTTTTCAACGTGATATGGAAATTTGTAAGTTTGAAATATATTATTGATACCGCTATCGTCTTCTCGCCATGAAATGTACTCAACAACGTCTTCGAAATAAATTGAATTTTCTTCTATAGATTTGATACATAGTTCACCATGCTTCCCATCTTGGAAAATATTACAGTGGAACTCTGAAAACTGTGAGATAATCTTTCTCAATGCGCGAGCCAATTCTTGTTTGTCTGGGAGTTTATTCAATTGGAGTGCCAAAAAAATGCAAGAATGTAAATTAAGCTCGCTTCTATAATAATAATATTTTTGGAGGGAGTTTAGGGCTCTTTTTGCCATGCTATCTCTAGGTTTATTTTCGCTATAGGAGCGCCCCAGGAAATGGCAGGTCTTGTAAAATCACGTCTTTTGAAAGCTTTTGAATATTCGGCAGATTGATCAAAGGACTTATGACAATAAAATTTAAAGTCTAATACTTCGCTACACTGAGTTTTGGGGCAGCTATTTAGCTCTATGGCTGTGGAAACAGTTTAGAGTATCTGTCAATGGAATTGTTCCGGGCTCAGTTGCCGGATTTGAAATCGCCAAGATGCGAACTCTGCAGGAGAACATAAAAGAGATCAGATCTGGAATTATGTTTTATTCGGAGGATAACCGTGAAATGTCAGCTCAGAGTGGGTAATAAACAGAGTTCCGTTCGTTGAATGTCTGAAGCAATCAAAACAAGAATATCGACAAAACTCTTGCTTGTAACTTTAAGACAGTATATTAATTATTGCAAGCGCTACCAGTCTTGCGCTGCTGGCATATCAGGTCACTTCATTTGATGCTATGGTGCAACGAGGGTTATAGCTCAACTCTGTTGTGCCTTATAGCTTTGCAATGGCATATCAAACTATTAAACTATAGCAGCGGCATCGTTCTTGGTCCTTGAAACTATTCCAGACTTCTGAGGACCCTCAAGTAGCTCTTCATAAAATGAGAATAAATCCATTTGACACTTCAAATTGAAGTTAAGGTCTCGTTTCTTAATTCAGTCTATGACCTTCGAATGACCCTAAGTCTCCCTGTTGAAGATTAGCTCATGGTCCAATGCGTTACAATCTTTAGTTTCGCGCCCCATTTGAGTCTTTCACATCGGAAAACCTAGACTGGATGAATCAGATCTACTCGAGGTTTTTATTTTCCTGGAACACTAGTTACTGATGACTATTAAATAAAAAGAAGATGTCAAGATGCAATTCAAGTAAATATATTATGCTGGGAATATTTACAAGAGTGGTTATTTATCAATAAAGTTACATTCATCTATTGTTGATCTACCATCATGTCATTCAGACCGTAATCCTCATTTTCTTCCTTAGTTCTTTCATAATCTTCTATGGTCATATTTGGATCAGGATCAGGCGCATACACATTTTGTATGTATGATCCAGCTAAAGGATCTTCCATTATTACGTTGAATTTAACCTTTCCATTCAAAGCTTCCTTTATTTTACCAAAGAATGCTAACCAGCGCTCCTTTGTTTGCTCATCCATTGAATCTGAAGTTTGTGAGAATACACGAGACTCTAATTCGTCGTATACTTGCTTCAGTATACCTTCCAACGTAGTAAATCTTCCTCCTAAAGTACCTTGTTGGATTTCAACACTCAGTTCTGGTATCGTCATAGAGCAGGATTCTGATTTGAGAATATCACGGGATAAATCTGCAGGATCATCACAATATAGAGTAATTTTCCTTCCCTTTTCTGGTATCGCACCTCCCGTTTTAACTTCATTGGATTTATAACCACAATGCTCACATACTGTAGACATAATTATAACTTCTTTAAAATGTGGTATGTTTACAGGCTTCATATGCGTTTCGCATTCATGCATACACGAAGAACAAACTGTTTTGAAAGTCTGAACCTCATTATTGAAATTTTCAATATCGGTTGCATCAGATAGAAATTCTGATGCCGCTGAACTGACTTTATTGGATTGTGGTGGATTTCTGTCACGTTGAGAGAGTTCTGCCAACTTCTCTCTGCGGCGTTGCTCCAATTCATCCTTGGTAATAATACCAACCTCAACATTCTGCTCATCAGTTCTCAAATATTCAACATGAGACCACTTATGCAATGGTTCCCCTGGTTTATATTCAATCCACGAGTTTCCTGCTGGATCATCTATTATGAAGGTTAATGGTAACTTGTCTGGTTCACAATTAATATAGCTCTTTACTCTAGTTAGGAACTCCTCAATTTTATTGTGAAGATTTTCGTCAATCGCCTTTCTAGCCGATTGATCAGCCTCTAAGTCTTCAATCATTTCGCGCAGTAAGCCTTCCACGGTAGTTAGCTGACCCTTCTTGGCAGGAATTTCGATATCAAGTTCGACAAACTTACAACTTGCGGTCTCTGCCTTGATGACTTCCCTATTGAAATCCTCCGAGTTTTCAATTTTTAAAATATATTTTGAACCTTTCTCCTGTATAGCAGAAGCTGGTTGGATTTCTGAGTTCTTCAATCCACAATGCGGGCACTCGAAAGACATGATCACAACTTCCCTGAAATATGGGATTGATGTAAGTAACAACCTTGTAATACCATCTTTGTGACAGTTCATACATAGAGACTCAATTTCTTGGACGGGGTGGCCCATAGCATCTGCTGCATCTGTAATTCTGACCAAATCTTGGTCCGCTCCTGTACTTCCCTCATCAACTTCATTGACGGCATCACCCACAGTCTGGAACAAATTACTTCCAGTCTGTTCCTGTCCTTGCTTCTTTTGTTCTTGGTTCATTTGTTTTCTAGTAGCAATAATTTTGAGCACAAAGGTCCTTGATGATCTGTGTTTTGAGGGCCGAAGTTATCAGAAACCACTTAGAAATGCTGTTATATAATGCGATGCCCTTGGATTTCAAAAAAATTTTAAATCTCTTGGAGACATCGCGATTGTTCAAGAACCTTCACGAAGCTCAATTTTTTCAGGGTTTGGCCAAAACCCTAACAAAATTTTTAATATTGATATTTCAGAGATCCGCCCAGCTGATAAGTAGTCATATTTTGAGCTATTGAGGCCTCGAAGGTATCTAGAGATGCCCAGAGACCCGCTGATTGGTATCGTTGGAAAACCGTCCTCAGGGAAGTCTACCACACTTAATTCCTTGACGGATGCCGCAGCTGCAATGGGGGCGTTCCCCTTTACAACTATCGATCCTAATCGTGCGACTGGATACGTCCAGGTAAACTGCGCATGTTCGCGATTTGGTCTCGAGTCACTTTGCAAACCAAACTATGGGTGGTGTCTAAATGGGAAACGTCACATTCCGATCATGTTGCTGGATGTCGCCGGCTTAGTTCCCGGAGCACATGCAGGCAGAGGGCTTGGTAATAAGTTCTTAGATGATTTGAGACACGCAGACGCTCTAATTCATGTCGTAGATGTGAGTGGCACCACGAATGCAGAAGGTAAAAACACAAGGGGTTATGACCCATTACATGACATTGAGTGGCTTCAAGACGAGATTCGACTATGGATCGAGGGTAATCTGAAGAAGCGCTGGGGATCAATTGTACGCAGACATACGGCTACTAAATCTAGTATTGTAGATACGCTGCAAAGTCAATTTGGTGGGTATGGATCTCATGCTCCAATGATTCAAAGGGCTTTAGATAGACTGCCCGGTTTGCCGCCCTTGGAAAAGTGGGACGATTCCTGGATTACCAAAGTAGTGATGTCCTTTATGAAGGAAAAGTTTCCGACTGTATTGGCATTAAATAAGATGGATCATCCGGATGCAGATAAGAATGTTTCCAAGATTATGCTTAAGTATCCTGAGACCAAAGCCGTGTTGACAAGTGCTATCACAGAATTGTTTTTAAGAAAATTGAAGAAGCAAAAATTTATTACATACGAAGAAGGCACAGAATTTGTTGATACGTATGAAGATGATCCAGCTAATCTAAAACCACTGGATGAGAAAACTTTGAACAGAATTGAGAATATAAGAGATTTGGTTCTTTACAGATTTGGTTCTACGGGTGTTTTGCAAGTTTTACAAGCGGCGACAGACGTTTTAGATCTGATACCTGTTTATACTGTTAGAAACATTCAAAGTTTTACGGGTGGTAACGGTGAAAACGTTTTCAGAGACTGCTTTCTAATTAAGAAAGGTACTCCTGTAGGTAAAGTTACCAAATACATAATGGGTACTGAATTAACAGTTGCAGCTATAGAAACAGCAGGTGGCGTGAGAGTAAGCGAAGACAGTATTGTCGAACCAGGCAAAAATGATATACTGAGTTTTAAAATTGCACCAAGAAGCAAAGAATAAAATAGAGAATGATGATAACTGCAAAAATGCTCGAAACTCCTTTTGCAGATATCACGAGATGTCTAGTGCATCCATAAATAGTACAATTTGTAATGGCACTTCACACCATAAGAAGAGAGTTATTCTAATTATTTTCCATAAGCGAATGGCCTTTGCAGAGAAATATCACTTGAAACTCACGAAACAGGAGTGTGTCATAACTGAACTGCCGTTCCATCTATATAGCGCCATGAGTCAGCTTGGCTTGTGTCAGACTCAAGAAAAGGGAGTGGGGATCGGTACCGACCAACAGCAACAGCGCATTTTCGAACATAAAAAATTTTTATAATTTTAAAATATATAGATTCAAAACTATAAAAATATTGTCATAACAAAATAGTGAAGCAACGGAATGTTAAAAAGTTTAATCTTGCTTAGCGTTGATAGAAGCAGTCAACTTAGCTTGAGCGACCAAACTGGATGGAGCATCCATAACTGGCAACATAACTTCAATCATTCTAATCTTAGAGTTTTGGTTGAATTTGTCACAAGTAGTCAATTTCTTCCACTCACCAGTGGTAGAGATTCTGTGAGTTTCGTAGTCCTTAGCACCGAAAGTTGGCAATAGGTCCAAGTTCTTCCATGGTTGAATGTCGTTGTATTGAGCTTTTTCACCGTGAATCAATCTTTCAATGGTGTAACCGTCATTGTTCAAGACGAACAAGTATGGCTTCAAACCCCATCTGATCATGGTAGAGATTTCTTGAACGGTCAATTGTAGAGAACCGTCACCAATGAATAAGATAACTCTCTTCTTTGGGTCAATTTCTTCAGCAGCGAAAGCAGCACCTAGAGTAGCACCAGTGGTGAAACCAATGGAACCCCATAAGACTTGGGAAATACCGTAAGTCTTGTTTGGGAAGTGAGATTGGTTAATACCGAAAGCGGAGGTACCGGTTTCAGTGATAACAACATCACCTTCTTGCAAGAATTTACCGACTTCGTTCCAGATCCATTGTTGTTTCAATGGAGTAGATTCAGCAGTAGCAGCGTTAGCTGGAACTGGAGCTGGGACAGCAACTGGCTTGTAACCCTTGGCAACATCGGAAACCTTGGTCAACAATTTTTGCAAAGCAAATTTCATTTGGACACCTGGGAAGGTAGCGTTTCTGATCTTGATGTAGTCGGAGTGGAATTCGACAACGTTCTTGGTCTTGTAAGAGTATGAGAAAGAACCAGTGTTGAAATCGGACAACAAAGCACCGACAGACAAGATCAAGTCAGCAGATTCAACAGCTTCCTTGACTTCTGGGGAGGATAGAGTACCGACGTAAACACCACCGAATCTTGGGTTTTGTTCATCGATAGAACCCTTACCCATTGGGGTGACGAAAGATGGGAATTGAGTGACGTCAATCAATTTCTTGGTTTCAGCCTTGACATCGTGTCTGGAACAACAAGCATCAGCCAAGATAATTGGGTTCTTAGCGTCCTTGATCAATTCCAAAACTAAGTCGACGACTTCGGTTTCAGCACCAACATCGTTTGGCTTCAAAGACAAGTCAATTGGAGTGTCCAACAAAGAAGCTGGGACCTTCAAGTCAACCAAGTTAGCTGGTAGACCCAAGTAGACTGGTCTTTGGGTGACGTAGGTGGTTCTGATACAACGGTCAATCTCAGCTGGAGCAGTAGCAATGTCGGTCAACATAGCAGTGGTCTCAGAGATGTTAGCAGACATTCTGTGGAAAACAGTGAAGTCACCGTTACCCAAGGTGTGATGCAACAACAATTGCTTAGCTTGGGAAGAGATGGATGGAACACCAACAATGTGCAAAACACCGACGTGTTCAGCGTAAGAACCGGCAATACCGTTCAAGGCAGACAATTCACCGACACCGAAAGTGGTAACAAGAGCAGACATACCCTTGACTCTGGCGTAACCATCAGCAGCGTAAGCAGCGTTCAATTCGTTGGCGTTACCAGCCCATCTCATACCTGGGACTTCGTAGATTTTGTCCAACAAGGACAAGTTGAAGTCACCTGGCAAACCGAAGATGGTGTTGGTGTCAACCTGCTTTAATCTTTCGAAAAGATAACGACCTAAGGTAATTTCAGACATTGTATTTAGTTGTTGTTTGTTGATTGTGGGAATGTATTCCTTGATATATTGTGAACTACAAGTAAAGGGAAAACTAAAGTGCCAATTGATGAACTTGAGGCGAATCCCTTTCACTTATATACTTTTGCACTACGAAGAACAGATGCACAATGCACTACACAATCGCCACTGCAATTGATAAGGGAACACGCAAAATAGCAGCACCACCAATAAATCAACATTTCACCATGCTCTAACGGTTAAGCACCTCATCGAATGTTCCAAATTCCCGTCTTTTCTTGTTGAAAATAACACATATGCCAAATTAAATCAAACGATGCCCTTTTTTCATTAAGCATAACGGCATATTTCATGAAAAAGCATGAAAAATCGACCTCATCGTACGATGGAAAACACGATCCTGCTAAACGCATAATGCATAAACGTGTAAACCCGTAGCATACATGCACTAGTGCGCGAGTTTATGCATTATGCGTTTAGTGGGAAAGCGAGTTGGCCGAGTCCCGATTAGTGGAATCCGGCCCAGTATTCCCCGCTCGTTTAGTGTGATGTGGGGCAAACACCCGATCTGTTCCTATTTGGGCATGTTTACAGGAAGCTGAACGACGCGTTGAAATGGCAATCCCTTTTCTCGCATAATGCGGGATCCGCGTGGTCCGAGTGATTATCCTCTAAACGCATATGCGTTTAGAGGGAAAGCGGCCAAAAGAGAATTGTGTCTCTGATAGTGTCTGGGGAAGGTTGTCGTTTGTGGGACAGTGTGTTGTGGCAGAGCTAACGGCACGTCGGCGGCTAATTTTCGCGTCAGTTGCATAGGAAGCCCTAAGGAATGTCCGATTTCGTTAGAGGGTTACAGTCGGGCATGAAAACGTGATCAGTCGATAGCCCGGATGATGATGCTTGGGCAGCTAGTCATTGATAACGTGTTGAAGTGAGAGTTGTATTGCACAGCTCCAGGAACTGCTTGGCGCTCAGCTCTAGGTGCACCTCGGCAGCTTCGTTATGGCCGGTGCAGCGGCATGCCAAACTGTGACTCCGGAGAGAAAAGAGCCCTTCTTGTATTTGCTGTCCGTCGGTTTTCCAACTATATATTAGAAATTATTATTTATTCCCTTCGTCTTGGCCCTCATCCTCTCAATTCTGGCCTTTAGTTGAGAAGTGACCTCCGCTGCGCGTTTCCAGCTCTCTTCATTTACAACATCGTTGTTGCTATTGATATTGGTGTGATTGAGTTGTAGGGAGTCTACGCGGCGGGGCAGATCATCGCTTGATTCGCTGGGTGTCCGCAGGTGTTTGCTTCTTGCAGATACCGGTTCGAACGATGAGGACGACACAGATCTCACGCCCAGATTTGTGGAGATTGCAGAAGCGTCGGACACCGATATTTGTCTTTGTTGTTGCTCCTGCAGTTGCCTTTCCAATTGGGTCACTCTGTCTTGCAATTTGCCCAGCTGTAAATCCTTTGATCGTACCTGCAAGCCCTTCTCGTGATTGTCGGTTTGGAGGTTTTCTAGCTGCTCTCGTAAGATTTTGTTATCATTATTTAGCCTGTTGTGCGTACTCGTTAATTCGTTTATTTGGCTCAAAAGTTGGTGGCGCTCCTTGGTCCAATTTTGTCTTTCTGTGGCCGTTTTTTGCATTTGAACGCCATTGTGATTATTGCCGCTTGTTAAGGGACTCGTTTTCAGACCACTCGAGGCAAACGCTGACGGCGATCCAGGCGTCGTTAACGACCGTGACGTCAGTAGCATTCTTGATTTTTGAACATTTGGCGAATTCGCCTTTGCCGCTTTCTTTAGAGGGGAACTGGCAACACGTTTTGATGGAATGCTGGATGAACTGGAAGGTCGTACTTCGTTACCGGTGTTTGTTCCATGTGTGACTGGAAAGGATGACGACGATGATGAAGATGACGAGGCTGGAAAAGATTCCGGGAAATTATTGAAATATTCTTGTATTTTCTTTCTTTTCAAATTGTCCAACTTTTCTAAGGCTTCGTTGAAAGAGTGGTTTTTGCCCATTATCCGCAAGAGATGCGCAAAACATTCAAAGCCGGAGTCTCTGATAGTGGGTTGGGTGTCATTTACTATTTTTGTCATTGTTGGGATAATTCCGCCCTGCAGATTTTTCTCGACCATGCCTTTTGAAACCGGTAACTCATTTAGAATGAATAGAAACAGCAAAGTGCTTTCCAATCTTATCTGTGGCATCTTGTGTTTCATAAATTGTAAAATTTCCTGCAACATATCTTCATTATTATGTTCAGAGCTAAGTGGGTTGTAGATTCGGCAAATGGACTGCAAAGCATTGCGAATTGACTCTATAACTGATGGTTTCTTCTCTTTTGTTCTATGTAATAATGGAACGAACACAATTGTGGCGTAATGCTTGCTAAAAGCAGGAAATCTTAGTTTGTCACATATCGCTTGCACAGATTGCGATGCGATAGTCACGGCTTGGACATTTGCGTCATTTTGAATTATCTGCGCATAGAGCGATAAAAGCTCTGTGTAGTCTTGTCGCTCGGCCTTTATTTTTTTGACTTTGCTCAATACACTATCCCAGAATTCCTGCAAAGCGTCAACTCTGTCTTTCCATTTTGTAGATGTGATACTGTCGCGAAAGTCCGACGGAAGTTTATCAATTATTGTCTCTTCGGGATATAAGTCAAACGGATCAATATTTGGTGCTGTGTTGACGTTATCAGCTAATTTAAGATCCATAAGAGTGTCCCCATCTTTATCCACTTCCTGTTTTTCCAACGATCCGCTCGCTTCATTCTCCACGTTAATTTGTTCTTTTTGCCACGTGAAGAATCTTTTTGGCTTCGTATTCCCCGAACTCTCTACATCTGATGCATTGAAAAGTTTTTCCAAATCATTTTGCTGAATTGGCTTTAATTTATTTAGCAATAATTCATCCAAAAGTAGTCTATTTCGACCATTTGCTTTGTAAATTTCAACAATGAGCGATATGGTTTGCGCTCTCACGTTTCTATCGGCATGGCCTGCTAGCCTAGCTAACGGATCTAAAAGTTCGGGCAGTAAAATATTCATTGAAACATTGATGAACCCAAAGGATGCTATTAACTCATTGATGCAACCAATAGAAGCAGCGACTAACTTTGGCAGCTTTTTATTGAAAAACGGCAATACCAGCTCCACAGACTCAGTAATAGAGTCGTCAAAAGAGCATATTAAAAGAATGCATTCCACCGCCTTATCCTTAGTGGTTGCCCTCGATGACGATAAACCTTTCTCGGCTAAAGCTGGAATCCAGTTGGACATCACCGTCCTCAAATCAGCGTGTTTTGGTAGCCCCACATTTCTCAATAACGACTCAAGTGCCAAAACTGCTTGCTCTTGCGCTACTACATTGGCATCAGTGACATAATCTCCGAAACGAGACGGATCTTTCCAATATATCATAACGGAGTCGTCATACTTGCCATCCTCTCCAACGACATTGCTAAAAAATCGATTCAGTTCCTGGTACCCGTCGGACCGCGCCTTCCAGAGTTTATGACTCAACCTCTCATTCAAAGGTAGCTTCGTGAAATCACCTTCATCATTATCCGTGGCTCCGGTCATCCTCAAATCTCCTTCGAGTCTCGTCGATCCCCTTGATCAATTTTTTCGTGATAAATTTCGGTTTGTTTACATCTTGATATTGGATCTTTGATCCAACCGCCAACCTTGCCAAACAACACAAAAAAAGGTTCAATAAGGGCATCGTATTTATCATTAAACACGTTGAGGAGGGTAATTGAAAGCCTACCATGATCGGAGTTTCAAAGTCAAGAACGAAAGGGCTAGACATTAGGCCGCAACAGCTGCTCAGTATCGTAGTAGGTTTGCGAGGAACAGCCTGGAGGGTCTGGTCTTTCCCCTGGGGCTATGCCGTTCTTATCGAGAATCAAGCGTTCCGGGAAGACTTCTTACATTTGTCAAGAATCATTGTAATCCCCATTCACAAGTCTTTTGTCGCTTTCACGGCTTATACACCCGAGAATGTGAATTCAAATTAGCGACAATTACAGAATACTCAAGAGTACGTTTTGTTCAGGCAAAGCATTACTAGATAGATATTGGCCTCTTGTGTTAGCTTTTCTTTTAACTGCCTTTGTCTTTTGCTTACGTAGCAGCACCTTGAACTAGTAGACATGCTAGTATTCACACTTGTACAAACGTCACCGCCACCATGGAAACCAGCTGGCGAGGCTTCCCTGCGCTTAGTAAGTGGCGAGCGCAATCGTTCCCGAATCCTAAAGGGATTTGAAAAAGTATATAAATCAGCAAAAAAATGAAAAAGGTAATTACTCTCTCACTAATTATGAGAAGTCACTAGACTACTAAACCAAACAAATACACACACAAATAAATACACAATGGTTACTGCAATTACTTCCACTAGCGATTTTGACAAAGCTATTTCCGTCGACAAGTTGGTCGTTGTTGACTTCTTCGCTGTCTGGTGTGGACCATGTAAAATGATCGCTCCAATGATCGAAAAGTTTTCTTCCGAATACTCTCAAGCTGATTTCTACAAGGTTGATGTTGACGAGTTGCCAGATGTTGCAAGAAAGAGTGAAGTTTCTTCCATGCCAACTTTCATCCTCTTCAAGAGTGGTAAACCAGTCGCAAAGGTTGTTGGTGCTAACCCAGCAGCTGTAAAACAAGCTATTGCTTCTAACATTTAAGTAAGAAAAATTCAATAATTCTATAATAGTTAGAGTGTTTGTCTATTCTTTCTAATAAAATCTTCTATACATCCTTTGAATATCCAAATATATGTAACAAGTTTATCATTGATTCCGAATTCAATTTGCTTGGAGCAAGCTCTTGGACTTTAGGTTTTGCATTCCACGCGACACCAAACCCGGCGACACCCATTGCAGGTAAATCGTTGCCACCATCGCCAACCATGCAACTGGATTCGACTGGAATATCAAATTCTTTGCATAGTCTAAGGAGAGTTTCTGCTTTGTACTGCCCGTCAACAACTGTCCCCTTCGTAAATCCGGTCAATAACCCATTACTGTCTGTTTCTAAAATGTTAGCTTCAGCATAATCCAAATTGAGTTGCTCTTGGATAAATTTCGCAAATGGTATAAAACCGCCACTTAAGACGGCCAATTTGCATCCATTCTTGTGCAATTCACGGCATAGCTCTGGGACACCTTTTGTTATTTGCAATTTCGATTTTATCTGGCCGTATAGATCATCTATCTTCAAACCTTTTAACAATTTTACGCGCTCTTGTAACGACTGTTTAAAATCCAATTCATTGTTCATCGCGCGTTCGGTGATCTCACGCACCTCGTCTTCTACATTAGCATATGCAGCTATAAGCTCAATAACCTCTTGGTAAATTAAAGTAGAGTCCATATCGAACACAATTAGCTTCTTTTGGCGATGTTCATTGTTTAATTGTACAATCAAATCAACGTCCTTAAATGAATTGATGACATCTTTCAACAGGCTGTGAAATTCTTTCACAGAAACAATAAGCGAAATCTCAACACAGATATCGATGGCGTTTTTGGAGATTTCTGTTTCCGGTTTAACTGTGTAGCCATCGCTAATTAGTGCAGCTTGTACTCTCTTCAAAATTTCCTGTTTTTTCTCCACTTCTAAGAGAGCACCATGACTGATACAAGTTATTACAAAACTGGACATCAGAACTAGTTGCTATATACTCTTTTCTCAAGCTATTGACGGATATTATGCATCCTACATTTTTTTTTTTTTTCTAATGCTGAACACTTTGCAAGCACTTCGATAGTAAGATCTTTGCAGGTCTACATGTCACGTGATACAGTAAAATGCTTGGCTAACTTGCTGGGTGTTTAGCGAGTATAAGTAGCTTCTGAATCAACCCTTCTCCTTCTTGGCTAATGATTATTACAGTGGATTGAAATGTAAGTTAATTACATTATTGTTATTTGTTTGTTTATCGCTATTTAATGTTTCTTTCTCAAAAATACATTTTGAAAAAGGGAAAAGTCCCATAAATATATTTTGTGAGAGACATCATACATTAAAGTAAACAATAACAAGAACAAAGAATAGTATAATTTTAGATTATGTAACTCTAGCTTTAATACAATCCCGCATTTATAAATTTCTTGGAGGTCTAATCAAAGTGCCACTTAAATCAAATAGCATATTGTGTGATGTATCTCGTTTGCCCCGGATTATTTGCAAAATGCCAACAAAAGAATACTATTTCCACGACTAAGGAGGGAGATGTGACTTGCCAATCGAATACACCAATATTCTTGTAGAAATTGTTTCGGTATTGAAATTAACCACTCTGATTTTAAAGTCACATGACTTTTTCTCAATCTTAGGTGCATCCTATCATTTTGAATCGAGTTGGAGCTGAATTTCGTCAAATAATGTGATATCAAAATGATTTAAGCCGACCCTGGTAGACTGAATATTAGACTCGGTAAGAACCCGAATTGATACAAGGAATGGCCAGCAAACAACTACGTATTCTCGTCCCTGTTAAAAGGGTTATCGATTATCAAATCAAACCAAGAGTCAACAAAGCCGGAACAGCTATTGAAACAACTGGCGTGAAATTTAGCATCAACCCGTTCGATGACATTGCTATAGAGGAAGCTGTTAGAATTAAGGAAAATAATAAATCGTTAGTTGAAAATATCCACGCAGTTTCGATTGGCCCTGCTAAGGCGCAAGATATTTTGAGAAATTGTCTTGCCAAAGGTGCTGATACGTCAACTTTAGTAGATGGTAAGGACGCTGAACTGGAGCCGTTGGCTGTTGCAAAAATCCTTAAACAAATTGTTGAAAATCAAAACTCAAATCTCGTCATCATGGGTAAACAGGCAATAGATGATGATTGCAATAATACCGGTCAAATGCTCGCAGGTTTATTGAGCTGGCCACAAGCCACAAACGCTGCAAAAGTCGAATTTGTTGACTCCAGCACAGTCAAAGTGACTCGTGAAATTGATGGAGGCGAAGAAACAATTAAAGCAAGTTTACCAATGGTCATCACAACCGATTTACGTTTAAATACTCCACGTTACGTTGGATTACAAAATTTAATGAAGGCAAAGAAGAAACCCATGGAAAAACTTACTTTGAAAGATTTCAACAATGTTAATACCGAACCAAGGTTGCGCGTAGTTTCTATCGAAGAGCCCAAACCAAGAGCATCTGGTATCACGGTTAAATCTGTGGACGAACTAATTGAAAAATTGAAAGATGTCAAGGCAATCTAAATAACGATACTATTCCATATATACACTTCAAATATTTTTCCCATGTTGAAGCTTTCCGTTTCACCCTTTGAAATAAAATGCTCCATTTAACGCCGTGATGGCGACAGCATGACGTTTTCCATCATTCCTGGGGGCTTACTATCGATAAACTTCTCAGAGTACCACTGATCGAAACTCACGGCTGCCAGGTCATGGGATCTGCAAGTTTTT
The DNA here is from genome assembly GCA_030572985.1 of Zygotorulaspora danielsina. Lineage (NCBI taxonomy): Eukaryota > Fungi > Ascomycota > Saccharomycetes > Saccharomycetales > Saccharomycetaceae > Zygotorulaspora > Zygotorulaspora danielsina. Next base: position 314,953 of record JAJMCL010000008.1, read on the forward strand.
ATGAGATTTTCACATTCTGCATACCACGATTCGAATATTTGATGGCTCGGTTGTAAGGGCTGCAATCTTATTTGCGGAACTTCAAGTCTTTTCAAGTCTGCGCGGGGAAATCTCGATCCATGCGCATTATAAAGTGGTGACTTACGAAGTATATCATCAACACTAACTCTTGACTCGCCCATTATGAACAAAGTTGTTAGTTTCGGAGTCTCGATGATTCTTTCGTCTGAAGCACCCTATCTAGTTTGAGCCAGTTACATAATTAGTCCACATTATATCGCTTGACACGTATGAACAATTAATTAACGTCAGTAAACCAATACCAGACAAAAGATACCAGCTATAGATTATCTGTCAGCAGACCATGGAATATTCTGATTCGGATAAGTGTCAAAATGACTCAGTCATAAACGATTTCCTCTACTTATATATTTTACTTTTTTTTTTTTTTAAATTGCTCCATGAGGATTAGTAATGACCATGGTATGGACAGAATCAATACCTGATAACCATCGAATGGACCTGACTAAATAATTGGAGCGCAGATCACCTTCAGCATGCCCATTTTCATTATTACTGCAGTCACACACTTGCGTTACAACTCGTACCCAGTGATTGAGTAACATTTTATCGTGATTTTCGGTCGTATATCTTTGATTCACTCCTGTTTGTCGCTCTGTGGGCAGTGACAGAGTATTCATATAGTGTGACATTTCTGTGTTCTGATTTACGCTTCAACATTTTCTTTATTAAACTACTAAGTGATTGAAACGACGAGATGCTCAATACGACACCGCTCAATATAGATAAATGGCTACAAGAAAACGAATCCTTGCTGCAACCTCCTGTTAATAATTTTTGTCTCCAACGGGGCGGCTTTACGGTTATGATCGTTGGAGGCCCAAATGAGCGCACCGATTATCACGTTAATCCTACGCCTGAGTGGTTTTACCAAAAAAAGGGTGCTATGACTTTGAGAGTTGTCGATGAATCTCGCGAAGGTGTGAGTAAATTCGTTGACATTACGATTCAGGAAGGCGATTCGTATTTGTTGCCGGCTTGTGTTCCTCATAGCCCCGTGAGGTACGCCAATACCGTAGGAATTGTTCTTGAACAAGATCGGCCTGAAGGTGCTCATGATCGAATGAGATGGTATTGCTCGAATTGCAGAGAAATCGTTTGCGAATTGAAATTCCAGATGATCGACCTTGGTACTCAAGTTAAAGAGGGCATTTTGGAGTTCGAAAATGATAAGGAAAAGAGAACATGCTCCAAATGCGGTACCTTGAATTACTCTAGACCTTAAAATGCAGAGTTAATGCCACAATCCTGACAGGACTATAGTTTTTGCAATTTTTATGTACTTCACACATGCGCGATGAAATATTGAAGAATAGTTAGTTATCTTTTTTTTCAGCCAACCAAGAAAAAGTTGAAATGGCTTTTCATTAATTTTATGATCTATGAACGATATTATATTGTACAAAAAGCGTTGCGCAGATGTCCAACGAATCATTGATAATTTCAGATGATCCTAAACATCCTGCAAATTTAATATGTACTTTGTGCAAGCGATTTTACGACAACAATTGGTGCACGGGTACAGGCGGCGGAATATCCATTAAGCATCCAGAGACTGGCAATTACTATATAGCACCATCGGGAGTCCAGAAAGAGCAAATGAAACCAGAAGATCTATTCGTTATGGATGGTGGGAAATTGGAGTACTTAAGGATTCCGAAGCAGTATAAGCCAAGCGCCTGCACACCTTTATTTGTTGCATGCTTTCGTCACCGTAATGCCGGTGCGATTATTCATACGCATTCTCAAAACGCAGTATTATGTTCCCTTCTATTTGATAGAGAATTCAAGATTGCCAACATTGAACAGATAAAGGCCATCCCAGGCGATAAATTAGATCCCAGTACCGGCAAACCAATTGGATTATCATTTTTTGATACCCTAAAAATACCTATAATAGAAAACAAAGCGCATGAGGATCAATTAATTGATTCGTTAATGCAAACTTTTGAAGAATATCCCACAACTTGTGCAGTGATTGTAAGACGACATGGTATATTCGTTTGGGGGCCTAGCATTGATAAAGCCAAGGTCTTTAACGAGGCGATTGATTATCTGTTGGAGCTTGCGATCAAAATGCATCAATTGGGGATTCCGCCCGATTGTGCAATTGGTGAAGAGAAAAAATTTCTGACTAACAAACCGTAAATTTTTCTGTAAGATGTAATTATTTCTTCGATTGGCTCTTCCAAACAGCTTCCCAAATTAAATATTCGTGAGGTATCTTATTTTTTGTATCGTTGAAATTCGTTACCTTTTTTATATTCTGTTTCGAAATCTCCTTATCCTCTAATAATCCACATAACACTATTTCGCTACCTCGAAGCATTTGGGCCATACTTATAGATTCATCATTCATACTACGTAAGTCGGAAAGCAGCAGATTTGTGTTTTTATCAAATCCTTCAAGGGTTGCCAAAAATGACTCTCCATCAGTAGTTATTATGAAGATACGTTGACCTAAAAAGTCCTTAAGTAAAGGTGACATGAGGTCTGCTCTTTTTTATTTTCTCTGTTCTTTCTTTGCCCTCTTGTTCTTTGGGCATGAAACCGGGACGCAGTTCTTAAAACATTATTTCTTCTGTAAAGTTATCAACCAAAGAAAAAAAAAACACGAAAAAACATACAACAAGGTTATGCCTGCTATGGGATATCATTCGGACGATATATCCACCGATTTGTCCTCATCTTTATCTTCACCTCTAAGAAATGAGCTGCTCAGAAGACGTACTGAAACTTCGAGTTCCCAAGTTGAGCGGTTAGAAGAGTCTGATAAGCAAATATTAGAATGGGCAGGAAAATTGGAAATCGAAAGTGTCGATTTAAGAGAAAAATCTTCAGAACTTATTAAAGTCCTGCAAAATAATTCAAAAGAATTATGTGGCTTAATGAAAAGGCTTATCGAAGCTCCAGTCAAGGATGGAGAAGTTAAAGGTTGGTGAAATAAACAACGAAGACCCTTATATGACTCTTAGATTACGAGTTCGAATTACTAACAGATATTCAGAACTGGGGATCTCTTTGAAGGAAATTGGTTCTCGATTAGAGACACAATTAAATGACCTAGCGGCAAAAATGACACCGCAACCCTCTTGCACAGTAAATCCACTGAAAGAACAGGAAAAAGAGACCGATTTGATCTCATTGGCAACAAAAGTAAAGGATCACTTTGACATAACCCAACAGAAAACTGACAATTCCTTCGTGGCGGCACAAGGGCTTTTATTTAGTATCTCCAAACAGCTTGAAGATACTCAAAATGTATTGCTGTCAATGTCAAGAGATATTAGCTTGTTATGTGATAGGCAGTCACATATGGAAAAGTGTTTGAACAGCTTTGAATATCGGGAAAAATCTGAGGAAAATTGCGTGAGTGCCACAAGTGACTTAGGATTACATGGAAGCACGTTGCTGAGCGAGACTGAAGAGGAAGGTAAGGATATCAGTGGCCCCACAACAGGATCGATAAACAGAATTAATGTAGATATTGCTAGATCTTATCATACAAGCACCCTGACAGCCAAACGGATTGAAAAAAGGCGCAACCTTGGGCATGCTAGAACTATAATACCATGGGAAGAGATTGACAGATGCACCACAGAAATGTGGGAACAAGACGGCCAACTATAATATCAAGAGTTAAATATATAAATAGCCTATTCAACGCATCTGTTTTTACACGATATAACATTTCTTTCTAAGTCAATCCCTAAAGTTAATGTCGCCACAGAGCCTAAATTCTCTGAGCGAACCATATTCTGATAGTATATTTGATATACTGGGAAGTATCGATCCACAAATTTTTTAACTCCTTCATCATTCATACCCTGACCGCTCTTCACTTTCAACGCCCTCTCTTGTTGCAGCCTCCATTTGTAAACATTATCAATTTGGTCTGCTTCGAATACTATACCTAAAGAATGCAACCTAGGATTTTTCCAAAGAAGGTTCTCGTATAGCTGCAAATTAGCGTCAATCTGTTTCATATCTGGTGTAACCTGCAATAGGGGCTTTGTGAAATCTGATATAGGCTCAAACCCAAGAAACCACCCCTCAATAATGACCACATCCAGTGGCAAGTCCACAATATTTTGCTCCTTCCTCCTGTCACCCTCTCCATTGAATTTTGATTTGTCATATTGAGGCAAAGACAGCCTTGATTTGCTGCCTTCCAAAATTGCAGTCAAGCACCGTGACAGTAAGGGGATATCATGAGTCCCCGGGAGACCTCTACCTTGCAATAGTTTATTGTCGCAAAATTTCCTGTTAAGTATTAATTGATCATCATGGGTGAGATAAAAATCATCAATTGAGAAGCTACATATACTTCTTTTTTCGCCATATTTCTCTAGTAGGTGCTTATATAGAAAAGCTGTTGTATAAGATTTACCAGATCCTTGAGGGCCTGATATAAATATGAATAGTGGCGATTTATCTTGCGTTAAATCCTTTTTCTCGAACCAGGCCGGGATGTATTCCTCGAGAAAGCTGATACTGTTTTCTAGAATCGAATTCGTTTTCCCCGTCATAAATAAATTCTAGTATAGTTCTTTCTCTGTCATTCAATATTGTTGGCTTATAAAATCAAGCCCGGTAAATGGAACGGGATTTCAATTAAACTCTCCAAAGGCTTCTGTCACTCTAATCCACCCTTATCCTCATTTGCTAGCTCACGAGAAAACTTCCCATATGGTAATATAACCTCACGTCGTATCCCCTAAAAGGAATGACGGCGCGATCTGGAGTTCCCCTGTATATATACATTTGAATAAATGTTAAAAAAAGATTCATCGTAAGATTCTGTCAAAAAACACCACAAATGTATTGAGAGGGTCCCTATCAGAGCCAAGCTATCTTACTCCCCACCGAAACTTTGCAGACATATTCGGATATGATATTTACTCTTGTGTTAAAATTCATGTTGTATATTGAGGGCCAATAGAAAGCAATTTAACAAACGATATCTCCAGAATCAAGACGGCACTCAACATTACCGCAATTGGTGCGGGTTTTTATCCTACTCTTACTCTTGTAATTGGATCAAGAGTTTCCCAGCGAGCTGCTGTGACTTTATTGCAATGCAAGAACAAACCAGAAATACGCACATTTTGTATACGTATTATATTTGCAATAGAGCAGCTTAACAAAGTGAACGCCATATCAGGTAATATTTATACTTGTAAAGAAATCGAGCTGCCTTCTTGTTAAGAACATGTACTAATGTGCACCTTTTTATTTGTCTTACAAGGCCTAAAAAAACTTATCTTTAATTTCGAATTCGCAATTTACTATTCTCTGATTAAAATTAACACATTGGATACTGCAGTTCTTTAATACATATTAAGTTTTGATCAAAATCGACGCTCTTTGAGTTGTCCGGACACCATATTCGATAAATATGGGATTATTTGCTGCTTTTCCCAATCTTGCAAGCAACCAAATACTAGTTTTCAGGATCTGAGGATTTTTCAAAAATACTTGAGAAGATCTAACCTCTTCACTGCTGACCACGATTATAATTGAATCTTCTTCGACAAGTAAAAGTTCATTATTAAATTTTGTTCAGCTTTCTTCACAAGACCAGACACAGTTGATGTTTTTGTTTAAGTCGCTGAAATACCTTTCCTCTTTCATGCTATATTATATTAATATCAAAGCAACCTCCTGGCCCTCAAACCTATGCAGCCATGTCAATTGCTGAGAACGTGACTAAGTAATCGTAGAGTGTTTTTGTAGTTGTGATGCTATGCAACTATTGTAAAGGTGGCGCTGAGTGCCAAATAATTTCCTCAGAGCTTCTCTTTCAGTTCTAGCTAGATAGTGCATCTTCTAAGTGCCCATGATACTCTCCATTATAGCCGCCAACGTTTTTTTTGGCCGCAATTCGCATGCTTTGAAAATTGAAATTCGATTAACGGTTTAGAGTGGTCCTAGGAACCTCCTGAATGCGATTGCTTTCTTTTGTTCTTAGAAGACTGGCAGCCCCTCTCTTCTTAATGTCCTATGATGATAATCTTTCTCTTGTAGATTTAGACTTCAGATCGGGCTCGGGGTCACTTCTACCGTTTCTTTCCGGTCGGGAATTAAACAGATGACCGAGACATCAAGTTAAGATATATCTGCAACAATCATCAAGTTTGAAGTCGAGAAATTGATATCCTCGTAATATATATATATTTTATCAAAGATAGGTAGCAATGGGAACTAGCTACAAAAACTTAGAAAAAATACTAGAGTTGACGAGGCACTCTAGATCCAGATTCGTTACTGCTTCCTTGCCTGCCGCGCCAGTCCTGGCAAAGGGGACATTTGGTGGTACTTTGGTTGCTCAATCACTATTGGCTTCGCTACATACGGTCCCGAGGAATTTCGTTCCAACTTCATTGCATTGCTATTTCATTAGTGGGGGAGACCCAAGTAAAATGATCGCTTACGATGTCGAGGATCTGAGACAAGGCAGAAACTTCATTCATAAGCAAGTCAGGGCTTATCAGAATGAAAGGTTGGTTTTTTCGTTAACAATATTGTTTGCTAAGGAGAAACATGATCACGACTCGTTGCATTTCTTGAAGACAATTCAACCAAAGGATATCCCAAATATGGCAAAGTTCTCGGATGGTGCAGATTTGTTTGAGAGAAAAGTTATTGGTCATGATAATTGGAAAAAGTACGCCAAACTGCAACCAGCCCTAGGCAAACCAGCAGTTATTCAGAAGCAGTTGGAAGCACTGAGGTATGGTCCAATTGAATATAAATTTCCAGAGGACTTCTTTTACTCTTCTAAGAATACTGAAACACTAGACGAGTATATTCGTATTCGAACTCCTATTACGACATCTATATTACAGCACGACGAAGAACTGAAAATAACGCCTAACAATGACTATCGCTATAATTATGTCGCCTTTGCGTATCTTTCAGATTCATTTCTCCTGCTTACGCTCCCATATTTCCATAAACTACCACTTTTCTCACATAAGTTCAGCGTATCTTTAGATCATAGCATCCATTTTCACAGCATGCCTAAAGTGAATAATTGGATCTATTTACAAGTTAGTAATCCAAGATCTCATTGGGATAAGCATTTATTGTTGGGTGATTATTTCGAACAAGCGACAGGTGAAATAATCGCCAGCGTAACTCAAGAGGGGCTAGTAGCTTACGACACTGAGAGAAATATCAGAGCAAAATTTTGAATGATAACTAAACATAAGAGTCTTTTTTAAATATGCATTTTTATTTATATACTGGAGATTAGCAATGAACTTAAAACATACCTTCAATTTCGCCATCCTCGTCGACTTCCACGTTCATGAAACCACAGTGCGTTGGCAAACCAGGTATTGTTTGTATTTCTGCTGCCAAAGCATACAAGTAACCAGCACCAATAGATGCCCTAACATCTCTGATTGGAAAAGTGAACCCAGTTGGGACACCCTTTAAATTAGCATCATGAGATAAAGAATACTGAGTTTTTGCTACACAAATTGGCAAGTTAGAAAAACCTTGCTTTGTGTATAATTCAATCTTCTTTTGAGCTTCAGGCAAGAAATTAACATCCTTGGCACCATACATATCTTGTGCAATCTTAGTGATTTTATCTTGTACGGATCCTTCAACGTCATATAAAAACTTAAAGTCTGATTTAGTGTCTTTTTGAGTAACGTTAATGATACCTTGAGCTAAGTCAATGGCACCGGCACCACCTTCCTCCCAATGGTTAGAAACTATCGCATCCTGAGCACCTGCCTTCAGCGATTCTTCCTTGATAACTTGATGTTCTAAGTCCGAATCGGACGACATCTTGTTGATAGCAACAATGACTGGAAGGTTATATTGTTTGGCGTTAGCAATATGTTTAGCTAAGTTAGCACAGCCCTTTCTCAACAGCTCGACATCCTCATTTAAGTAAGCTGCAGGTAATGGAGCGCCAGCCTTGACTTCTGGACCACCACCATGAACTTTAAGAGCCCTGACAGTGGCGACGATAACGACCACATCTGGTGTGAGACCAGAGGAACGACATTTAATATTAATAAATCTTTCACCACCCATTGTGAAATCGAAACCCGCCTCCGTGACAACATAGCCTGCTTTTTCGTTTTTGACTTCCTGTGGTAGCTCAGGATCGACACCAGCCAGTTTCAGTGCCATTTTATCGGCAAGAACAGAGTTAGCACCAATGGAAATATTGGCAAATGGTCCCGCATGGACAAAAACTGGAGTACCTTCCAAAGTCTGCATAATATTTGGCTTAATGGCATCCTTTAATAGTGCAGTCATCGCACCGGCACAACCGATATCTTCACAGGTGATAGGTTCACCACTTTTTGAAGCGGCAATAACAATATTACCTAGACGCTCTCTCATGTCTTTCAAGTCATTACATAACGCCAATATAGCCATGCATTCTGATGCGACTGAAATGTCAAAGCCTGTCTTCCTTGTGAAACCTTTTTCACTTGGTGCTTCGCCTACAGTAATACCTCTCAAAAACCTATCGTTACAATCGACGACTCTTCTCCAGGTAATAGTTTCAGGATCAATATCCAAACGAGCGAATCTGCCGGCTTCTTCTGGTGTCAAGTCCTCTGGATTAGTCTTGTTAATACCTAACTTCTGCAACCTTTTTTGCATGGTCAAAGTGAATTTCCTTCCACCTTTCTTTAGTGGCACCAATCTCTTAAACAGAGCGGCATCTTTTTGCGTAGATTCATGAAACATTCTAGTGTCAATAGCAGCTGCTAATAGGTTGTTTGCCATTGATATAGCGTGAATGTCACCCGTGACATGCAAGTTGAATTCATCCATAGGAATAACTTGGGAGTAGCCTCCACCAGCAGCACCACCTTTAATACCAAAAGTTGGACCCATAGATGGTTGACGAACGTTCGCAAAAACTGTCTTGTTCAAGTGGGCGCCCAGCGCTTGAGCTAAACCAACTGTGGTTGTTGATTTACCTTCACCCAATGGAGTTGGCGTGATACCTGTGACTAAGACATACTTACCATTCTCTTTATTCTTCAAACGATCCAATAGTTTCAAGCTGACCTTTGCTTTGACTGCTCCATATGGTTCCAGTTCAGAGGGCAAGATACCTGCCTCTAGAGCAACTTGGCTGATGTGTTTTGGTTTCTGACTTCTTGAGATCTCAAAATCTGATGGAACAGGCTTTTGCAAATTTAAAGGCAGCGCCTGGAATTGGCATAACTTACCATCAGACTCTAATTGACGCTTAGCTGCGACTAACGTGTTTTCCATTAGCATAGCAACAGTCATTGGACCAACACCGCCAGGGACTGGGGTGATCAACTTAACGTACTTCAAAGCTTCATTAAATTCAACATCACCAACATTTCTATACCCAGATTTCTTGGTTGAATCCTCGACGAAGTTTGTACCTACATCAATAACAGCAACGCCTTTTTTGTTATTCTTGAACCACTCACCCTTAACATATTCGGGTTGACCAATAGCAACAACCACGATGTCAGCATCATCCAGATACGATGGTAGATTTTCGGTCTTGGAATGGGTTATTGTCACCGTGGAATCGTGAGATTTCAGTAGCTCAGCCACCGGTGATCCTACAATATCAGATCTACCGACAACAACAGATTTAGAACCTGCTATAGTGATGTCATTTCTCTTCAAAAGCTCGATGATTCCCTTTGGTGTACAGGGCAAAAAGAATGGCTTACCATTTTTCTTGTTCAACTCACCGATGTTGAGTGGACCAAATCCATCAACATCCTTAGAGGCAGCAACAGCGGTTGTAATCTTATCCTCATCGATGTGAGCTGGAAGAGGCAACTGGATAATCAGTCCGTGTACACTTGGATCCTCATTCAAAGACTCAATCTTCGTCAGCAATTCTTGCTCTGTAATGCTTTCAGCTAATGAAATGAAATCAGCTTCAATACCAGCTTCCTTGGCTGCCTTACATTTCATACGCACATAAGTAGATGAGTCTTTTCTTCCGCCCACTTGAATTATAGTCAAATGTGGTTTAAAAGATGGGTTCTGAGATTTCAGCTGTTCAATCTCTTGAGTGATTTCTTGACGGATGGCCTGTGCACAGGCCTTACCATCGATCAATTGTGCAACCATTTTCGTGTTTGATTGTAGCAAAGCTTTTGCCAATATCTATTGTGTTTGTCCAATTATTACAAGAATTGCCTAGACACCTATATAGTAATATTAACGACCAACTACCGATATATGTGACTAGTGATCGAGAAAAAACAAGAGATCGATAATTCGTCAATCAGTTTAAAACCTCTAAACGAAATTTTTTTATTATTCCGAGCCCATCTTGATAAATAAACACATGCAGAGATGCCCATAGTTGCATGGTCAAGGCCCCGTAGCTACGACGCTCAACAGAGTTCGCTTCAATGATGCTTGTGCATACAATTTCTGCACGAAGAAGTCAAATTTTGACCTGATACTCGTAGAAGTCAGACAGATAACACCCACGAAAAAAAAAAAAATTATCAAGTATTTGCGCTTGCATGTGATGAAAGCATAATCGCTGATCCGAACTGAAATCTTTAACAGCAGTATGATGGTCAACAACCTGTGATAAACAGAAATACCTAAATATGCAGGACTTAATCCTGCTTTAATATAGTTTTCGTCGTTGTCCTACAGAAATTTTTTATTCTTGCAGCAGACTTCGGTGCCGCACAAGTAGTTTGAATGGACAAAGCTTGTAAGTACTGAATTGAGGATAGATTTTCCGGTTGGCTGCCCATAGTGGATCTTGAATCTTTGAAATGATGCGATTGTAGCTTGTAGCTATGAGGCTTGTCCTCGGTCACGTGCATCGTTGCTCTTGTGTCTGGGTCTTTTTTTGTGAGTATGTCAACTTTCCTCGATAATCGTCCAGATCTTCAGAAGACCTACAGAATCAAGAGGATGGAAGAATGACAAGTTCCTGGGAGTAATCGCCATAAGTAGCGTAGTATTACGATTTTACATAGTTAATACGATGAGCGAAAGAAATTCAATAGCGTCGGGTTTACCTGAACCGTGGAGCGTTAGATACAGCAAATCGAAGAAAAGGGAGTACTTCTTCAACCCCGAAACCAAACAATCCCAATGGGAAGAGCCTGAAGGCACTGATCACGAACTGTTCAAGAAATATCTTGGGGAACACCCGGTGCGGGTGAGGTGTTTACACCTCTTGATCAAACACAAGGACTCCCGTAGACCAGCATCACATAGAGCGGAAAATATCACTATCACGAAGGAACAGGCCATTGAAGAATTGAAGGATTTCGAACATAGGCTGAATAGTGAGAGTTTCGAGACTTTAGCGAAGGAGAGGTCAGATTGTTCATCCTTCAAAAGAGGGGGCGACTTGGGGTGGTTCGGTAAGGGTGAAATGCAGCCTAGTTTTGAGTCAGTAGCGTTCGGCTTGAAAGTTGGTGGAGTTAGTGACATTGTCGAATCAGATAGCGGTGTTCATCTCATTAAAAGAGTTGGTTGAAGCGGGGTTCATGATACGCTTATGTACATGTATATCACTATTTACCATGACCAAATGTCAGGTTGATAATCTTCAGTAACTGTGCTGTCATCCCCATATACATCCTGCCAGTGATTGAACCCACCTCTTAGGATCCATATATCAAACTTGCTCAGATCCTCATCGGGAAGTTCTCTAAGAAATTTCATAGCTGCTGATGGGCCCCTTTGCTGCGACTGTGCGCAGTGGAATACAACATTCATCTTGCCGTTATCTGAATTTTTCTGCTCTTGAGATAGTTGCCCTATCAAATGTTCTAATGAACCTTTTTCATTGGAAAGGGTCTTGTAAGGATAATTCCAGCAACCTCTTATGTGGCCCCCGATGTAATCGGACCCTCTAACGTCAATGACTTGAAAAGGCTGCCCAAGAGAAGTCACCCCATGCTTCAGCCACTGAAACAGCTGTGGAGCATCGACGTACTTAATATTGGTGATAGATCTTGACATAGAGATTTTTACTTTTTCTTTGACTATTGATCGAGAAACTATGCGCATGAGAAGCAGCGTAACAAGTAGCTTTGAATGTCGCAAAACGGCAATCATTATTTACTCAGCTGAAGTAAACTGGATCAGTTCAAGTTTAGAGAATCGCATATCACAGAATACAGAAAATCCTAGCCATACATCATGAAAATAAAATTGATCACAAAATAGACTGAGTGAATCGTGCACCCTATTCTCATGCCACCATAACACAGGTCTTCCGCGCAACTTTAATAGTTACCGTTCGGAGTTGGACAAGGTGGTTCATTAATCAAGTAGAAAGCCGCCCGTTCGGCACATAGACCAACCAGGACTCCACTACTACTGAGAGAATGGTCGCTTTCAAATTAAGTTCTGAAAGCCGCTCTGTCCTCTTTCACATGTTGCCTTTATTAAGTTGACTTTTTAGAATGAACTAAATGCAAAAACACTGGTAAGGAAAAAAAAAACAGAATTTAAGTAAAGACACAAAGAATTGTGTAAGGCAAAAGGTAATCTCTAAAAATTATCAGAAGCTGAAATGAGCGAGTCACCGAAGAATAACTCTTTAACGAGCAAATTGTCAAATTCTTCATTTTCAAATCTTTTTCATCTAAACAAGAAGAGGAGAAGGGATGACGAGGCTGAAAGTACATCTAATGATAACGACTCTTTACTAAATAGCCCTGGAGCCAAGGCAAGCAATGCTAGAAAAATCCGTAAACTTAAATCCCAGGAAGAGGATAAGAAATTCAAAGACCTGGAGAGAAAGTTCGATTCAGAGTTGCCAGAAGAATTACGAAAATACAGGCCGAGAGGATATCGATTGAACCTGCCACCAAAAGATAGAATGCTTAGAGTTTATGCGGATGGAGTATTCGATCTCTTTCACTTAGGCCACATGAAACAATTGGAACAATGTAAGAAATCGTTACCGAACGTAAAGTTAATCTGTGGCATACCAAGCGATAGTGTTACTCATAAGCTAAAGGGACTGACTGTATTGACCGACGAACAACGTTGCGACACACTAAAACATTGCAGATGGGTAGATGAGGTCATCCCTAATGCACCATGGGTGATAACTCCTGAATTCCTGAAAGAACATCGCATTGATTACGTCGCCCATGATGATTTACCTTATGGGAGTCCTGACAGTGATGATATCTATAGGCCCGTCAAAGAAATGGGTAAATTTTTAGTAACACAAAGGACAGACGGAATTTCCACTAGTGATATCATCACTAAAATTATCAGAGACTATGATCAGTATCTGATGAGAAATTTTGCGCGTGGTGCCACTAGAGAGGAACTAAATGTGTCATGGCTGAAAAAAAATGAATTGGACTTTAAGAAGCATGTCAAGGACTTTAGATCATATTTTAAAAAGAATCAAGCCAATCTCAATAATGTTTCTAAAGATTTGTACTTTGAAGTCAGGGAAGTTCTGCTCAGGAAGACCCTAGGTAAAAAGTTATACTCAAAACTAGTTGGAGGTACACTCGATGAAGATTTGAGGAAGACCTTACAGAGGGGCAAACGATTAATAAGAGAAAAAAGCCCAGCAAGCGAATTTGCAAGTCAATTTACAGGAGAGAAAGATAATAATGGCACAAGTAGTTCAAGTTCTCAAAGCTTAGCCACGAGTAGTGCCACAGGTGAAGATGATGATGACGTATCTTTGCCTGACGACAACGCTACTACGTCAGACGACGGCGATGACGATAATCAGCAAAGCGATGGAGAATCTGTCAGCTAAAGCTATACATGTAATACGGTATAATATATAGTAATGCTATTCTGCCAGGTACACCCGGATTCAGACCTGTACCAAGTTGTCACATGCGCTTCATCCGTCATTTCTTTTCCTTGCTGAGACGGCTGGATTAGTTCATGCGATGCTGCGCGACCTTTTTTTTTTTCTAAGAATTTTTCACGATTTTTGAAAATCAGTCATAAACTGAAATAGTTGGTATAATTTGAAATCATTAATAGTTTTACAGATTCTACGCAGTCAGCGTATTGTTAGTGAGGCCATAAATACATCGTTGTTGATAATTAATGGGTATGCTAGGTAGAATCGCTGGTGGAAGACATTTCTCCACGACGAAAAATGTTGCTAAAAAATTGAACAAGTACTCGCATATTATCACTGAGCCAAAGGATCAAGGTGCTTCGCAAGCAATGCTGTATGCTACTGGTTTCAAGAAGAATGATTTCAGTAAGGCACAAGTCGGTGTTGGATCATGTTGGTGGTCTGGTAACCCATGCAATATGCACTTAATGGATTTGAACAACAGATGTTCTGCATCAGTTGATAAAGCGGGTTTGAAAGCCATGCAATTTAATTCAATTGGTGTTTCTGACGGTATTTCCATGGGTACCGATGGTATGAGGTATTCTTTGCAAAGTAGAGAGATCATTGCAGATTCTTTTGAGACCATCATCATGGCCCAACATTACGATGCTAATATTGCTATACCATCCTGTGATAAAAATATGCCAGGTGTGATGATGGCTATGGGCAGACATAACAGACCATCCGTTATGGTGTATGGTGGTACTACAATGCCAGGTCACCCAACCTGTGGATCTTCAGCAATTCCAAAAGATATTGATGTTGTAGCAGCTTTCCAATCCTACGGTCAATATATTTCGAAACAATTTAGCGAAAATGAAAGAGAAGACGTTGTCCAACATGCTTGTCCCGGTCCAGGTTCTTGCGGTGGTATGTATACCGCTAATACAATGGCTTCAGCAGCTGAAGTTTTAGGTATTACCGTACCAAATTCTTCCGCATTTCCAGCAATCTCCAAGGATAAAATTGCCGAATGTGACAACATTGGTGAAACTATAAAGAAAACCTTAGAATTGGGTATTTTGCCCCGTGATATCTTTACTAAGGAGGCTTTTGAAAATGCTATCACATACGCTATTGCCACTGGTGGCTCAACCAATGCAGTTTTACATTTAGTTGCTATAGCCCACTCAAGTGGTGTTAAGATTACTCCAGATGATTTCCAGAGAATCAGTGATAAGACTCCACTATTAGGTGATTTTAAGCCATCAGGTAAACACGTTATGGCTGAACTAATCGGTATTGGCGGTACTCAGGCTGTTATTAAATATTTGTACGATAATGGATTCATGCATGGTGATACCATTACCATCACTGGCGAGACCCTTGCCGAACGTGCAGCTAAAGCAGCTGCCCTTCCAGAAGGCCAAACTATCATCAAACCTATTTCTGAACCAATCAAACCAACAGGACATTTGCAAATTCTATACGGTTCTTTAGCTCCAGGTGGTTCCGTTGGTAAAATCACTGGTAAGGAAGGTACCTATTTTAAAGGTAAAGCTCGTGTCTTCGAAGAGGAATCTGCATTTATTCACGCTTTGGAGAAGGGCGAAATCAGGAAGGGTGAAAAAACTGTTGTCGTTATCAGATTTGAAGGTCCAAAGGGTGCTCCAGGTATGCCAGAGATGTTGAAACCTTCTTCTGCGTTGATGGGCTATGGTCTAGGTAAAGATGTTGCATTATTAACAGATGGTAGATTTTCCGGTGGCTCTCACGGTTTCTTGATAGGCCACATCGTTCCAGAAGCTGCTGAAGGTGGCCCAATTGGTTTAGTTAAAGATGGTGATGAAATTATCATTGATGCCGATCAAAACAAAATTGATCTTCTAATATCTGAGGAAGAGATGGCTGAACGTAAATCAACATGGACTGCTCCAGCTCCACGTTACACGAGAGGCACTTTGTCAAAATATGCTAAACTAGTCTCGAATGCTTCCCAAGGTTGTGTCCTAGATTCATGAATCTTTATGGGAAAACCAGTTTTCATCTATCAACCTCCAAATTATTTATTATGAATTAATCGGTTTATAAACTATATAACGCACTGTAGAAAGTCCATTGAATGGATAGCTCTCACTTTTGAATCCTCTCATAGTATACTATTGTCATGGAAATTTGCAATTAGCTTGAAAAAAATTTTTAATTTCAACCGCGGCAAGCTCATCTCAAATCAAAATCTACTTAGTGAAAACTAACGAATAGAAAAGGCAACTCGTTGGCTATAGCATCACTCCAAAATGGTCAAAGTATCCTCCGAAGCCATCTTTATTGGTGCTAATAAGCAGACTCAAGTGAGTGATGTTCACAGAAATGAGAAGATTGTTGCATTCGGTGCTGGTATGACTATTGCATTGTGGAATCCCCTCGATAAATCTTCGACAGGTGTCTACACTACTTTGAAAGGGCACCAGGCCGATATAACGTGTGTCAAATTTATGCCACATACGGATTATATGATATCTGTCTCTGAGGATCACTGTGTGAAGATATGGTCTTTTTCAAACTTGGAATGTCTGCAAACTATTGAACATTATCAACACACCCTGATCACATTAGCTGTTGCAAAGAATTTTTTTGTTGTAGGAAGCGCTAATGGCCTCATTTCTATTTGGACGCTAAAAGATGATAAGTTTACTCTAAGTAGCGAATTCTCCATGTCCAAAGGTGTATTTCCATTAGCATTAACATTAGCAGAAGTCGACAATGGCAGTTTCTTACTGGCGATTGGTGGAACGAATGTCAAATTATTTATGTATTCTTTAGTATTCGAAGAAAAGGAGGCCGTGTCGTGTAAATTAACTGCTGAGCTAGAAGGCCATGAAGACTGGATTAAATCGTTGGCATTTCGTGCAATGGAGACACCTGGTGATTTCCTTTTAGCATCAGGCTCTCAAGATAGGTACATTAGGCTATGGAGGATAAAGGTGAATGAACCAAGTGCTGACATCAATGAAGAGCAGGAAAAACCAAATCTATTGAGCAATAAAATATACAAGTTTGAAATGAAGGATAATTTAAAAATTGCTGTCAGTTTTGAAGCTTTAATAATGGGTCATGATGATTGGATCTCTTCTTTACAATGGCATGAAAGCCGTTTACAATTGTTAGCCTCTACAGCGGATACGTCATTAATAGTTTGGGAACCCGATGAGACTTCAGGCATTTGGATATGCGGGACCAGATTAGGTGAAATATCTACAAAAGGTGCATCAACTGCAACAGGATCATCCGGCGGTTTTTGGTCTTGTCTGTGGTTTTTTGATGACGGAAGAGATTATATATTAACAAATGGCAAAACTGGATCTTGGAGAATTTGGTCATCTGAGGATAATCTCATCTGGAACCAATGTGTAGGCATCACGGGCGCCACAAAGGAGGTCACAGATATTGCTTGGGCGCGTAGTGGAGAATACTTGTTGGCAACATCAGTGGACCAAACAACAAGACTTTATGCACCATGGGTTTACAGCGCCTCAGGTGAAAAGAGATCAGTGGAGACATGGCATGAGTTTTCTAGACCTCAAATTCACGGTTATGATATGGTTTGCGCAGAGCCGATTTCCAACAGTAGATTTGTCAGTGGCGGTGAAGAAAAAATATTGAGATCTTTTGATTTACCTAAGGGTGTATCTGAGATATTAGACAAGTTTGTTGGATGCAAATTTGAATCACAAAATAATTTACCAGTTTCTGCATCACTGCCTGCTCTGGGACTATCTAATAAAGCAACGAGCTCTGTAGATCAAGATGGGAGTGAAGACGAGGATCCAGATGCTCGTGAAACTAATGATACTAAAAATATATCCTATGATTTGGCATCTTCTCTATTGCAACCTCCCACCGAGGATCAATTACAAAGACATTTGTTGTGGCCTGAAATTGAAAAATTGTATGGGCATGGCTACGAAATATCATGTGTTGACGTGTCAACAGATTCATCATTAATTGCATCTGCATGTAGATCTAATACGTATCAACATGCTGTGATTCGTATTTACAGCGCGCAAAATTGGTCTGAAATTAAGCCATCACTAGCATTCCACGCTTTGACCATTACTAAGCTAAGATTTTCAAAGGACAACAAGTATTTATTGAGTGTTTCAAGGGATCGTAAATGGGCTGTGTGGGAGAGAAATTTCTCTGATGATACATTTGCACTAAAATATAGCAATGAGAAGGCGCACAGCAGAATCATTTGGGATTGTGATTGGGCTCCATTAGAATTCGGTGAAGTTTTCGTCACTGGAGCTAGAGATAGATGTGTGAAAGCATGGAAGTACGATAACACAACAAACGATTTCGTGGTAGCGGGTGCTATCAAACTAACTGAGCCAGTAACGGCGGTGTCTGTTCATAACTCTCTGAAAGACGGAAAAATTCTTGTTGCAGTTGGCTTAGAGAGTGGGGCGGTACATGTTTATAGTTTTGGTGCTGGTACTTTTGAGCCGTTAACGATTTTTAACGATGCCATCACACCAGCAGGTAGGATCACGAGGTTGAGATGGTCAACTATTGAAAGAGACAACAAATTATTGGTAGCATTGGCAAGCAGTGATTGTTCATGTAGGGTTTACTCTGTTCATTTCTGATCAGTGATTTTTTATACACATAGATTGATTCTATAGAACTATATCCCAGCTTCTAAACCATTGTAATTTTAGATACTTGGCTGTTGGTCCAGCCATACCTTGACATAGTGGAGAGAAAAGCACATATATGTAGATGCAACCAGAAAATAAAGAGGCGTACGTTATCAGTTTTAACCAGGTGGGTGATTTCCGCAAGGAATAATCAATAACAAATCCCATTACTAACATTGCAAAGTACAATGCAGGCACGTAATGATGAACGTATGTAACTCGGCCCATTGTGACAAATGGTAAGTAATGTGAAGCCCATGCCATAAATGGGAATCCGCCTTGGATTGCAAAGAGCCAAAACTGATCCGCCGTTAAATTGATACGTTGTCTTTTCCAACTGATCAGCATATTCGCTGCGATGAAGACGAAAACGAATAAGGAAATCGTTGACAACCACGTATTGAATGGGGAGCCCAGCAAATAATATTTTGTGGTTTGACCTGACCAAGCGCACATTCTTAACCCGGTGTGTAGAGTTGGCCATTCCCAGGCTTTTGTTGCTAAATTGTCATACTTATCCTCATCTGGCACCAAGGCATTATTTGACGCTGCCATGGCAAAATTAGTTAAAATAAAATCGGTCCAAAATTTGGACTTTGGAGGCACATAGTCGGCCGAGCTTTCCAGATTTTCATTCCAATGCTCTTCCACGTTCCACCAAGTTGACTTGTCTCTGTGACTCCACGAATTTTTGCAAACGATTTCCGACTGTTTGAAACCCCATGCCGGATACGAGAACCCAGTCGAAGTCAAATAACAACCGAGATCCCTATGTCTGAGCCGGAAAAAGGTCGAAACGGGATGCAATACGTTCTCGTCTTCCTTTGGGAAATCTGGATTGGACGAATCCAGCTGCTCGACAATCTCTACGACCCAATCGTCCTTCGAGTCACCGACCTCTTCGGAGCCGTAACCTGAAACTTCGAAGTTACCGCGAGAGACGTGCGATGCAATTTCATGCGAGTGAAGGTTGCATCCAGTATTGAGGTGACCCAGCCTTACAACGGAACCGTCCGTGACTCTTAACATGCTCGTATACTCATCCAGTTTTACATTCGAATCCCGTGGAAACTTGATCCGCCACATGTTGTTGCTGTCTGCATAGCCATATCCCGTGACCTGCTTCTGCAGAGACCCTTCGGGATACGACTGCACGTGAGAATGCAATAGGTTTGGACTCAGTCCGTGCGACCTTATGGTGACGTTCGACCCAAATAGAATGTCTCGGGGGCTATTTTCGATCTTGTTATTTTCCAGGTTTATTTGGAAGAGCGTGTTGGTCGATCCGTCGCCCGTGCCGGACTTGTAGAGCAGCGTAAAGTGAACCTTGAAGCAAAAGAGATATATCAAGAAGGGGATGATGATAAGATCGATGACCCTGACAAGCCAGTGTCTCAGCAGCCGCTTCTCGCGGGTGCAGTGCAGCTCGTACAATTCCGCGACCGTGAAGACGCCGACCACCGCGGTGATGAAAAGACCAACCCATTTGACCGAACAGACGCACCCGATCGAAAGCCCCGTCAACAGCATCCACAGAGCCCACACCCGCGTGAATGCCCGCCCTCGCAGCGAGTACAGCTTGACCATGCACGCGAACGTCGTCGTCGTGAACAGAAGCAGCATCGAATCCAGCAGTATGAACTTGGACAGCACGATGAACGAGTGCTCCAACGTCACCATCAGCGTCACCAGACAGGTGGTCCACCAGCTGAGGTCCATGTTCAGGCACGTGAAGTACGCCACCGGCGCACACAGCGCGCCAAACGTCGCATTCAGCTGACGGATACGCGTGTAGTTCACCGAGTCGGGATACGCATGGTTCGAGTCGAAGTCGAACTGCCCGTCAAAACCCGCCAGCCACTCTGTCAGCGCGATCAGCATCTTGCCCAGCGGTGGATGCACGTCATGGTAGAACTCGTGCCTCAGATAGTACGACCCAAACTTGCCGAAATGGGCCTCGTCCCACACAACGTTGTTGTTCTTGCCGATGTCCTTGAACCGCACGTAGAATGACAGCACGGTAAAGACCAATGGCGCTAGAAACCGCGCACAGCGTCCAGCATTGGCTTTCATCTCGTCTGCCTCTTGTTCCTGCCCGACGTGCAAGTCTATATGCCCATGGGTACTTTAAACTGCCATGCCATCCATCTTTCAACATAGCGACATCCGGGTAGCACCGCAGCTGCGACGACCTCTCCACGTGATTAGTACACGTGACTGCCCACGTGATGCCTCAGCGATGCCTCAGCGACGCTCGCTGCGTCTTCGAATATTCATAATGAATCTGTCCGCATAAAATGCATCAACTGCACGCCTCGAAGGGACATTCTGCTTGTGGCTTACGGTTGCCTCTTAACTATGCGCCACGCACGCGACAGCCTCTCGGCCGAGAAGCGTAGCCCTTCACGACAGCTGAAAAAGTCCGTCGCTGGAGTCGCTTCTTGGAGTCACCTCCTGGCATCGCTGCTTATTGCATCAATTATCAATTCTACAAGTGAATATCGAACGTCAACGACTATATTCATAGGACGTTGCTCTATCCCCCGGCACTTAATGGCAGTTTCGCTGGCATTCGTAGCGCACCATTAGTGGCTATCGTTTGTGTTCCAACGTCTTGATATGTAATGGCATGCTATGCATTTTGCTCATGCGGCCGCCACGACACTATCTCAGTACATGCACAGCAGGCTCTTGAACACAGGCCCAGAAACGCAATCAGTGTGATCGCACATAGGGGTGTCGCACTGCAGCATCGCTCCAACGCATACTCTTGTCTGGCTGTTAGATTCATACTCGCGTCTGACAATCGTATATAAGGCAGGCCAGTTGCCGGTCTGGTAGGTATCCTGGCTGTCTTGTTCCACCCTCCCCAAGACCACAACAGCAAGATGTCCGCCACTCAAACAACTACCCAAACCGCTCAGTTGCAACTAAACGCAACGCCCATCAGACACGCCCTCTCGGACGTGGTCCGCGAGGACGACTGGTCCGACTTCAAGTTCGCGCCAATCCGTGAATCAACGGTCTCCCGTGCCATGACGTCCCGTTACTTCAAGGACCTGGACAAGCACGCCGTCTCCGACGTCGTGATTGTCGGCGCCGGGTCCTCCGGTCTCTCTGCGGCCTACGTGATCGCTAAGAACAGACCAGACCTCAAGGTCACCATCATCGAGGCAAACGTCGCCATCGGCGGTGGCTCCTGGTTGGGTGGACAATTGTTCAGCGCCATGATCATGAGAAAGCCTGCTCATCTTTTCCTGGACGAATTGAACATCCCTTACGAGGATGAAGGCGATTACGTCGTTGTGAAGCATGCCGCTTTGTTCATTTCGACTGTCATCTCGGAGGTTTTGAAGTTCCCTAACGTCAAGCTGTTCAACGCCACTGCCGTCGAGGACTTGGTCACCAGACCTAACGGTTCCAACGGGGAGGTCACCGTCGCCGGTGTCGTGACTAACTGGACCTTGGTCACTCAGAACCACGACACCCAATGCTGCATGGACCCTAACGTCATTGAGTTGGCCGGCTATCAGAACGATGGTACACGCGACCTGTCGCAGAAGCATGGTGTCATTTTGTCGACCACAGGTCATGACGGCCCATTCGGTGCCTTCTCCGCCAAAAGAATCGTCTCCATCGACAAGAGCCAAACTTTGGGTGGTATGAAGGGTCTAGACATGAACAGGGCCGAGGCTTCCGTCGTGAAGAACGCTGGTAAGTACGATGGTGTCGACTCGATGTACTTTGCTGGAATGGAGGTCGCCGAGCTCCATGGTTGCAACAGAATGGGCCCAACTTTTGGTGCCATGGCAGTCAGCGGTATCAAAGCAGCTGAGGAAATCTTGAAGCATTTTGCCTGATTCCGGATAGTTAACGTTTATAGTTTATAGTTTTGTTATGTTAAGTTCATTTTTCTGAGTTTACCCAACTCGGCGTATGCATACCATTTCTTCTTTTCGGCTCATCACCAAGTAAATACTGAAAAACTCCGAGCTAGGCTCATCTCAAAGGATTATCTTGAACCTAAATATTCAGCGGAGAACAGTGTGCTTTTGTTGCCGACACTACTCAAACAGGTATCATACGAGTCAATCATTGTGGGTGCAGCGGCTAAATGCGGCTTTACTTGCTGTCTTAGTAGCCTATCAAACTCAAGATAAACTCGCACCTGAAGACTGTGATGATAATCCCTGTTTATAATTATTGACTACGTTGTCTAACTATTTTCTTCAATACATTACAGCCACTGTCCTTCTGATGGTTGTCAGAAACTTTTTTATGCAACTAAAAGTGAGCGGGACTAACTATTGTTGGCATGTTAACAGTATGCTCCGTAACCAAATACACACTTGACAAATCCTTGATTGATCGTGATTATTGATGCTGTACTCCCTGTGACTTTTGGAGACAGCGACATGTTTTGCTTTCATTTTCCGTAATATAGTGGCCCCTCAAGTTAAGAAATGTGTCGTATTCCAATCTCAGACGCCGAATCGAGGCGCTGATGAAATAACTACTGAATATGACAAGCTGTGATCTACATGCACTCTATTTTTCAGTACCGCAAAAATCCACTCCATATCCAGTCGAGCTAAAGTTCTTTATGAAGTAGCAGGATGGGATTTGTTGTAACAATATGCAGAACGCCATCCATGTATACCTTTATTCCTGGGTACTGGCTTTGAAAGTTAAAGCGGCCAACTGTATTTTTACTAAGGGGATGTCAGAGTCTCCTAGTTGCTGAGATACCTAATTAGTGTCCCGCTTTTATAACATATGCATTCTCAAAGCACTGCTTCAAGCTGGTTTAGCTCCAATTTTGCCCTAAAATAATATCATATTCTGGATCGCGATGTGATTCAATATTTTGAGGCAAAAAAAGGTTCAGCCGCACCAACTGGAGAGCGAGTCCCCGCAGCAAACTGAATTATCGGCTCTTGAAGCCTCTTTACATATCTACATAGACGACTGGTCTTTATTGTAGCTGTACGTATTTATACATAATCTATGAGATTTCGTCAGACGCTTCCCGATCCTTCCTGAGCGCGATAATCTACTGTTCAGAATACCCTGATATTTCAATAGTTGCAGTATTTGAATTCCCTTAGTGGCATCGTTTCTTGGTACCGTATGCAATTTAGTAATGAGTCCTTGTAGCTGTTATCACCAAAATTCCCGTAAATTAACGAGAGATACCACCAGATTTCCGGTGAATGATAGGCATCTATTGATTGAGTAAGGGAGTATTCCAAGAGGAATTTCAATCTTGCACGCGCTGCTGCTTCGTCCAACTCATTAACGAAAACTTTTGTTTTTACAGCGCGCTTTTCTTTCGGTATTAGATCATAATATCCCTGTAACGAAGATATAGATTGATTATCTTCATTGGGGAAGATAACCTCGGCGAATCCCAGCATTGCATTGATGTTATATTGATCGTAAAACATAACTGTTTCGAACTCTTTCAATGATTTTTTCAAGTTACCTTCGCTTAGATGCATATAGCCCTTAGCAAGGTTACAATTTAGATTTTTATACGAGTTGGTAACATTTTCAGCCTCTTGAATAGCGTTCCTGCAAGAATCTGTCTGATCTTCGGTTCTCAAATACATATTTGCTGCAAAAATCCATATCATTTGCAGCAAATAATCTTTCGATTGGCTTATTTCCGTGCCAATTGAATCGAATTCTTTCGTATCTCCAGGAAATAATTCGGCATATAACGTAAAAATTTCGGGTAGCATCTCTAATGCATCCAGAGAACCAAATATCTCCTCAATAAGACAAAGTTGTGTCAATTTTAATTGGATATATTGCCATCTATCAACTTTTGACAACTTTTTTTCCGCAAAAGATTCCTTCATTGCTTCAAGCACTGAGCAGACAATCTTAAATGCAGATTCCTTATCTTCCCGAATCGACTCACAGAGAGCTAATAAGTGCCATGCTTTATAACATTCCGGATTTTTTTCCAGTATTACATTTTTCAAAATTCTAGTGGACGTTGGAATCATTCTCTTTTCTGCAAGCAGATATGAGTATTGGAACTGCAAATCGCAAAGCTTTCCCTCATTCGATTCAACGCACATTGCATTGGAGAGATACGAAGTCAACTGGTTAGACAACAAAAGATCTAGCGATTTTTGTCTGTATCGGTATAGAATATTCCAAGCATTTGAAAGCGTACCGGAAACCCTTACGGGCAGTATGAGCCTTGAAGAGTTCTCCAACCAGTTAAGCGAATCGATCTCGCTCATTAGCGAGAAGGAATTCTTCCTATAGAAAGACTGTAGCAAAAACAGCAGCCTGTCTAGTGACATTTCCAAGTTGAAAACATTTTCTATATTAGGCGAAGCACCCTCGAAGGCATCCAGGATAAAACCATAGCAATCAAGCAACGATATAACGTCATCGTATTTCCCGTTGTTTATAACAGAGTTTCTCTCAGTGTACCGGTCGTAATTGACAAAATTCAAAAGTGATTCCTTTTCAACGGAGCTAGATTGTCTGGCGAAATAGATCATTGCACTTTTTGATATTTCAATGCTTTGGAAGCTCTTCTCGATAGAGGATACAATGAACGGGTACCAATCTGGGGATATTTTTTCCGCTGTCCTGAAAAAGTGCTGTAAAAATACATGAAATTGTATTAGATCCCTATTATTTGACTCGCTTGCGTCAGGAAATTTCGAAGCTTTAAGCAGTGGCTCCACACAGGCTAGTAGCTTCTTCTCGTCGCACGAACCAGCGATGAGATGGCCCAGATATGTCAGAACATTCTTGTCTGGCAAACCTCTCAATTGCTCCTCCGTTAACGATTTGAAAATAAGTTCCAGATAGTGCCATGTGATACCGTGTGACTCCAACGGTATGTCTTCCAGAATCGAAAAGAATTCCTTCACATAGATGGACGTGTCGTTATCGCACAGCCCTCTATAGTACAGACTTTCCAAGTCCAGACATTTGGCGAAATCCTTATGCACAATTTCTACTTGCGAGCCCTGCGTCAGTAGCTGTTTGGCTTCCTTCAGCGCGTCCATGTGGTATGCTATCAGTCCACGCACGTTGTACAGCACCTTGCGAACCAATTCCTTGACGCCAGAGTCGATTGTCCGGTGTTGCGACGCCTTCAGGTCATTCTCGAGCTTGGCACACTCGTCTCGCAGGACTTGGCCTACAACGACACTCACTCCCTTCCCCAAAAGATGATAATGCAACCTGAACTGAAGTGTCAGCGCGGTATCGAGTGGCTTGAAGCCGGTCTCGAACTCACCGGAGCCCAGCATGCGCGACTCCAAAGCCTCCAGCACGGCATCCTCGATCTTGCCCATCTGCAATGCCATCTTTGTCCCTCAGGGTCCCTGAAACAGCCTTTAACTCGGAGGACCCTACGACGACCTTCGTTCTTCTAAATTTCATTTCCAGGCTTAACACGAAAACAGGATTGGGTCCGGGTATGGGTATTTTTGTGCGGGTATGCGTCCAAGATGATCAAAGTCTACGGGTATTTATACGGGTACTTAGAAGAAAACGCGAAAAGGATATATCAAAACGCGTAACAATGCAGCAAAGTATATATAATTCTAGATCCCACAATGTATGGAAAAAACTCTGTTAAAAACTTCTGGTCGCCATAATGCCGGAAGGAGAGGAGGAAAACAATACTCAAAATATTGAACGGTCTCATGAACTTGAGGGCGACACAGCTCATGGCACTCCAGAGACGAGAAAACGTACGTAACCATTTGGTTCCTCTGTTGCAACAGATTTTGGGGTAGAACACTATAGTGAGGTTGAGACTACTGATTCTGAATATGATCGGCGTATATCTGATGAAGAGGCTGCAACAGTTGAAACAGTAGAATTGGTGAGTTCTCACCTGAATGAAATTTCTGCCTCTACAGCTAAAAAAATACAGGACCAACGAATTGATCATTTGATTTACGAAAAGCCGTACGCCGGACCTCCGCTATCAAAGGAAAATTTTTATCACTACGTGAGCTCAGGCACATCTCAGTCAGACTGCTCGGAAGCAGAATTAAAACCTTTAGAGCAGCAGCATTATCTCGCCAAATATGGTATAGATTTTGAAGATTTTTCATTCAATCCCTGTAGTCTTCCTAATGACGAGCGCAGCTCCAAAGATGAAGCTTTATCAGCAGGATTTGATAGGTGGTTAAAAACATCTCCTTACCGAATTTGGATCACGAAGCATTGGGTGGAAAAGCCTTATGGTCAGTGTAAGTATCCACGTTGTGGGAAAATATTTTTGTATGAGAAACATCCAACATCATCAAATATAGTTAAACACTACAAATCCAACCACAAGAAAGATTGGGAAAGATTTAATGCAAAAGTACAGAAACGTAAACAAAGAACTTTGGTCTCGATGAAACATGTCTTATCCTCTGAAAGTAATCCATTTAGGTTAACCAAAAAAAATGATCGATTTGCTCTCAAGAAATGAAGGTATGATCAAACTACTCAATATGTTCATTAGCAGTTTTCTTCCCTTCAGGTTAATTGAGGATCCCGCATTCCGCGAGCTTGCTCTTTTAGAGAATGGATGTGTGAAGAAAGGGTACACCATTTGCCGAAAAACTTTAGTCAACTGGATGGGATCATACTATCAGGTCTTTCAGGAAGAGATGCAAGATATACTAGAGAAAACTTCTCAAATCAATTTACTTCTCGACATCTGGACATCCGTCAATGGTAAAAGTTATCTCGCTATTCTAGCGTCATTCTGCCCCATCCTCAATGTCTTGGATAACTCAACTTTTCTAGAAAATGTTGTCAGCCAAAGAAACCCTAACACACATATAATAGCTTTCCATGATGTAAGTCTCGAACGACACACTTCGGCGTACTTGAAAGAAATTGTCATAAGGACATTAGCTGATAACAAACTCCAGCACAAAGTGGCCAGCGTAACATTCGACAATGCCTCCAATAATGTAAAAATGGTTGAAATGCTTGACAGCGATTTGACCGGTGAAGGTGTAAACGAAGTAGGAGGTATTATTAAGATCCGGTGTTTCAATCATGTTCTCAACCTAATATTCAAGAAAATGATGAAACACTTCGAAGGAGAAAACCAAATGTTGGTGAGCAGGATAGATTCTCTTACCACGAAACTAAAGAATAATGTTTTCCTTAGAACACGATTCCAGCAGTATACAAAAAAAACGATACCAATTCATTGCGATACGAGGTTTGTATCCAGGTACAAGCAGTTCAATGCATTTTTAAGGCTAACAGCATATCTTAAAGACTTTTACTTTGATACGCATATGTATCAAGAGTATGGTTTTGAAAAAGAAGACGAAAAAGCTTTTCTCTACGAACAGAGTGAGATAGATCCTCTAAAAGTTTTTTTAAAACTCACACAGATAATCTATGATTTGACCCTCAAATGCCAAGAAGACTCGTCTAATGGACTTCCTTATGGAATACAATATTATCTGACTTTAAAAAGATACTTTGATGGTTGTATATTTTTAAAAGGTGGCAGCCAAGAAACTGAACACTTTTCAAATGTGGGAATTTATAAAAAGGTGCTTAACAGTGTCAGTCAAGAAGTCGGACTAGGTGTGTTATCTTCCATAATCGAGGCAAGGCCACTCTTTGAAAAATACTATAATTATGCAATAGAGCAGACTGGATATTGGGTAGCGCATATTTTACAGCCTGACATGAAATTAGCTTCTCTAGATTATGTGCTAGACCAACAGACGAAAACGGACGTTGAGCGCAAAGTAAATGACTATGTTGAATGCTACTTCGAGAAGTGTGAAAAAAGAGGCATAGGAAATCTACGTAAGAATAATGTTAATCCAAGAGTATCTCCACAGAAGGTGAGGAAACATGTCAAGAAGCCAAAGCCTCTGGACTTTTTAAAGAGTTCTATTCGGTCTGCAGAATTATCCGTTGCACAGACAAAGCTTTTTGAATTTGACTAGTTCAATCGGGAGCCTGTGGAAACCGATGTCGATTACATCAACTATTGGCTTGATAACCAGTATAGATATCCAAAGTTGAGTAGACTGGCGCTCTCTTTATACCATAGCAAACTATCTACTGCAGACGTAGAGAGATGTTTTTCTATCAGCAAGAAAGCTCTAACAGGAAGGTATTGCTTGACAAGCGAAAATCTCAAGCGATCCATGGTTTTAAGAAATAGATTGATATGCTTTGGAATTCGCAGAAATTTCACAAATGAAAACTTTTCTGCGTCAGCGATAATCAATGAGATAACGGAGGATGAATGAATATGGATAATCTTGTTTAGAAGGCAAGTATCGCAAGTAGTTTGTGTGTACTTAAATAGCAAAGAAAGTCATTGGCTACAATAAACTAAACAAATGTAACAGAACATTAAGAGGTTATTATTTATGATTGGCGTTAGTACCCGTCTATTAAGAGATCGGGTATATTGTATATCACGTGACTATCCGAATTTTCAAAGGCGGGTACTCTACCCGTGGCATAAAATTGGATACCCGAGGATACCCGGACCCAATCCTGCACGAAAACAGGGCCCAGGTCATTACGTACGTACATATGTATAAGCAAGACAGATCTAGACGAACCGTAAGGTGTTCTCACAAAGGTGCTTTAAACATGGCACGCCGCTGTCAGCTAGATATCTCTCTCTACCGAGGCATCAAGTAAGCTCTTCAGCATTGCAGATGGCAGTGATTCGTCTAAGTTCCCTCAACTCTGCTTCCTTTCTGAAAAAGTGACCATCCGGAACGGCGTCGGAGCGGCTGCGATTCCGTGCCGCAACACTCACTAAGGAAATAACAGGGCGATAACAATACCTAAATTGGCTATTTCCGCTGATATGATGTAAGCAAATCATCAAAGAAATGACAACAATAATGATGCTGACGGGTTTAGGCCAAAATACGTCGTAGAAACAGTATTACTTGTTATGCCTGTATCTCTTGATTGTCTGTCTTTTCCGTTCCTTGAACTACTTGATTAGCTAAGCGCAAAAGAGCGATCATTGATTTAAATGACAACTAATCGACACTGTCATGAAATCTTGGTTTCACACCTCTACCAGTTCAGCAGCCATAGTGTGATCAGGTCAACTTCCTAGTAGCCGGTAAACGTTTTAAAAATGGGAGAAACAAATGAATTCGCACAAACTCCAGCGCAGGAATTTCAGCAAGAGGCTCTAAAGGATATATCTATCGAAGAGGGAAAAATAGAGACGGAACATCGAAATGAGCACCAACACGGAGCTCAGCATGGAAGTGCAGATGCAGACGGTGAAGAACCAGACACTTCCAGTGCTGATTCTGTGAAGAGCTTTGGTCGAGAAAAGAAGAAACTCGGAGAGCAAGATAATGAGGCCGGTGACCTCGAAAATAATGCGCCACTGAAGAGGTTTCGAACAGGTATCTTCTCACCGAGGCTCAAGGATCACCGGAAAAAGATACTGAGGATATTTTTGCAGACGAATGCGATTTTGGGTGGCTTCTGCATTGCCATACTGTCCATCTACTGGGGTGCCACTTACAAAAGGGAGCACTATATGTTCAAGGTTAACGTTTTAAGTGTTATGCAGGACGAGTCAACTTTGGTACCACTTACAATGACGCAAGAGCTGCCCGAACTTATATCGACCGTGCCGTGTACATGGCACATCTACAGCCAAAACGAATTCATGGAAAAATATAATGTTTCGAAGGCTGGCATTAGCGACAAGGTTAGGGATCTCGTCTATGAAGAGAAGTACTGGATGGCGCTCAACGTGAAGCCGAATAGTACAAACGATTTATACAACACGCTTTCAGAAAACTCAGGCAATTTTGTGCCAGCTGACTACTTCGATGTGTGGTATCTAAGCGGTCGCGACCCCACAAGTGTCAAGGCTTCCATATTACCGAACATGCAGGATTTGGAAGCTATATACTCGACATATTATCAAACAAAGTACCTACCACAACTGATATCAAATATCACCGCCAATGACGAGAAGACGGGCACAATTTCGGCAGCAACTTTAATTAACGCCTCGAATATGCAATTTAACTACATCGATTACAGGCCATTTTATGATAATGTATTGCTGAGTCCGTTGCAAGTCGGGTTGATTTACTGTTTACTGTTGACGTTTTTCCAAATATCACTATTCGGTCCGTTACATGCTGAAATGGCTCAATTTTTGACGCCGAAGAATATGCTAATTTACAGGATATGTATCTCGTGGCTGACATATTTCCTACTTTCCCTATTTTTTTGCACTATATCCGCAATTTATCAAATTAATTTCACGTTAGCATTTGGTAGAGGTGGCTTTGTTATCTATTGGATGTCAACTTGGCTACTAATGATGGCCCTCGGGGGTGCCAACGAGAATATGATCACCTTGATTTTGTGTTTGGGCCCACAATATCTAGGATTCTGGTTGATGACATGGATTGTCCTGAATATTGCATGTTCATTCTATCCGCTTGCTCTGAACAACGAGTTTTATCGCTATGGATACGCAATGCCAATCCATAACGGTATAGATATTTTCAAAGTTATATTCATGAATTTATCACGACACAACATGGGCAGAAATTATGGTATTTTAGTCGCCTGGGTTGCCATTAACACCTCCGTTTTCCCATTTGTAATGAAAATTGTTTCTAAAAGTATGGAAAAAAAAAAGGCGGCGGCTGCTGCATCCTCTAATAGTCCAAATAATTAAGAGAAACCGAGCTTTGGATGGATTCGTTATGCAACAAATTATATTTATTTAGATATATTTATATGTCTACAACTATTTCGATTGACCTGCAGCAGCTGCCGTTGTATCTGTCTTCTTTTTCTTCTTGGCATCTACTACTTCGACCTTAACATCTTTTAGGCCCTTTTCTTCTAATAAGGCGTGAATATATTTTTCGACACCTTCCATGACATCTCCTTGGATGATAATCTCTTCTTTTTTTTCGATATTCTTAGCAACAGAACAGCCAGTCGCGAATTTTGATGCAAAAGTCTTAGCCAATTTTTTCATGTCAATCTCAAAAATTTCCAGTCCTGATATTGCCACAATCGATTTCTTCTTCGTTCTGGCTTCTCTTCTAATGACAACTTTCGATGATAACTTCATCTGTAATTCTCTCTGTTCTCTGTTTTCCTGTTTAGCTTGTAGTTTCAAGAGATCCTTCTCAAGTTTTTCTTCCCTCTCTTCTCCAATCGATGATTCAGCAATTTTGGCAGCTACAGCATCCACGGAGGCATCCTCAGAGCCGTATAGTTTATCATATAGTTCAGCATGATTATCGCGTAACCATACTTTGCAACGCTTTAATTTTCCCGTGAATTCACAGTAGTCTGGTGGCAATGTACAAACGGCACAATATACAGGTTGTCTGAGCATCTTAGGTAACACAGAGGCTCTTAAAGATCGCTCTGTGCATTTCCTATTGTTGGTGATCAGTATGGATAAATTTCATTTCCTTCCGCTAGCTTTCTCAAAAAAAAAAAAAAAAACCATCGGGCGCACATGTTTGGGTGCCAAGATCAACAAGTTAAGCCTGTCTGAGCTACAGGATGATATATACGTTTAAATAAAGGCCAGCTTGATAGATCGTAAATCTTCAATACAGGAAGAATCAGATAGTGGATGTATTTATGTTAAAACATCTCTATAGACATATCTTAGTATTCATTATTTAACATTGTCATCGCCAACGACTTGTGTATTTTAGCGTTAAAGGCTGTCTTGATCCAGAAGTAATTCTATAAACACCGCTGGAGCGGCACAAGCATAAGAAGCAACATTCCTACGGCAAGCGGAGCTGGTACTAATCTTACTGATCATCGTTAATTATTTAAGATGAGTGACCAGGTTGAGAGGAAGAAGTCGTACCGTTGGGTGAGCGCATCTCAGGCGTCATATGATGGGGCCGGCTGGGACAGCAGTGAAGAGAACTACTCAGATGAAGCTGAGGATACGACAGATACATCGGTATCTAGGAAAGGCACAATTGTTGCGCTACCAAAGTTGCCGAAATTAGACTATAGCGGCAAGGAGGCGCAATATGACCTGGAAGACAAAAAAAATGCTGTTGTTGAAACTGATGGACCCATTGAGCCAGATATTGAGGATACCTTAAGGGAAAAGCCGCAGCCTCTGCCATTGGAGGATGCTAACAGCTCTTTTGAGACACCAACTTTAGCCAAAGTCTCTTCAACAAATAGTTCGAAAAGCTCTACACATAATAAAAGAACCCCTGTCAATGAAGGATTGGAAAACTTGATGGTTCAAATATCTAAAGAAATGTCACCTGATATAAGTCATAGAAAGAGATTTGAACAGCTTGAAAATGTTGATCAAGAACTAGATAATTCTGATGAGAGTCTCAACATTGAGAATATACCTACTAGCATGGCAGATAAGAACGATAATAAAGAAGATAAAATTATGATCCAACATGATACTTCTGCAAACTCTAATTTTTCAGAGACAAACTTAAAGTCCCAGACTAAAGATAATGATGAATATCAGGTATCCAAAACAGGATATTTCTCGAGTCTTGTTCAGCCCGATGAAGATGAAGATGAAGATGAGGATGAAGATGAGGATGAGGATGAAGATGAGGATGAGGATGAAGATGAGGATGAAGATGCGAATAAAGAAGAGGATACGAAGAAAGATGAAAGTAGAGAAAATCTTTCTCTAGGAACATCAATCCAAAATAAGAAGGATGCTGCTATAACTGAAAATGATAGTGATAGAGATGAATTGCGCAATTCAAAGGATGACGAGAAAGATGTTGAGCCAGAGAACGAAAACTCTCCTGAGTCAGAAGAAATTTTTGAAACCCCAGATTTGGAAATTCCAATATTGGAAACCAGCACCGCTAGTCATGGTATTGAACCATCAAAAAAGGAAGAAGAACAAGAGCAAGACATTAACGACGCACAAAGATCAACACATGTATTAAGTGATGCTTCACACTCGAGACAGTCTTTGTATGATGACTATTCCTCTGATGATGAAGATGATGGACTTTCTTACACAGATTCTATCAAATATCAGGGAAATAACTCCAGTGTTGAGAGCAGGGGCAAGTCACCCTCCGTTTCGAGTCAAAGAGCTGATGATTCAGATGAAGAAAAGGAAACAGGATGCAGTGAGGGAGAAAGTGACGAAGATATGATGCGCGTATCTAAATCTGGCTATTTTAACAAGATGATTCAAGACGGAGAAGAGGAGGTACATGCGAAAGGCTTAAGTAACATAGAAGACACTGAAACAAAGAAACTGGAGCATGATGGTACTCAATCCAGTTCCGAAGAGGTAGATTCTTTGAATGATTATGCTACGGACAGGCCCTTGGATTCTCAGAAGGAATCTGCCGCACAGGATAAAACTGAAAACCATGGCGAAGATGCTGAAAGTAACCACAGTGCGGATCCAAGAGAGGATATGAGTGAGCACAAACATTTAGATGAGGCAAGCGCAGTTGCTACGCGCCAATCAGTCAACCTTGGAAAATGGAGACCGGATACAGATGCTTTTAGAAGTGGTTTCGTGGAAGATACATCAAAAAAGGCTGCACCTCCTGGATATGTTTACGATGAGAATGGAAAGTTGATTGATTTGACCCCTTCAAGTATGAAATCGCGTATCATGTCAACATATTCTGAGGTTGAAAGTTCCTGGAATGCTTTTCCCTCCGAAGGCACAGCTGATCTGGAAACCATCAAAGACACTAAGACGATATATGACAACAATACAGTTTTCAATGTACCTGGGATAATGACAAATAATCGAAATGCACCGCCATTACCGGAATATGACCCACAGATGAATCAAAATGACAGCTCTGATGATCCAAAGTCTCTAGGGACCTCATTTACAACAACAAGTTTACTGGATAGTGAAAAAGGTCCCCTGCAAACTCAATTCAAGGAAGTTTACAGTCTGCAGGAGCCCAATTCTAAAGAAATTGCAAAATTATCACAGCAAAATAAAGTGCCCTTCATTGATGTTAATAAATTGCTCAACAGCAAGGTCACTCATCAGCAAAAATTAGATCAGCTTCGAGATCATTGGAAGGAGTTAGAAAATTATGAAACAGGACTACAAACTTGGCTGAGCTATAGCTTAAAGTCATCATCCAAATCCGATAGAGACTACTTTTTTGAAGAATACAGAGTTAGTAATCACGTCAGAGACGCCTATGCGCATGCAGATGAACTCAGCAGAAAGCATTCTGTTATCAACACTGTCGCTAGCGTAAATCAAAACATGACGCATTTGACGAAAAAGGTAATATCACAATCAAGAAAATCAAGAGGTTTGTTCTCCTCTATAGGTAAAAAAAAAATTTAGTGACTATATTATAAAAAGGGAGTTCATGTTTTACACAATTGCTTTCCTCCACATGTTCAGTAAAGTTGACAACTTGGAATGCTATCGCGACAAAGCACTAGCGACTCTCTTCTCGGCACGTCTTCTTAATTCTTTATCCATCAAATCTCTTATTCTATGAGAGCCAGCTATCCCAATTGCTAGCACGCTTTCCAATCTATCAAGTGGTATCTTGTCCTCCACCAAAAGTAATGATAGTTTTTCGGATTTGCCAACTACGCCCAATGTAACTACACTCATAGCATTTTCTTCTAAAGTATTCGTATCTAATAGTGGGGTCTCATCATAAAGACCCACAGAAACTCCACTAATATAATCATACATTGCAATCCCGGCATCTATCAAAGCCAGAGTGATCCCATTGATAAGCGACCCCATAATTCCGCCATCTTGTTGCAATACATGTATTTCTATGTCTATCAAAGTTCTAGGGTAAATATGCAACATGACATTCTTATTAAATGTACGGACCAATGCGGTTTGCATCTCTAACACCCTTCTTTCGTTTTTATGGCTTGACCTACTTCTCTCAGTTTTTGCGAATTTGGTTAAATTGACAGTAACTCGTAGCAGTGCTTTTCCTGTATCTATTTGTGATCTGGTACTGGGTTCTTGAGGTCCTTTGACTAATGTGATGATCTTATTATTACCTTGCTCTAGGTATGAAGAGCCATCGGCTGCATGCGCATGCGTGTTTATGGAGCATTCAAACCGCCTTAATTCATTCCAACGACGACCGTCCAAACGCAATCCTTCAGGAGAATATATTTCTAACCTCGACATAGTATTTGAACTGTGTGGCTTCTCAGTTAGTCCTAAGGATTATCTTGATAAAATCCAAGACTGGTGCTTAAAATTTGTCAAAGATGCTTCGCGGCGTCTTGAAAAAAGTGTCATTTAATTAGAGAATACTTCATAAAAAACTAAATAATGTACAGCCATCATCAGTTATGCTTTTTGCTCTCTATAATACTAGGCGATCTACATTTAATATCTGTAATGAACTCACCAAGCAGCCAGACATTTGCCAGAAAGAATGATGCACTCGCAATAAGCATATCTGGATAGAAAACATTCTTACCCTCAAATTCGAGCATGTAACCCTCAAACAACCATAGCGCTTGCGTACCAACCCAAGCAATCACCATACATAACCCTTTCCCCAAACTTATTGTACTGTTACAGATGTAGAAAGGCAAAAATATTAAATACCAAACGAAATATTGAGAGGTGCAAACTTTGTTATATGCGACAAATGCGAACGTTTGAATAAATAGCACATTTAATAGGGCTGAAAATGTTGGACGGTTGAACAGAAGTACAGGAATCACTGATATCACTATCATTTGTGGCAGAAAAGCAAGCTTAGAAAACAGAGATGCAGTTGATGGCATGGAAGAATCGAAATAGAGTAAGAGATTCCACACTGAAAAATTGTGTCTGTGATCCGTTCTATACAGATGGTACCAATAAGCGTGTTCCAAATACTCAGGACCATATATCTTGAACATGATCCCACTCAAGGTTAAAAGGCTCAGCAATGTGGAAGCTGCAAATAAGGAAAGCCTCCGGAGCCCTCTACCTGATAGGTTGCTTCGGTATAGATAAATTGCAATGGGGAGACAGTATATGATGGGGTAAATTTTGAAATGAATCGCGATACCATGCAAAATACCTGAAAACACTAAGTTATCCTTTCGTAGGTGATACAGTGACAGCAAAATGAGAAAACTTAGTATGCTTTCAGCATTCCCTCTTGTACTAATCGTAATTACCAATGGATTTAAAAGCCAGATGCTATTAAGAAATAATGCTTGAAAACGTCCTTTAGGTTTGTAGGAGATAGTCAGCAGCCTTTGAATTATCATACCGGTAAACATGTCAAACGCTATAAAGAGCATCTTCCCAAGATGGAACCATTTAAAATAATGGTTAGGAACTAATAACCAGCTCAGTAGGGGCGTATATCTATAAGTGTCCCTCTGATAGGGAGAGCCATTACCACCATAAATAATACTATTATAGACATAACCTGCTGCATCGTGAAATACAAAATAATCAATGTCAGTGTATCTTACCTTATAGTGTCCGTCTTGGTATATGCCGTATAGAAAGAAGGCCACTCTCACCAGAAGGGACAAAACGACCAAGACTGTAGAATAATCAGACATGAATGAGCTAAGAGCAGCGTGATGAGATATGGCCTAATTGCTGCAATGGCTTCGCACACCCAACCGTTCGCTACCGACTGTGATATATTTTCTATAATGCGTTTTAAAATCAAGAACAGGCGCTCTTAGTTACAAGGCTGGAAACAGAATGAAAATGGAAGTATAACCATCTGTAAGGAAGAACCTTGAAATGGGAGAACTGAGCTACGAGGAAATAATTGAACACATAATCAGTGAGAAGCCAGTACCCAATGTTATCTCGGTGCCGGATATCACCTTGACTGAATCCTTGAGAACGGCTTCTGAATTACACCCACGACGTAAACCTTGGGAGATCAAAACCCAAGACAGGTATGATATAAGTGAAGAAGTAAGTGTTTTAGAGAAGTGCGTTTCTTGTTCGGACAAAGAAACAGCTGGGCTACAGGAATCGATCAATCAAACAAATGCAGAGACTATACAGAGTTATTATGCCAGGGAGGCTGAGTTTGATACTGCAATAAAGAATAGCACTACGAATGGTAATTTACATGAAAATGTGTGAATGTTATGTGGATCTATAAAGTTGTTATCTTTTTGAAATGATATATTCAAGATGGTTTTGCACCACTGGTTCTCAATACGAATTCAAATGCCGCTAATGCAGCAGCATTGGCCGGAAATGATCTACAGAAACTGGGCGTAAAACCTTTAAAAAAACCTTTAATACCGTGTTGGTGGTAAATGTCTCTAACAGCTGTTTTCCAAGATTTGAAACTTCCATCATATTTGTCGTCACAGAGCACAACCTGCTTGACGACATCACTTGCATAGGCAAATGTCCAGAATCCAAAAGTGGCACTTAAACCTCCTGCCCAAAAATTTATTGCAGGATCACTCATTTTTGTATTTTTTTTGAACCATTGAGTAATCAATTCATATGACCCCCACCAGAATACAAAATTTGACCTGAATATTAATGTACTTATTAGTCCCTTGTATAGGCCTCTTATACCTTTTTGTTGCCATGTTTTCTTTATAACATCTACTGGGCCCTTATACATGGTTGTTGACGGATCATACTGAACCTGCAATCTGGCCTTCGCATATTCAACAGGTGCGGCAATGAAACTTACTGTCCAACCAGACATGACACCACTTATTATACAACCAGAAAGGGGTAACTTCGCGTGTTCAGGATATACATACTTATGCAGTAACATTCTATAATTGTGTAAGCTTCCTAATAACACAGAATCCATCAAAACCCAACCTACCAAGGGTGGTGTAAACCCTAGGTAAAATCCACGTATACCTTGCTGTTGAAAGGTCTTTTTAATACAATCCAATGGCCCTGTAAATCTTCCTGTTCCTTGAGAAGTTTGCAATCTCACTTTGATGCTATCCATAGGGTGCCCAACGGTGTTCTTCATTACCCCGGAGAAAACACCGGCTACGAACCCCATTATTCTAGAGTAATTCTCATCAGATATTATTCCCTGCTTGACAGCTGTCCCCTGCGTCATTTTGAGTCTTACCGATGATTTTTCAATTCTTTCTACTACAATTTTTTTTTCTTTATGAGTTTAATAGCGGTGCGAAGCCTGAAAGTTGTCAACTATCATAAAGAAAATACATAACAAGGTGGGGAATGTGAACCAATTGTGAGTCAATAGCTTTCTCAGTTGGACTCAGATAACAGAAGCCACTAGGTATATAGGAGTAACATGGGTGATTTAAGCGTGGCGCCTAATAGTGACAATGACGATGTTAATATCCGAGATAGTATTTTGAGAATGGATGAATCACTTGTGGATCAATTTGCAACCTGTGAAACCTTGGATCAAAAAAAAAACTTCTTGCTATCTCTGGAGATATTATCATTTATTCAAAGTACTCTCCAGTTCATGACTGATATCATTTATCTCCTGTATTACATGTCATACTATGAAGACTCTGCTCACACAAGAAATTTGTTTGGCTACACAGCGGATGCAAAAACTCTCGAAGAACAGTTGGGTGCTGTGAGAGTCCAACTTTGCGAGTTGATCGTAGAGCTGAAGATAAGTTATCAGGATCTGATGAGCGAAGAAGGCTGCCAGCTCTCCAATGGGAACTCGGCGCCTAAATATAGGAATATAATAGACAAGAATCTAGTCCGGCTACTGACCACAATTAATGAAATACTTTTCATTGAGATGAAAAACAGTGGTTCCGAGCTAGCAATGCTCCTACATAACTGCATGATTGGATTTGTTAACCTATACGATTTCCTGAAGAAGATACCTTTGCAAACACAATACGTATTGACAGAACCTCAAGTTGGCATATTACTAAAAGTACTGGGTAGTGAGCTGATACCCTCATGGAATTCTCAAATAGATAAACTTAATGTTGCAATTTTCGAACGTTTAGCTAGAATGGAACCCGTAGTTAGGAAATACAAAGAAAGTACAGGTATACAGGTCACAGACTTGACTCAAAACGATGCATTCGCGCCATATATGGACTGGCTTAAGGACGAAATCGTCAAAGATCTTCATCTGCCGGAGTAACGCGCAGCGCTTGATGCCTCTAGATATCAAGTATCTACATAGTCTCAAGGCATACAAGGAGCCACAGGACGATAAGAGCCCACTATGGGGCAAATCATTGAATAGTCTGAAACGCACCTGTTGGTATTGAATATTCTCAAGAACGCTTAATATAGTCTTTTTCAGCCGAAGCTCCTGTCAGACGTCAAATTTATTTCAAACAATTTTATAGCTTTGCAGATATTTTTGAGTTTTCTATACTATGCAACCTTTCAGGAGAGACCCTCATAGGGCTTCAATTGTGCATGTGCCAAGGTAAAGTAAGGACCTCATTGTTGGGCCGTCAGCAAAGGTTCGCCATGCAGATAAGGTGGTGCAAAACACCAACATAGGGTTTTGCTCCTGTTAACACAGCTATCATGTATCAAGAGATCTCACAGAGGCAAATGTTTACTTTTTATTCACCTCTAGCGCAAGACATGGGAGTTTTTTTCTGACACATTTCAACTAAAAATACCTTACGCGGAAAAGGATCACTCTCTCCCCGCCCTTTCATTGAACAGAAGTTGGGCAATATAAGCTAAGCTAAGAACAACAGCAGGTATCTCACTCCCCTACTACGATCAGGTTTTTATTGCATTAGTTTGCGATTCCGTCAGTTATGTCTGAAATTCTGCAGGAGCTAGGGAAGAAGGTTATTTTCCCTATTGACTTTCCTAGTCAAAAGAGTGTCGAGGGTTATCAACATTATATACTTCTCGCTGGCGCAATATTAGCGTCGCTAGTTGGGTTCTTTACACAATCACTAGTTCATTTAGTGGTCGTATATGGTTTGGCTATCGTCCTTGCGATGGTCGTTACATTACCAGCATATCCAGCTTATACAAAGCAAAAACCTGAATGGGTAAAACCAAAAATCTCTTTCTGAGCAGAGACAAACATGCTTAAAATTTCTATGCTACTCAACGTAAATAAAATATAATAAATATAATATGGTATGTTATTTCCATTTTCGTCGTCACATCGTCCTCGAGCTATGCATATATAACGAGGGGTAAATCCAAAAAATCTGGGGATCTCGAAGCATTTTAACCAATTTAGAATCATAAAAATAGGCTTATTACAGGAAATTATTACAGATACCTGCCGAAATTGATATGGATTTTTATTATTTGGGCTTCGATCTTTCGACCCAGCAGCTCAAATGCCTGGCCATAAACCAGGATCTCAAGATTATTCATTCCGAAACGATTATTTTCGAAAAAGAGATGCCCCAGTACGAGACCACTAAAGGTGTTCACATTAGGGGAAATGTCATCGAATGTCCTGTTGCAATGTGGGTAGAGTCAATTGACCTAATTTTTGAAAAGTTCGCTAAAAGCGGTTTCGATCTGAGTAAAGTGAAGGCTATCTCCGGATCGTGTCAGCAGCATGGATCTGTTTACTGGTCAGAAAGCGCACAAAGCTTGTTGAGTACGTTGGATGCAAGAAATGGCACATTGCTCGATCAGTTAGTTCCTACGGCGTTTTCCCGGAGAACAGCCCCAAACTGGCAAGACCATAGTACTGGAAAACAATGTGAAGAATTTGAGGCAAGAGCTGGAGGCCCTCAAGAGCTTGCGAAGATCACAGGTTCACGGGCCCACTTCAGGTTCACTGGTACCCAAATTTTAAAAATTGCTGAAGAAGAACCGGAATGTTACTCGAAAACCGATACAATTTCGTTGGTGTCGAGTTTTTTTGCGTCAGTCTTGAGTGGTTCTCTTTGTGCATTGGAGGAAGCAGATGCATGTGGCATGAACCTTTACGATATTGCCAAACGTGAGTTTGATGAAAATCTGCTTGCTTTGATTGATAAAGATATCAGCAATATCGAAAAGAAATTAATGGCTCCAGCAATTAAATGTGACGAGCCCGTTCGCTTATCTTCAATATGTTCCTATTTCGTGGAAAAATATGGATTCAGTGAGGATTGTTCCATCTTTCCGTTCACTGGTGATAACTTAGCCACTATCTGCTCGTTGCCATTAAGAAAGAATGATGTCTTGGTCTCATTGGGGACAAGCACTACGATATTGTTGGTTACTGACCAATATCATCCATCGGCAGATTATCATTTGTTTATTCATCCGACAATCTCAAGTTACTACATGGGTATGATTTGCTATTGTAATGGAGCACTTGCCCGAGAAAAAATTCGAGATGAGTTGAATAATGAATCTCTAAGCCATGATTGGAGCAAATTCAACGAAGCCGTTTCTGATAACAACCTATCTAATGATGATGAAGTTGGCATTTATTTCCCATTGGGAGAAATTGTGCCCAGCGTCGATTCTGTTTACAAGAGAGCACAGTTTGATACAAAGACTGGTGAGATCAGCCAAATCGTAGAAGCATTCACTGACAGAAAACACGATGCTAAGAATATTGTGGAATCTCAAGCTTTGAGTTGTCGGGTTCGTATATCACCACTG
Organism: Zygotorulaspora danielsina; assembly: GCA_030572985.1. NCBI lineage: Eukaryota > Fungi > Ascomycota > Saccharomycetes > Saccharomycetales > Saccharomycetaceae > Zygotorulaspora > Zygotorulaspora danielsina. The sequence goes on from JAJMCL010000008.1 coordinate 357,074, forward strand.
ATAACGTCTAAAGTCGACCCATTAAATAGTCAAAATGCAGACCTCAAGGTCAAATTCGATTATGACGACATTCCGTTGAAGGAGTATTTCAGTAAAAGACCTAATAAAGCTTTTTTTGTTGGGGGTGCCTCTAAAAATGATGCCATTGTGAAGAAATTTGCTCAAGTTATTGGCGCCACAGAAGGAAACTATCGATTGGAAACTCCCAACTCCTGCGCTCTTGGCGGATGCTACAAAGCACTTTGGTCAGATTTGTACCACAGAAAACAGACCAAGTTACGTTATGACGAGTTTTTGAACAAGAAGTTCCCCTGGGACGACCTTGAATATGTTTGTGATGCTGATGATAGCGCATGGCAACATTATAACAACAAAATATTGCCTCTAAGTCAATTGGAGGCCACCTTGTAAACTTCTAAAAGTTTGCACGTTACCATATTTGTAATTAGTTGAACTTTCAATAGATACATTTGTACTTTTTCTCTGTATTACCAAATTATCGAACTGGGAGGACTTATTCATCCGATTCTATGGCGGAGAAAACTGAGAGGAAATTAAAATTGTTACAATTATACGGCTGGAAACAAAATATATAGGAAGATCCTGAAGTAATATAGGAGTGCTGGATCATTTGAAAGCTTGACTAACTCACGAAGTTGGGTTTGCTAACTAGAAAATGTTGCGTTCTGCCATGTTAAGAACCTCTAAGGTTGCAGTATTGAATCAATTATCATCAAGATACATGCATACAACAATGACAATACTAAAAGCACAGCCCTTTGCAATGCCTGCGATGTCGCCAACCATGGAGAAAGGTGGCATTGTTGAATGGAAATACAAGGTGGGTGATACATTTTCTGCTGGTGACGTTCTTTTGGAAGTTGAAACTGATAAGGCACAAATTGACGTGGAAGCTCAAGATGACGGTAAGCTAGCTAAGATTATTATAGGCAAAGGCGTCAAAGATATACCTGTGGGAGAAACAATTGCATATTTAGCCGATGTAGAAGACGATTTGTCCACACTGGAGATTTCAGAGGATACAAGTAAAAAGACGACCAAAAAATCGTCAGTAAAGAAGGAATCATCACCGAAGAGAGATCCAACTGTCGGCACAGAGTCCAAAAAGATTTTACAAACTGAGTCGAAAGCTCCTACTTCCAACGGGATTTTACAGAAAGCTAACCCAGAGCAAACCTTATTACCATCAGTGTGTCATTTATTAGCAGCAAAAGGCATGTCAAAAGAAGAGGCATTTCAGAAGATCAAAAGTTCTGGCAAGGCTGGCAGGTTGTTGAAAGGTGATGTTCTAGCATATTTTGGCTCAATACCTGAAGAATCAGTTGTTAGGATTACAAAATATCTCAAGGGTGGCGAGCAATTAGATTTATCAAATATCGAATTGAGAAAAGAACAAGAAAAGACCAGTCTGCCAGAAAATAAGACAGATACTTCAAAGAAAATTAAATTAAAGCCAGAACCTGTAATCCTAGCTGAACAACTGACCTTGAAAGTTCCAATACATGTAACATACGAGCAGCTGATTTCATCATTGGATTCATTTGTCGACGAAGCGTATCATTACACGCATAAGGAACCTTTAGCTAATACAAATTCAGATTTTTATGATTCAACTTTTGAGGATTTGATCACTCAATCGCCCAGTCAGTCAAGATTCAAGGTCAGTTATCAGTTAATCCCGCTCAATGCTGACTTAAGCTACAATGAGCAGGAAGATATTTTTGATCTGTTATCTGGATCGAAAGAGAAAAGTCCAGTCCAGAAGCCAGTCGAATCGGTTAGTGAATATATATTGAACGTCGAAGTTCATGTTAATGACAAGTATTGCGACTCTATGGGCAAATCAGAAAGATTCATCAACTACTTGAAACAGCTAGAATTTGTATAAGTCGTTAAATACTATATTTTATGTCGTATTATCTCAAAATTGAATGAATCCGTTATCCTCCAAGAAAAGGACAACTTTTTGAACGATGAAGGAGATCGATTCATCATTTGATTCCAACTTAATGTCGGCATGTTCAGAGAGACCTAAACGATATAGGTTTGCTGCATCAATCTTCGAGGACCATTCATTTGGCACGATTAAACCGGCACCTGATTGAATGAAATCGGGTACAATATCCAACAAACTTTGCTCATTTTGCTTATGATCGAATATTTTATAGTGTCTACCTCCGCCAAATTGCAAGAACGTCGATAGTAATGCGATTGATAGTTGTGGACGAGAAACTTTCAACGAATCCTCGAAAATGATGGCGAAACCTTGTTTTGGTCTTGGTGGATTTGACTCTCGCAAGATTTTGACCACCTCAGGATAGGAAAACCACTCAGGAATTTCCCCTCCGGTTCTCAATCTCTTCCTCAACTCAGTACCTGAGATATTCAAAGTCCTTACTTTGGATGTGTCAATCTCATCAATTGGTGCATAACGGTCCTCATCGGGCAAGTAAGTAACCATTCTGAATGGCACAACCTTGATGTCAAGTTCATGTTTGTAGGATTCAACCAATTCTTGAGCATCGTAAGGGCCATAGAAGTCAACACCTTTAGAGTTTTTACCTGGGCCTGCATGATCTCTGCCAACAATGAAATGTGTTGCACCGTAGTTCTTTCTGATAATTGCGTGCCAAACTGCCTCTCTGTCACCGGCCATTCTCATAGCCAAAGGTAGTAAGGACATAAAGGCAATACCGCTTGGGTAACGCTTGATAATTTCTTGGTAAACGCGAACTCTAGTGTGGTGGTCAATGTCACCTGGTTTGGTCAAACCCACAACAGGGTGAATTAAGACTTTTGCATTTGCCTCTCTTGCCGCTCTAACTGTCAACTCTCTGTGGGCTCTGTGCATTGGATTACGTGTTTGGAAGGCAACAATACGGTCCCATTGTCTAGATTGAAACTCCAGTCTCAATTGAGCTGGGGTTTTTCTCAACCCTGGGTAGTCGTAATGTTGAGGTAATTGGATAGCTTCAAGCTTACCGCCTATGTAGTACTCGCCAGCGATGTTGTTCAGGTACTGGATCGCGGGGTGCTCGGCGTCCCCTCTGAAGACCTCCTTGGCTTCCAGAGCCTTGTCTGGCTTATAGACATCGCCCACCGTCAGAATTGCCAGCGGAATCTCATTATCCTGAATTAATGCTATTCTTTGGCCGTTCGACACAGAGCTGGCGAAGCTCTCTGGTACATCTAAAGTGATTGGAATGGTCCAGACGGTACCGTCCGACAATCTGGAGTCCTTGACAACAGACGAGTAGTCCTTTTCATTCAAAAAGCCGTCCAATGGTGAAAACCCACCGTTTAAGATCAACTCCAGGTCACAAACCTGTCTTTCAGTCAGATTCCATTGGCTCAAGCTGCGGGACTCGTTCAAAAGCTCGGTGTGCTTGGAAGAGTCTCTAGCGACAAGGTCTTGCAGTTTACCACCGTGTGGAGCAGGCATCGGTATATAACGTTACTCTGTTGCAATACCGAATATGTTACATGCAGCTAACGCTTGCCCCACCACGCTACACTACGCTATATATATAAAGGCCTGCCTGCATCTGTTGAGCGCGCACCTCGAGCCCAGATTCAAGTGGTTGAGCACAGCTAGGAAACCATCTACACTTCTGCTCAACTGGCCCCACTGTTGAACCCGAGCCACAGTTGTGGATTACCAGTTGCAATTCAACCATGTTGGACAAGAAGATGCCTTTCCTTTACATTCGCCGGTCTGACATGTATATCCTTTTTCAGTAACTTTTTACGTTATCTTATCACGTGCAATTCTGCTCGCACGGCGGATCATCGAGTCGGCTGCGGCGTATATCACGTGTAGTTGTGAGCAGCAAATTGAGGCGCCTTGTCCGGGTGTCGCATTCCTCCCTTGGAACAGCTGTCCGGGGCTCAACAAGCCGAGTGAGCGAGAGTTCCTTTTCTACGTTTTCTAGAACCTTCCAGGGCCGTGACCCCAAAACGTGTTAGAGATTCCATCTTATTCCATCATGTTAATTTCCTATACCTCGAATACACACTAACAGGAGTCCCTTCCAAGTGGCAGCCGAGACCTTCAATTGTGAACTTCCAACTTCCACTTTTGCAGATCTGCCGGCTGGCAGCGCGTGGCTTCCACTAAAAAGACGCGCTTCGCCCTTTGAGTTCAGGGGACAGGATTTTCAGGAAGCCAGAAACACACATGTTCGAGGTAATTTCTGTAAAGCTCGCAGACTCGGCAGCCGCTAGCACCATTTTGCATCAAAAGATGTTCGCTGAGAGGAACGGGCATAGGAAAAAAACAAGTCATCTCATCTGCTCACAAAGTCGTCTCATATCACATTATCATATGGGATCAGGCAGTTCATTTCACTGTCGTATTGTGCATGTAACGAGAGGCCTATGATGTTTTTTTGGCAGGAAATTCGTAGGGTGTTTGTCATCGTGGTAGCAACTGCGTACACTCAGCTGGCAGCGAAAGTCGAGTGGCTCTGAACACAGTGTTCGGATTGCTTGAATACCGAAATTTATATATAAAGGAGTGGTCGATTCTAAGTAGGTCTAGAGTTGCTTGGGTAATTCATTCTTATTTCTTTCTTGGTTTATATCCCCAGGAACAATATCATAGTTTCATCACTCAATTACTTTTTAGTACAAATCAACAACAATGGTCAGCATTTCTATTAACGGTTTCGGTAGAATCGGTAGATTAGTCTTAAGAATTGCTTTGTCAAGAAAAGACATCACCGTCGTTGCCGTCAACGATCCTTTCATCTCCACTGAGTACGCTGCTTACATGTTCAAGTACGACTCCACTCACGGTAGATACGCCGGTGAAGTTACCCACGATGACAAACACATCATCATTGATGGTCACAAGATCGCTGTCTACCAAGAAAGAGACCCAGCTGCTTTGCCATGGGGTAAGGACAAGATCGACATTGCCGTCGACTCTACCGGTGTCTTCAAGGAATTGGACACTGCTCAAAAGCACATTGACGCTGGTGCCAAGAAGGTTGTTATCACTGCTCCATCTTCCACCGCTCCAATGTTCGTTATTGGTGTCAACTCCGACAAATACGCCGGTGAAAAGATCGTCTCCAACGCTTCTTGTACCACTAACTGTTTGGCTCCATTGGCTAAGGTTATCAACGATGCTTTCGGTATCAAGGAAGGTTTGATGACCACTGTCCACTCTTTGACTGCTACTCAAAAGACTGTTGACGGTCCATCCCACAAGGACTGGAGAGGTGGTAGAACCGCTTCCGGTAACATTATCCCATCCTCTACTGGTGCTGCTAAGGCTGTCGGTAAGGTCTTGCCAGTTTTGCAAGGTAAATTGACCGGTATGGCTTTCAGAGTCCCAACTGTCGATGTCTCCGTTGTTGACTTGACTGTCAACTTGGAAAAGGGTACCACTTACGACGAAATCAAGAAGGTCATCAAGGCTGCTTCCGAAGGTCCATTGAAGGGTGTTTTGGGTTACACCGAAGACTCTGTTGTCTCCTCTGATTTCTTGGGTGACACTCACTCTTCCATCTTCGATGCCTCTGCTGGTATTCAATTGACCCCAACTTTCGTCAAATTGGTTTCATGGTACGATAACGAATACGGTTACTCTACCAGAGTTGTCGACTTGATTGAACACGTTGCTCGTGCTTAAATGAATTTATGAAAAAGAATAATAACTTATTCTTTTTTTTAATGACAAATTTACTATTTCAAATGTTTTAAGAATATAAATCTTTTTTTTTTTAATTATGTTAAAAGATAAATAGCTTTTTTTAAACCAAAAATTTATTTTCTTTTTGTTATTATAAATGTGTGTTATAAAATTGCATACCCTGATGCGTAGCTGACACTGCTGTCATTCAAACCGGAAACCTTTGAACTTTGAGAATAATGAGCCCAACGAAACTTGATTTCGTGTTCCATTAGTGCAATCGTACTGAGAATTATTCCTATAGGTTTTGCACCACAAATAGTGTCTCCGGTTATTTCAAGATATTTGTTCCACATACTATACTTAAGTTCATTTTTACTGTCGCTTAAAACTCTCATGGCACCCCTATCGATCAATTCAATCGATTGCCATATGTCCAATTGATGATGTGACAATTTACTTCTAGAGGTCAACATTTCGATCTCAGTTTCCTCTTGAAGAGCTTCGGCCAGCTCAGTTTCCATGCCGCAGTAACCCGTATAACCGAATCTACGACCCCAATGACAGAAATCACTACTTAAAATAAACAAAACAGATGGGTCTTTGAGATATCCTTGTAAGACTCTGCCTATTGAATGATCGACCTCTGCTGTATTATGCGAGACTAATAACGGAATCACCTCTATCTCTTCTAAAGGTTTACTTCTCCATTTTAATGCTTGAACCAGCATAGGGAATTGCATTTCGAGTGAATGCTCATTCAAATCAGTCTCGTTATCCATAAAACCGAAATACTTTTTATTCTCTCCATTTAATAGCTTCCGAGATATATCTTGATCGACTTTCAATTGACCAAGTGGTGTCTCCAGCGCCTGGAATTTTGTAAGCAGTACTTTATTCTTAAAGTAAACGTGATGTGATGGACCAATGATAAAAACTTTCTTGACGCTGGAATTTATATCCATACAGGCATATGAATGCGCCATCGTAGGCCCGCAATATCTATATCCTGCATGTGGAGATACTACTACTCTTGCCCTTGGAATAGGGCCACCCTTCCTACCAGTATCATTCAGGTAGCCTTGCAAATATGAGGAAAGCTCATCTTCATGGTTTGAATACCAAGATCCTGCATGCGTAGCTACACGTATCGGTATTGACATAGTTCCGTGAGCCCCCCTGAGAATTTTAAAGTCAGACAGGAAAGTATAGATAATCGCACTGGGCAGAGGTTTATAATTTACTGCTCTAGTTGAATTTATATTCTTTTTGAAAATCTCCGTACCCCTTCCCTTCCCTTCCCTTTAAATGGGGGGACATCGCTAAAAATTGACAAAAAGAGGCCTTCCGTATAATTCTAAGATGCTATAAATTTCATAGTTAGAAGAATACATATACATTTGCAATTAATCAAAATGACTATTCAGAATCTGTTTCCTCTTCAGAATCAGAGTCAGATCTGTTATCAAGTTCCTTACTTTCGAGTAGTGCCTGTAACTCAGCATCTTCTGTGGCAGTAACAGCCTTTGGAGACATTGTAATATTACAAACACCGTTGTGTTTAGCGATAACCTGGTTGATCTTTTCAATTGCTTGATTCAACAATTCGACACCCTTTTGTTTATCTAATGATTGGGTCGTGATAACGTACAATGGTGCAGCCACTAGCTTTACTTTGATCTGCATTTGTTCGGTAGATAGTGACTCGGCTGCTTTCAAAGCTTCCTTTATAGCGTCAATACCCTCGTAACCAAAACATGATACTTCTACATCGGCTCTAATTTTTACAGCTTGAGGTGTTAATCTTCTTGATATGTATAATTTCAATTCTTCAAAAACGTCCTTGGATGGAGGTTCGATACCTTCCCAGACCGTTTCGTCGATGATGGATAATTTGAAGGCTTCATATGCATGTCCGTATTTTCGACTTAATGGCCATGCAATACTCTTATACAAATCTTCTAATGAGATTTGAAATTTTTCGGAACAATATCTTAGAATTGCATGTACGGTTTTAGATTTTTGATATTTTTCTTCACATTTAATGATATCCTCAGATGAAACACGACGTTTTGATAAATCAATATAGCCCTTCTCTTTATCCACACGAAGAACAACGACTACATCGTTCTTACCAACCCTAATCAACTTCTGAATAGACCTTATACGTCTACGAGATAATTCACTGAGCAATATCATACCTTCAATATTATCATATTCTAGTAGTTTGACATATGCACCCATTTCAGCAATTTGCTGAACGTTGACCATAACAATGTCATCAACTTCTGGATACTTATTCTCATAAAATCTACAATGTGTGGTGGACATTTTTAGCTGATTTTCTTGATCAAAGCAGTAAACAACTACTACAGTAACAATATAAAATAGAAGCGATTCAATAGTCAATTGAAGAGCTGAATGTCACATTTGGTTCCAATCGTACTTTAAGAATTATGAAAAAAATTTTCTCTATGGCAATTGTCATTATTCCGGCGCTTGTTGAATATGCGCCGGGTAATTATTTAGTACTGGTATAGAAAAAGTTGGTTTACCAAGATATGACGATATGCAATGCTTATGAGGCTTTTAAAGCGGCAGCCCGTCCCCTTAAAGTTGCCAAATGCTTGCAACGGACACCCCAAATTGAGCAAGTATCAGATGAGTGATTTGCGTAGTATTTTTGAGCGAGAGCATTGGCGATCAGGCACACATGGCGAACATACCGAGCTAAATTTTGCCTTCTGATTATCTTAAAATGTGTACAAGAAAGGAGACCGGGGGTTCCACTTCTACGGTATACTTTCACTTTGTAGTGTTCGGCTACCTCGTCTTTCACTTTGTAGCCGGAGATCTGAGGCGTAATTACGATGCTAATAAATGTAAATTGACTTTTGATGATATTGAAATTGAATTCCGGTAAATTGGACTCATCGTAGAATATGTTGACCAAATCATTACCTACATGTTGTTTCTTCATTGCAATTGTATCACTATCATTAGGCATTAACGTAACAGTATGAAATGCTATTCGTGCCATTTCATCCCTCCAAACTAATGCATATTCCCCATCGGTCGTACAATCTAGACCACCGGTGTAAATAAATTTCGGTATTTCAGCCAACTTGATAAATTCTCCCATTTGACAAAGGAACCAGTGGTACTGATAAGAGCCTTCCGTATTATACAGTACTTCTTCTTCTGTATTTTGAGATGGCCCTATGTAGATAATCCCTGTTTTTTGATACTCAACATTAGGTATTCTGTCAAATGCCCCGATCGATCGCCTAAAAGCAATGTTATCGGGAATCTTGATAAATAATGTTTCATCTTCGGCTGGAATTTCTACAGTGTATAATATCTGAAACAATATCCGTTCGTGTTCATGTTCTAAATCCTGGCAATTCTGTGTTTTGCCCAAATGGTTGCTTTCTTCATTATGAAATTGTTCGAAAATGTTGTATGTAGGCTGACTAGCCATAATAGTTGAGCGAGCTACATCGAAGGTTAGATTACAAGAAGGTTTTCTTATCATAACAGTTGCTTTCTGTGAAGATGTTTCCGTTTGGATGGAAATTAGACCGTTACCATGAATCCATCTACTAATCGTGCTTGTCCTGTCATTTTCAGAATCTATAGGCCCATCTTGAACAATAATCCCACTGTTCTGTGGGCCGAAACGGGACCTTCGGAAAAAGTCCATATAGGCTATAGCATCATATTTCACGCATTCGATAGTTTTAAGGTTATTCAAATTTTTTTGGATAAACGGCATGAGCTCCAACTTGCAGCTATTTGTCAACCTTACAAACCAGCAGGCTAGTACGCGGAAGGATTCATGCTGGAAAAACTCTGCCAGAGATTCTCTTATCAGAAATGATTCAGTGGAGGGAGACAGATCCACTTCATACTCTAGCAGTTGATACGTTGGGGATTTCACTATCTCATTTTCTTCTCCTTGTTTATCTATTTTTGATCTCATTCTAAGATCCACCGAATTTTCAGCAATCTTGAAGATTATTGCGAAGACTCGTTTGATTTCATCGATAGTCAAATTTGAAATCAACTTGGGAGAATCACAGAGTGCTAGAAGGAACTCAAGGATGGACGGTATGGCATACAAACTTGTGATCCTCTTTTGAATATGTTGCAAGATAGGGGTCAAGTACCTTTGTATGGACTGAGGTATTTCGAAGCAGCTTACCGTTAAAATATGCAAAATGGGTATTAATGTCTTTTCCCAGGATATTAAACCGCCGACCAGGGCATTGATTAATTCATCAGCAAAGCTTTTCGGTTGATAAGGATGATAGGCTAAAACCGCAGACAAATTTCTTACATATGCTGAATGCAGATCTGAGACTCCTATTTTGTCTCCCTCAAGTATATTTGAGGGAATGGCTTTGGTCAAGTGTTCACATATTACTCGTTTAAACTGGGCAATCAAAGAATGGTGGGGCTTGAAAAGCAAAATATCTGATAATTGTCCGCACAAATGCGTCAGTAAATATGAATATATTTCGAGATCACCCGGTGATTCTATCGAACTTATGGCAGCAGAAAGCCAGGTGCCGATGTTGATGCTACCTTCAGAGTTTTCGTTTGAATGGGAAAAACGAACATGAATGTTGTGCTTTCTAAGTAATGATTCATCAATAATGCCAATAGTTTCGGGATAAGTCCATTTGAATGGTCCAAGCGGGTTACTCAATGAGTTCTTATTTCGACCAAACGCAGAGCTAATTCCAACCGCATCCGAAGGATTTTCCAAGTAAAGATGACCCAACGTATCACACCTTATTCTAATCATTGATCGAGCAATGTCGAGTAGTGTGTCCGTGTGTCCGCAATTTGCAGCACGTTCGTAGATTTGGACGAGCACTTGATATAAAAGAATGCACTTGTAGCCACTGTCATCTGTAGCACTCCATATAAACGATTTAATCAAACAATGAACTAAGGTGCCAAGTTTTCTTAATGAATACTCTGAAGTATGTCTGCCTCTCGTAAAATTGCCAATGGCGCCCACAATTTTCTTTTTACGCCTTACAGTTCCGAGTATCTGATAGACGTCGGTGAAGATGTGATCTTTTACCAGTATTCTTAATTCATTAATGTTAAGCCCTTGGAATATCGCATACCACAAATTCCCGAATACGTCGGCTTCTTCGCGACTCATATCTAACGCCTCGCCTTTGTGATAAATCATCGATAATAAGGTGCACTTGTCAGTATCCTGAGAGGCAAAACATGATAAGTTTTGTCTCGAAAGCTCCATAAACAACTTCCACAATCTCAATCTCATGGCTACGTCAACGGCAGGCACCAATACTTTATCAACTAATATTTGAAGCGAGCTACATTGTACTGTTCCTCTGGATTCCATCTCTACTGCACGAACCATACTTTCGATTTGTATCGCTATGTTTTCCCTGTGAATAAACAAAAGCAACTCGCTAACGGATATTGGAATACTCTCGTCATAATCTCTAAGAATAAAGTCCATTATTTTTGGTCCAAAATGGCCCTTCAACCGATGATTTCTAGTCAGTGTCAGCTTGATTAGTGGCCATAGACCTAGCTCGTTTGTTCTCTCGCACAACCAGAAATCATAGTTCGCCCTTTTTACAGCAAGGTAAAAATTGGGGTTTAAGATTTCAATAATTACCTCCAACAGTATCTTATCCTCCATTTTGTCAAATAGCTTGTTTACCAGAGATATTGTTTCACGTTGAATACCAATGGAATTCTCGCAAGTGAGACTACATCGCAGGTTTTTAAGGAGCTCGAGGGCGTATACTTCTGTAATGCTATTTTCTTCTTTGAACTTACTACCTTCCGACATGAAAAGTTGATTCAAAAAAGATTCATTCTGTGACGAGTTTGAGATATCTTGAAAAATCAGTTTAAGGCCATCACGGAGATCGTCGTCCTTTCCTTTATTTAACTTACCTGTAACATTGACCACTGCAGAAGCTAACTCATGAAACAGTTTTACGGAAATATTTTCGATATCTGTGGCTATCAAATATGACAGAAAATCTATGACTCCAGACAGGAAGCTGTGTTCAACACTCTCATCCGTTTGCAGAGCAGCGTTTACCAATTCTGTAACACCCAAAAGAATGTTTTCTTTGACAGGCTCAATAAATTTGCATAAAAGCTCGATAAGTTGTAAAAGCTGTTTTGGAGCAAGACTGTTTGCATCAAGTTGAAGAGCAAGGAGCACTAAATCGCTAGCCAGAACAGCCAATTTAGAGAATTCTTCTGGGCCTAATAGAGTTCCACATTTCTCAACAGTGAGGTTCAAACAGGATAAAAATAGTGTCACCTCGGAATCCTTCTCGAAAGGGTTCTCTTGCTCAGCTAGACTGATAATATGATCTAAAATGAAGTGAAAAAAAATGATCCTTAGCGATTCTTCTTCACACCGTACTATGCATTCATACAGCAGCTCCAAAGCTGCTTTCTTAGTGGGCTGTGGTACTGAGTTATCTATGAGATCGTGGGCCGAATACCATAAAGCAGGTATAGATTCTTCATCTAGGGTGTCCAGCAACTGTCGTACTTCCACAGCACATTTTGCCCTCTCTTCATAACTGCTATCCTGATCCCCCAATTTTTTTAAAAGTAGGAGTATGTACGTTTTGCTTGTCGTATGTGAATTTTGAGGCCTTCCTTTTTCAGTGGCTGATGATTTTTTAGTGCTGAGGGAAAGCTTAAAAGCATTGGAGATAGCTCGCAGCAAATCAATGCTGCTAGCTCTTCCACCCTTGCTGTAAACAGGGCCAGGCATATACGGATCTAGATATCAGGTTGTAGATTGTGCAAGATAAGTTGATTTAAAGATATTGTGGTTATCGCGGCTAGAAATATTCGAAGAAAATTATCATCAACAGTACTCGGCGTACTCCGTAAGGGTCAACTACAAATAAATTTTCAGAGTAGCTTTCTGCGGCGAATCTACTAATGTTTCGTGGCAGATCGGTGATCAATTATCCATCATGTTCGGGAGATAGATATATTTTTGTGAGGCATTCGTATAAGATAAATTTTTCAATTATTAAGACGCGGTTTTGCTGATATTGTTAAATATCAGGATCTATTCATGCTGCAACAATCAAGAGACTGGTACATGGCTTGTAGTGATGATGTGTTCGGTTTCAGCTTAAATATGAATGCCCTGCACTTCACTTCACTTCAGCAATAGCGTGAATAGCTTTTGCGGTGAATTAAAAAAGCGTTTACAGTATTAAAGATTATTTCTCTGAGCAGCTCATTTAGACTCTTTACAATGTTCTTTCTATTTCGAAATGGTACAGCATATGCAGGCTATTCTTCTTGCAAACCTCAGTAGTTGTCCTCCTATGGATTTTAAAAGACATCTTTGTTTGCATTTCGTGGGAGGAATTTACCATAGGAATTTGGACTCGTGTACAAGATCTATGGTGCCAAGATATTCCATCCAAAGAACGTCATTTCATATCATTTTGCTTCTAATTGTCCCAATGCTCGCAGTCAGATGCGGGAACGCTGAATAGTCGGCAACTTCGAGAATAGTAGACAAGATTACGTGGGTGAAGAGGCAAGTACAACCAATATTGAAACGACCTAACAAAAAAAATCAGCACCTTCAGGTGAGAACTGACTTAGCCACATTACGCCAAAACTCGTGTTTCATGCCAAAGCTGACAGAAATCAATCAAGTTCGAGTACCATTGTCGCTTAGACTTTTAACACCAGATGTGGAATAACTTGATGAGGATATTTTTTTTAGCGAAAGCTTCTTTCTCTAATTTGATTTCCTCCTGATTCAATTGAATATCCAATTCTCTTTTTCCCGAAGCTAAGTCCATTTCGCTGTATCTAACAACCCACTTCCTATTTCTTGTGTATAGCTTATGGCCAACGTAACATGCAAGCAGTATGGGCAGTGATAGATAACCTTCGAAGAATGAAGTCACATTAGCGGTACCACTTCCAACAGGGAACAAGGAAGTCCAAAAAGAAGCAATAAGTACCAAGAACAACACTACAAACCCGTACCAGGAGCCTATGACGCCTGTCTGAGATAAATACGGTAAGTCGTCCAAAGATATGTTTTGAACCCTCATTGCACCACGGAGCCTGATATGGGATAAATTTATGGCCATCCAGCAAAAGATAGTCGAAAGGCCGGAAAGAGCGCTTAGCCATGTAAAAACTTCTTCTTGCTTATTGCTTGCAGCAATGAATGATAAAAGTCCGAAAAATAGTGTTGCGAAAATGGCATATAATGGTCTTCCCTTTTTATCAACATAGCTCAAAGATTTTGGCAGATTGTTTATGTGTGCCATTGAAACCATACATCTGGAACATGCATATACTGCACTGTTAGCTACCGAAAGCAAAGCAATCAAGATAATAGCATTCATCAAAGATGGAAGACCACGAATGCCGCCATTTTCTATGGCAATCACCAATGGTGAAGCTGCTGCATCGACCGAGCTTGATTGATTTAACAATCGAGGATCGTTATAGGGAACCAAGCAGCCAACAATTGTCAGAATGACGACGTAAGATAAGGTAATTAGCCAGAAAGTTCTTTTTGCAGCTTTCGAAATAGTTACTCTGGGATTCACGCTTTCGGCTGCTGACACAGCGACCAATTCTGTTCCAGAATAACTAAAAGCAGCTGTAACAAACACTGAACATAATGCTTTAAATTGCGAGCCTGGGTTTTCACCAACAAACGCACCAGGATTATGCCAGTACTTACCACCAATATACCCACCTTTTGGTCCCCCGCCACAAGCCAAAACAATACCCAATATTGTGAAACCAAAGATGGCAAGTATTTTGACCGTCGATAAAATGAACTCTGTCTCTCCATATGATTTTACGTCAAGCATATTTGCAGATGCAATAGCGACGAAAAAAATTGCAACCCACGCATCTGAATTGATTTTGTCGTTCCAATATCTAATGGTTATAGAGCATGCCACTAATTCTAAAGGTAACAATACCAGCCATTGAGCCAAATAATTCAAATTAATAGCAAAACCAAAGGATGGATCCACAAATCTCGTAATATAAACATTAAAACCACCAACAACAGGATAAGCAGATGCTAATTCGCCTAAGGCATTTACGACAGTGAACAAGCATGTGCTGACCACTACCCACGCAATAACTAGACTTGCTGGTCCGCCCGTACTCAAGGCGGATCCAGAATTTACAAATAAGCCAGTGCCTATGGCGCCACCCACGGCTAGTGTCAAAAGATGACGAATCGAAAGATTTTCATTCAATTTTGTATCATTGATATCGCTTTGGATGTTTGATATGATTTTATCATTCAAGCTGATGTTCGAATCGAAATTTTCTCGTGAATCCAACTGACTTGCTGGATATGCTTGTTTATCTGACAATAAAGAGGCAGGAGTTGACGACCGCTGAGTGAAATTTATTTTAGCGTCACCCGACATATCGGCGTGAAGATTCAATTACTTTAATTTCGACTTACTTCAAATTCAGGCTTTAGACTTCACGGTACATATTAATTAAAAAGTAAATGATATTATAGATGTCTTAAGACAGCACAATGTGAAAAATTTTTGGGGTGGGGCTATTTCCAGTTCTTTTTTTTATTAAGATGCCGATGACAAGGCAATTTTTCTTTATGACACACGGCTGTACAAATTGCGAAATGGAGACTCATTTGGAAAACTGAAAATGTCGGGAAGGCGAAGCCGTAACATGTCACAACAAACGGTTGGCCACATAGAAATTGGGAAGTTAGCAGATGAAAAGACAGTCTTTATGAAAGCTGAACGTTATAAAGATAATGTATTGCAGGCATGAGCTTCGACTCTGCATTTTAAAATATTTCGCTGATTGCTAGATTTTCTTTAGTACTCTTCTCGTCACAATGTATATGGCCAAAAGTTGAATTTCATCTTTTCCATTATGCTGACGTGAATCTAGAAAAACACTAGAGATGCCTATATATTTAGCACAATGTACTGTGGTTCAGTAAGGGGTCTCAAATAAAGCCAATTCATGTTGTATACATGTGTCTGGGCTGGGACACTGTTTTCCGCGTTCTTATCTTTTTTTGATCTTGGACAGTCTTGTTTCTAATTTATTATTTAATATTTTGTGGTAATACAACTATTTTAGTTATCTCAACTAAATTATATTGGATGCATATGTAAAATAAAAATTGAGAATCAGTAAAATATAAATATTGGAAGAGGTTTTTCTTGACGGCTTCGTTGACACTTGGGTTAGTAGACATTGGTAATTAGCTGGTGGAGTATATAGGTCTATAAATCTTTAGATTAATCCTTGATTTTCTACAATATAAAATATACAAAAGATGTGAAGTGAA